>CAHIKZ030000187.1:1300000-1692500 GCA_903632075.3 Acanthosepion pharaonis | reverse complement strand
CTCGAAAAACTGCACAATGCAAGAGGCAAGAGAAACAGCGAGTTTATATGACAACAACTAGACGCAGGTAACGAGGTGTTTGGGAACAGAGATTTGCCTGCTTTGTGATTGGTTGAGTCAGTTATTTACTTTGCTGAAACTTACCAAGGTGTATGTATGCGTCTGTTATTGACAGGAAGAGAATATTAATTTTTGTTTGTGTCTGTGTTTGCATATATGCACACACACACGCACGCATATACACACACACACTCACACACACACACACACACACACATATATATATGGGTGTGGGTGGTTGGGTGTTTGTGTGTGTGCATCGCTGAATATGACAGGGGAAAATTTGATAAAATTTTTATTTATTTTTTCCAACATCCTTATATTTTTTCGTTTGGTGTGAGTAAAAGAGTGCAGAAATTATCCGTATTGTCCCAAACGCTTTTGGCCACTTCTTTAGCCATTTTTAAGGAGGGGTGTGATTTTAAGTGTTGTTAATTTCTTTTCATGTTTGACTCTTTTTAAGATGTAGTTTTTTGTGCTGTTTGAATAAGAGTAGCGTCTATTCCAAGTTTCGCGAGTTTAGCGTGGCTAGAATTCGAGTTAGCGTCTTTCTATTAAGAAAAAATTCAACACACCATTGAAGACCTCCATACACCGCTGCTGAATAAGGTGAAATTTATATTGGGTGTCAGATGTTTTATTTAAGGGTCTCAATCTAAATTATTCTTAACTAATGTTATTTTTATGTGCTTTTCGAAAGTTGATTTTAGATTTATAATTTTGCCCTTATTTTTTACCAAGACAAAAATGTCGTTGTATAGATTCGTGGTTTATCTATTTTTTCTAAACACTGTGTTTTCAATATGTGACATGTAAAAGTTAGAGAAGGAAAAACCTAATGGTTTTACCATGCAGAGGCCATTAGTTTGGATGCAGTTGTTACTATTATGATCGTGGAATGGGGCTTTCATAGTAAATGCGAGGAGCAGTTTCCGAAGTGTTACTGGTAGAATTTTGGAAGGAGAGATTGTCAGATATTTGTAGATGCAGTCACAAATTATGTTGATCGTTTCTTCAACTGGGACATCGGTAAAAAGATTTTCTACATCGAGCGAAGCTAGCGTTGTTCACCGTATTAAGTTTGTTTACGGACTTTTTAGTGATCTTTTCGAAAGAAAAATCCCCACTAAAATTTACATACGAATTCATTGCGAAACCCCATTCCTTGATGTTGATGTAAAACTGAAATCCAAAGTATTTACCACCTACCCGTATAAAAACACCACTACGAGCTCTTGTCTTCTAAACTATGATAGCCAATGCCCTGAAAGATATAAAATGGCGATGATAAAAAAAAACTTCCTAAATAGAGTAAACCTAAATTCTTCTTTCCAGAGAATAACTCGGAGTGAACAGAAACACATAAAACAAAACATTAGTTAACAATAATTTTCCCAACCGCATTATCGATAAACAAATAAAATTAATCTTACAAAAATAGATTACACCAGTAATAAAAATACCACACAACAAAATATCATCATATTTTACTGCAACCAGATGCACAATAACTATAAGCAGGACGAAGAACATGTAATAATATATTACAGAAAATGGAAAACCGCAAACCTTGTCGTCACTAATCAAAATAACGTAATCAAATCTAAACTAGCGATGACCAATATAGTGTATCAATTTCACTGTCCAGTACGAGACTGTGTTTCTTGTCAATAATCAATTACCTACATCAGTCATACCACCACCTCCTTGAAAAGACGCCTCACGCGTTACTTATCTGGCTAAAGTGCCATACAAAGGCAACTTGTCACCCACAATTAAAAACAACCCACAGGGAAGATTCTGGTTGATAACACTAGCTTCCTATATAGGTCCCGTTACCGAAAACATCTCGCTGTGAATGAGGCCCTTTACATAAAACACCTGGCACCCAGTATAAATCTCACCTTATTCAGCAGCGGAAATGACGTGTTGAATTTTTTTTTAAATAGAAAGATACCAGCTCTAATTCTAGCCACGCTCAACTCGCGAAGCTTGGAATAAATGCTACTACTATTCAAACAGCACAAAAAACTACATCTTAAACAGAGATAAAAAGAAATGAACAACATAAAAACAAACTGTTAGGGTACAGTTGGCCCTAAAGGAAATATTTAACAAAAGTTATTCCCCTTAGACGAGAGGGATGAAAAATAAGGGGTTTTATTACCTCCCCAGTTTGAAGGACAGAACATTGTGGGTACAGGGAGTTCGGCCATGACACCAGGGTGAGCTATACAGATCTCCAAGACCCACATCTTATCATTACGCATCCAGTGGATCCACTCACCATCCGAAATATATTTCAATTAATAAAGTCTGTAGTCTTAATAAAGTTTTGTTAGTAGTTTATCCTCTTGTTTCATCTTTTTATCTTTCTTCACATAACCGCATTTCACCACCCTGGGGACATAACAAAATTGACGACAAGGTACATCTGAACAACGCGTACACACACAAGGATGGATTCAACAATTCAGCAACTCTTACAATAAAAACTACGCTTGATGGAATTATTCTCTGCATCCACATCAGCGCCTTCAGAAACAAAAATATCCACATCAACAGAGACGGTGACGCGTTAATCAAGGAGTTCCACTATGACCAAGACTAATAAAGAGACATGGTTGCACGATTCGGGGATCTTTTTCCGGTTGGAATTTAAAGAACAGCCGTCGACTGGAAAGTCAGGCTCCTTTTACGGAAACATGAACCCTCTGAACACGACCGCTACGCAAACTACATTCTACCGAAGCTCACAGGCGACTACAATTTCGACGAAACAGATATTCGATGAGAACTTCTTTTTTAACATGCGGTTTAATTGCCTTAATATTACAAATATTTTGCTACGTATGCTGGTATCACGAACAAAGAATGTGAGAGATTTAAAATCACCTCAGTCACCAATGCACAGTTTAAGTGTTGTATGTGTTTTGAGGTCGACATTCACACAACATTTCTATCCAAAATTAAACAAAATCCTGACAAAATGCAGTGGAGTGTAAACGACTTGTGAATATTAAACACGATTCGACTATGATACAACAGTCGGTACCTTCAACAACAGCAGCAGTCAACACTGTTCAAAGACAACGCAGTACTGCACCACCGGGTTCGACAGACAAGAAAACTTGCTGGAATTTTGTTCGGTATTGCCCTGTTCGCTGTCGAGAATGTAACCGAATGTGACACAAGGGATTCTGCACCCCCACCATGGTGCAAACCAACACGCAACACACAGCAGCCGCAGAACAAATACAGTCAGCATAGGAAAACACGCACAGTCTGGTAGCAAATTTTCTCCCGAACTCAAACAGGTAGAACTGAATGGCTGTCTTGTTCGTCTACAAATTGACACAGCCTCTGATATCTCAAACACTATAGAAAACCATAGACCAGTCATGTAGCGCAAAATGCATCCAGAGATTATATCCATATCACGGGCGAATTACCATCACACTCAAGAACAAAATGGTACCTGGATTTATATACATTTCAGACTCTAGTCACAGCCTATTGGGACTTGATTTTATTGAATCACTGGGTCTTCTGAACACTCCACTCAATTCTGTGTGCAATATGATATCCAGACCTTCATCTCACACATTTCGACCCAACACAGAATATCATGGTGACAGCTGATGCTTCAAGCCATGGTGCGGGACCAGTGATCTAACACGTATTCGCAGACAGAACTGAGAAAGCCATCATGCATACAACTATGTCCCTGACAACTACTGAAGGTAACTACAACCAAGTGGAAAAGGAAGCTCTTGCGCTAATTTTTTCAGTGAAGAAATGCCATATGATGCTATTCGGACGTTCTTTCAAGCTTCTGACGGGCCACATTACTTTCTGTATTTGGCTTAAAAAAAGATATCCCTGTATACTCAGCTAGCCAATTACAACGTTGGGCGACCATATTATTAGGGTACGATTTTAACTTTTAGTACCGCAAGACAACGGAATTTGGTTAGGCTGATGCTTTATCACGCCTCATCAGTACACAAACAACGCCAGACGATAATACCATTATCGCTGGCATCAGCGCTGAAGACGATTGCAAATTCATGCTCACTGATTGCATCAGAACAATTCCCGTGACAAGTGCTAACATAAAATGGGAAACACAACAAGACTCAATCATACGAAAAGTTATAAAGCTTCTCCGCAACAGTTTCAGCGTCACTCTCTATCGGTTATTGATGATTGTCTGATGTTCGCATATCATATGACGTTGCTCCCATTAAGTTCAGACAGGCTGAAACAACTACATTCATGACACCATAGCTCGCTGTGTGCTCTATTGGCCTAACATAGACTTAGACGCAGAACATACCGTTAAGAGTTAAATCCAATGCATGGAAGCACAAAAAAATCCACCTCGGATTCTTGACTCACGCTGGACATACCCAGAGTGACCAGGGTCTCGGATGCACATTGATTTTGCTGGCCCTATCAATTTTTCTGACTGCTGTAGATGACCATTCCAAATAGCCAGAAATCTTTCCGATGTAACAGACGGACACTCGTTCAACAATTGCAATCCTCAAACGACTATTTAGCCAACAAGGCCTGCCTGAGACACTAGTCCCAGACAATGGGTCACGATTTATATCGGAGTTGTTCTGTCACTTCTGCATCTTATGCTGTATCATGCATATATGGGGACTTAACGCAAACCCTCTTGAAAATGACTAAAGTGGCCTAAAGAGCTTGGGATAATAGACAATACGGACAATTTTTACACTCCCTTACTCGCACTAAACGGAAACATTGTAAAAATGTTGGAACAACTAAATAAAAATTCACCAAATTTTCTTTGTCTGTCATATTCAACGAACCATGTTTGAAAGAAAGATTGTTGCCCAAATATAATTATATATATATATATATATATATATATATATATATATATATATATATATATATATATATATATAAAAGGAAATCTTTCCATCTTAAATCTCTATTCATATTGTCTTTTTAATGAGATATTTTATTTATATCTGAATTATTACATACACTTACACACACACACGCACGTTCGTAATGTATGTTATATGTTGAAATTCAGTGTTGGAATTAACCATCATGTGTCCGCGACCAAGGAGAGTTTTCAAGTTGAAGGACATCGGCTGTGGTCTGACTTGAAGAGGGGTGGATTTCACCAGGTCTACTTTGCATAAAACACGCTACACATGAATAAATATCTACCGAGACATGTGGCGGGAACTGATCAGCTACTCACCTAACCATCACACCTGGCCAAGGTTATATATATATATATATATATATATATATATATATATATATATATATATATATATATATATATATTAAAAATTACTTCGTCTATAAAAATGAAGACTGTTCAATATAAAATGTTTTTAGATATAAATAGTTTGGATGTTGGAATCAACACTGGAACATGACGGTTATTTACGCTACAAGCGATCTTCAGACCATGTGTCACTACTATTTTCACGGTCTCTATAAATAGGCGACTCAGGGATTAAAGGAAATGAAAGAAGGAGAAAACTGGCGCATCCTGATATTCATTTTCTTCTAGGGTTAATGTTTTCGGTTAAATATGGCCATGACATTTAGTTTGCTTATTTTATTTGTCATTTTTTAAACTTGAGGGCAGTGACCGTTTCGTGATCATTCGGACTTTGTTCTGCGTTTAATAGTTGAAAGTAAGATTATTATAAGAAACTAAGTCATATTTTAACACGAAATACAATGTTTACGCGATAATATTATTATTGGCCATTCCTTAACATTTTCATCTGTCTCCCACCAAACCATGTTCTTCTTTACTGTTTCGTATTTAACATTACATGTTTCACTTGATTTTCAAGGCATCCTATTTGCTTGAATATTGTTTTCCATTCTCATACACATCATGTTTCTTTATGTTAGACCTCAACTTTTCTATTGGGTTAATACATAAAGGGAATGGCAACATTCTATTAATTTAGTATCTTTGTAACATTTTTGGTAAAATGAGCAATAGTCCGCTTTACAGAATGTGAATAGGGCATAGCCTTGAATGAATATACAAGGACTCTCAACTTACGATAGAATTCTGTTCCTACGATGCGTCGTAGGGTGATTTGCCGTTAAGTTGGAACGTACCCGCGATTTTATAAGAATATGCACTTACGCCAACCACCTCTACTAATGCAATAGTAAAGTAATAATCTAGGATATAAACAACACATTTATATGACGTATGACTAAAAAAAAATAGATGGAGGACATAAACATAATACATATAATAAAATTAAATTGCTTTAAGCTGCTTGTATATTTATTACCAGTGATGTCCTTGTCTCTCACTGGATGAGATGACGAAGCATAAGATCTTGTCTCTCTTGCAGTACGCAGAAGTAACATTAAATCTGAGGAAGAAAGAAAACTCACGTTAGTTTTTCTTTTTTATCAGTAATTCACGAACATATAATTTAACAATAAAATATCCTCATCTCTTACAGGGGGACTCAATATATATAGAGATATGTTTGAAGGTACATAAAACACAACAAGGACAGTGGTTTATCTTTTTTTTCAGAGCGCTTAACAATGTCTAATTTCATTTCCATTTTGATGGCTTTCCTTTTTTTCAAAGCACCGCCATCAGAAGAGTTTACACTATGCTTGAGAGCCATAATGAAGGCTAATAAGTTTCCATAAACACAACACAAACGAAAGAGATCGAATGCACAACAATCCAATTTTGTGTACAGCCAAGAACTAACCCACACCGCCTATCTTATTCTAGAGCTGTATTCTTCCGCTGCACAATGTATTTGTCCGCCACGTATTTTTCCATCACGCCGTTTGTGTCGTATGTACAAGGCAAACAGCATAAGTCGAAACAAGATTAATGGAGATTGCGTCGAGACTGTTGTTACCCGAAGACTTACTGCACTCTTTAGCTTAAATCATCATGGTTGTGGCCAGTACCACTCAAAAATGATCTTGTCCGTGAACTTAAAATAAATCTCTGCACCTATTTTACTGCCAACAACACGAGCCCAAAACATTATTCCGATTCACCTCTGTTGTCTTCTAAATCATGCTAGTTGATTATTTCCATGAAGAACCAAACCTAGAGATTAAGTCGATTCAATATAGTCGATCCAATTTCCTCACGAAATATTGCTGTTGAAAAATCAGTTTTCATATAACTTCTTTGTCCAGCTGATACATTTTTCTTTGATATTTATTTAAAACTGACAGTTGGTTGCTTTCATAACTTTAGACCAGTAGTTCAAATTTTTATTCCTAATTTAATTTGATGGACCCTCATAACCATTCGATGAAAAAAAATGTTTATTTTATTTTTTTACTAATAGGTAAGTTTAGGAATTGTATTGTACAAATAGTAACTGTATGTGTTTTATTTTTAAGTAAAACCAATTTAATGAATATAAACTTGTGTTTAACAACTAAATTCTATGGAACATTTATGTACACTAATACATATATAGGCCTTCAGATTGGATTGTTTTGCCGGAAATTGTACTTGCTGTTGAAGAGGTTAATTCCGTTAATTCTTACTTTATATATAATCCTTATTAAATTAATTTTATTAATAATATTTTTAAAATATTTTGTTAATTAATTTATATTAATATTTTATAAATTATAATATTTATATATATATATATATATATATATATATATATATATATATATATATATAGTCCTTCTTTTCAGTTTTTGTTCAAATTTTACGTTCAAAGTTTTCGGTAGAGTGAAAGTGTCGATAACTTACATCACTTGATCTCGTTTTCTGATAGTTTTAGAGTTGTTTTTCTATTTTTAGTATTTTAATATAGCATAGATTATTGTAGAAATTCAAATTCATAGTTGTAACAACCGTTCCAATGTGAAATTGTTCTATGAACCACTAAAATCTTACCGTGAACCTCCAATTTGCCACTTTTTTGTGTAGACCTCCCCCCCCAGTTGAGAACATTCGCTTCAGACAATGTATGTAATATTCTATATCTTTGCTTTCTATTTATTATCACAATATCAGCTTCTTGCTTGATTTTTTCGTTTTTTCTTCTTTTTTTTTTCTTTCCCTTTCTTTCTTGGTGGTCAATCCACTTTTCTTGCTTATTACCCCTTTCATTTTGCTTATATCTCTTTCGGTGACATTCATAAAAACACTTTTTTTTTCTAATTTTTATCCTGCAATTGTCTTCCATTTTTTTTATTGTTTCCCGATCTCTGTTTATTTTACAATTTTCAACATTGTGTTAAATAAATTTGTAAGATCTTTTCTTTTGAGGTTATAAGACCTATCATAATATTTATACAGCTGAAATTTTTTAAAATAAATATGGAGAAAAATACAATTATATTTACAATATCATGAGCAAAATCCGTATTAAAAAAACACCAAATAAGTTATTGTAACTATTTTTAAATAAAAACAGATATAAATGCTGAAATTCATATCATACATTTAGCATATGAATATATATCCTGAAATATTTACCAACAGCTGCTGATATATTCCAATTTCATATTAACAAGCGCTTCGAATAAGACGTGGGGAGTGATACGGGTTCGAATACTACCGGAAGGGAAGACACATCTTTATTAAGTATGCAAGGCGGTAGACGAAATAAATACTGTATAAAATAAACGGAGCGTCTACTCAAATATGGGTGTCCACTAAAAATAATGTTTGTAATAATACAAATATATCGGATTAAAAAATATCCAGTAATTCTTTAGAATCTTGACATAAATCATTTTGTTTAATCTCTTGATACGTTGTTCAGTCGGTTTTATATTAGTGTCTAAATATTTGAGCATCTATATCACACAAGATGCATTGTTATTTACTTATATCTATTATTCAATAAGTCGAAGAGTTTGACTATTTATTATAGATAAATACACACTCACACATATATGCGTGTGCGTCTACGTCCGTTTATGTTGGCAGGCGCGTACTTATGTGTATGTGTGTGTGTAGAAGACGGTATTGTTTTTTATTGTTCTGTAGTTAAACGATGGCAATTTGAATCATTATTCTTTTTCATTTTCTTCTCTTTGGCTCCCCCCCTCTCTCTCTCTCTCTCTCTCTCTCTCTCTCTTCTCTCTCTCACACACTCACTTTCCTTTTTGCTTCCATTCTTTCTTTACTCTCATCCTTTTCGGTTTCTCTTATTATTTTTTTTTCATTCTCTATAATTCAGCCATTTCTCTCTTCCTTCTTCCAATTTTTTCATTACCTCATTTCTTGACTTTCCTTCCATGTTTTCTTCTCAATGTTTTCTTTTCCATCCTTTTATGTTCATTCCCCGCATTCTTTCATTTATCTTTTTTTTTATTCTTTGCCTTCTTCTTTTTTATGTTCTTTTGTTTTCTTTATTAGCGTTTCTTATTTTGTTTTCACACACACACTCTCTCTCTCTCTCTCTCTCTCTCTCTCTCTCTCTCTCTCTCTCTCTCTCTCTTTTACGGTTTCAAAATTTCCCTTGATCGATATAAAAGCACTTTTCGAGACACTGGCCCGCGTTCACCCAGCCATTGTTTTTTTTTCATTCACTTCCAGCTCAGCGCAAATGGCACGTTGCTCTGCAAAGATCTCCAACACCAGAAGACATCATCGCTCAGATTTTTCTACACCTTTACATTTCTGTCCAATAAGGAATGATAGGTTTGGGCTCTGTGCAGGCGTTTCTCTATATATTTTAGTGTGTGTGTGTGTGTGTTGTATTTCTGTGGTATATGATAGGCTATGGTATTTATGGACGAGTTTTTTTTTAACTGATTCTAATTTTCTTATGAAATCGCGAAATGAAATTTTCCTTCAATGGCCACACTTTTCAATCGTTTTACTAATTAATGTTCTTTCGATCCTTAGACCTACGTTGTTCCCAATTTTCATCAATGACTTTCCCGCAACTATTTTTACTCCTGTCTTAATAGTAACCTCAAATTAGCAATTGACCTGCAATTTATGCCTATATTTCTGTGTTGAATTATTATAATTATTTACATTATTTACATTGTTCGGACTGTTGTCCTTGTCTTTGTTGCCATATTCACGACGTTTCGACCGTTGTACGCTCAGGCCTTCTTCAGGTGATTGAAATTTCGAACCGAAACCTTTATTTTCATCCTCCGGAGTCTTCCCTTTCATCTCAATTCTCCAAATCTTTGTTCACCTCTGTAACCAGGTATTGAACTCACAATTCTTTGGGTCAAGTCACTGATTCAGCCGACGCGTTATTCCACTGAGCCATGTGTCCTTGAGAACGTCAGTTTTTGATTTTTTTTAATTTTTGGAACTCATAAACCTAATGTTGCACTAATATTTTTTACCAGAGCTCATATTACAATTTAATGTTACAGTAATCCCCCAACTAAGGTGGGTGTTCTGTTCCAGAAGGCCCGCAATAAGTGAAAATCCGTGAAGTAGAAACAAGATTGGCTAAAGTGGTTCATCAGGATATTGTAATGTATATTTTTTTTAATTATATCTTTATATTAAATCTTTTATAAAGACTCCACGCACTCTTTTAAAACCTTTCTACACGCTTAAACACATTTTAAACATTTTGAAAATCAAACTTACCTTTAGAAACATCCTTATGTATTAAAAAAATAAATTAATTTAAAAACAAAGAAGTGTATTACAGCTCTTCTAAAGACAGCACTTCAGCAGCTGCTTTGTCAGGTGGCGCAATAACTTCTATCACTGCGGAAAACAGTAACTGCCTGTTCTGGTTTTTTTTCGATTGAGGAATATAGTGATGGCCAGTTGCTGGTGGTGCTTTTTCTTTGGTGAAAGGAGGAGGATTTTATAAAGTTTCTTCAACTTTATAAATTTAAGCGCAGTACCAAATATAACAGAATCATCTACATGCAAAAAAGGATAAAATAATGGAAGCCTTATTAATAAAAACAAAAAAAAAAACAACATTCAATAATATCAACTATGAACATGGACACAATATCTTGACCGTGTTTTGAAAATAAAAACATTATATAAATACATACATACAACAATCTATTTCTTATATAATAATATATTTCAACCTTGAAAATGGCTATACATTTGTATAGCCGAAAGCGCTCGGATAAAAAGAACAGTTGGACAGTTTTTGTATAATTTATCATCCGAAAAGAAAAACAAAATTATTAGATCACATGAGAAATTGTATAAAAAAAACTAAATCAAAGCACCTTGTCTGTCGTATTTAATGAAATATGCATGAAAGAATGATTGCTGCCTAAATACACAAATATATATATATATATATATATATATATATATATATATATATATATGACCCTTTATTATGTAGGATCCCTATATTATGTATTATGACACTTTTACTATTTAGAACCCCTATTGTGATCATAACCCCTTTATTATTTAGGACGCCATCGATTTCGCAAATAGTCGGCAGTCTACAGGAAGGATATATTGAGAGATATTCACATCTCTTTAATACTTGAAAGTGTAGGATCTTCTCCAACACGCTCCATTAATACTCAATTGAACCCATGTCGGACGTCTCCAGAATTCTCTTTAGATTAATTCTGGGTAACTCTACCACGATGACACGAATCGTTTTGGGGGTACATAGAGTCCAGCAATGGGTGAAAATGGCCAAGAACCAGTGACACTTTTCGGTCACTAGTCAACGATATCTTTAGATGAAAATGAACCCCAGCGACACCACTGTGAGATCCCCACCAGACTACACGGTAATTTATTGACAAGTAGGGTCCAGGGTCTCGTCGGGTCTGCAACACGCAAGCACCTTATTTTAAGACTAAAACAATTAGAATCATGCTCCAAAGTTGCAAGTAGCAAAATTCAAAATTTAGTGGTAATGGCTGCTCGATTAATGATGCTGGTAATAAATGTCGAATGTTTCCTTATAAAGAAATGGCTACTATTAGCATCGACTCAATCGGAATACCTAAGTTCAGTTGGATTTCTAATTCATGAAAATTTATTACACTAATTTATCGCTCGCTGAGCGTGAAACTTCATTTTCGAAAAGCAGTTTCAATTCTTCAAAAAATCGACTTAAAGCGTTTTTCTCTGTCCACTGTTTTATTTTTTTATTCGTTATTTATGCAGGTAGTGTAACGGACATCGGTGCCGAAAATGAAATCGGCGAACGATGTTCAAATATCAAGCTTGTTCGCTGTATTCACTTTTCACACAAATATCCTTGGAAAAAAAACATGAATCGAACTCTTCTATCCACAGTTATGGATTAAATAACAGGATTAACTGGACGATCTAACTTTGAGTGGTAGCTAATCTAAGAAATAAAATACATCGAATTTCGAACTGTGGAGAAAGCAATAGGAAATCACTCTTCTATCTTTCCCAAGAAGTGCTGGTAATTCAAAAATAATAAAGAACAGAACGCAAGAAGTCATGAAACTCCTCAGATTATAAAGAAATCTGTGGAGAGTCATGATCGCCTATGGGCTGAAGGAACATGGTTAAAAAGAAAAAGTGGAATTAACTTCCTTTGCCAGATTTGATTCCCAAACACACTTCCGTTAATGTTAATGAAAATAATCATTGCAAATCGTTTATTTGTTTTTACCAAACAGAATGTCACACATCTGACAAGTACTAGACTGATTATTGCTCAGACGAGATGATGTTTTAAAAAAAAGCAAACGCAAATTAGTCTTAATGAGACTCTCTGTCTCTCTCTCTTTCTCTTTCTCTCTCTCTTTCTCTCTCTCAATCTTTCAATTTCCTTACAGTTTTCATAGATCCTGTATTCTCCTAACATTTCAAAATGGCTAATCGATTTCAATGAAAATCTAACCAAAGAGTTGAATATTCATTCTTTGATTTACACCGACATTTATTTAGTTTTACCTTTTGTCAAATTTGCAATTGCTTTTCTTCCTGAGCTCAGAAATGCATATTTTGGCTTACTGGGGAAAAAAAAGAAAAAAGCAAGTTAACTAGTGCATTTTAATTGGAGCAAAAGGCTTTTTAAATCCTTAACAGGAAGTAACATACTTTATGCAAAATTAAAACATTTCTATGTCATTTTATTATTCGTTTTACTTTAAATCCGCTGAATTCGAAGATGTTTATGACTTTTATCATGATTTTTCCTTTGCATAATTGTTAAATAACAAACGAGAATGATACCCTGGCGATTTGAGTGCCGGATTTTCAGCACGCAGCACATTTTATTATGCTATGGTTTAATCTTACTTACGTTTCAAATTTAATTATGCAGCATTTAAAAGTGCGCAGAGCCATTCCAAGTGATTAATGGTTTACATAATCCTTGATTTCCGTGGCGCAGAATTTCCGAAAATGAATTCATTTTATCACAATTATCGCCACATTCAAAGCACAAAAGACATTTTAATCACTGTTAAACAAAACAATAAAATGTAGAATCATTTTTATTGCAATTAAAACAACTGTCACAGTCGGATAAAGTTTCTACCTCTTTAAGGTGAGATACATTTTTTAAATAGCTTTTTAAATTTTCTTCTTAATTTATAAATGTACTTATTTCTTAAAGATAACAACGTTGTTATTTAAGAATAAATTGATTTTACAAGTTTTATTTAAAAAGAATTATTCTATTCTCACTGTAGATAATTACAGATTGAATATTGTCTGAAGTCGAAGCGAATAGAACGTGTTTGCTAAATTTGTTCTTCTCCAAAGGCAGTAACAGACAATGAGTTACACTTTACCATGTAATGATAATGGTGAGAATAGCCGTTTCCATACAGCAAACATTTGACATTTATTGACCAACAATTAGCGTTATTGTCAGTTGAAATTTAGAATATTTTTCTCTTAAAACAGAAAAATGAATTTTACAAGTCCACTGTTTTCGTTCTTTCGAGTGCTGAAGAGTTTCCTACTAACCAAAGATATAGAATGTCAACATTTCAAATTATGTCTTTATTGTTATTTAGTCAAGTTCTTTGTGGTTTCAGAGGCGATAGTCTATAGGACAGCGTTTCTCAATATTTTTACCTATGTGAAACCTTTGAAATAGTTTTCATGTCTCAGAGAACCACTGCATAAAAAATTATTATATACCATTGTGGAATCTTCCACAACAAACCAGCCTTATCTATTTTTAGGAAATGCACTTTTCCTATCTGGTAAGTAAAATTCTACTTTCATACAATACAATACAAGTATTCATTGGTCAATCCCCTCCAATCTAGCTTGCTGATTGGTCAGTTCCGACCAATCAAACCGCCTGCACGCGACCAATCTGTTTTCCCGCTCATATCCTAGGAGCCACGACCATTATATAAACCGAACACGTGTGAACCTTTTGAGTAGAAGTTACCAAGTGCCAAGATGTAACATTCACCAACTCCTGTCTTAGTCATTGCTGACCAGACGTTAAAGATAATTACCAACGTTCACAATCTCTGAAATCACTCCTGAACTTTTACCAACTTTGCAAGCTCACAATTCCAAACTTTCTTAATATGAACTCCGGTACAACTAATACCTAATCAAAGGGACACGACTCTGTCCTGCTTTTTCAGTTCGCATTCATGTACATCAAACATTAATAAATCTAATTGTTATGTTTTGGAATCATTCAGTTCAGTTTTGTATTTTATTCTATGTGCTATTTACGTCAAGTATAAATTGCATTGCTTTCACGCTTTGATTTCGACAACACATCTTTCTTAACCATTACACATATTGGTAACATGTACTACTACAAATGGCAACCCCGACGTTCGTCGTAGGACCAAACCACATGCATCTATATATATTGGAGATGATTACACAGGAACAAATAATAATGGTAGATAAACCACTTCACCATTATCAATATCTCTTTTATCGTAGTTCACGTTGAAAAGATATTATATGAAAACCGTGCTTGCATCATGTACTCGAGTAAGTCATGATATATGAATCTGCTACATACAGTTCCTGTCCATGTATCGGTGAAAGCGGTTTCACACTGACGCCATATTGCCATTGCTAACTCGTACATTCCCTAGTAAAATTATGAATATAAAATTTTTAAAATTAGTCTATTTATCACTCTTTCTCACGGAACTCCTCGCACCTTTTGCGGAACCCCAGGTTTTCGGGGAACACCAGTTGAGAAACAACAGACACATGAAAAACTGAAGCAGAATTTTTATATAAAAATCATTTATTGATAAAAGATTATTTACGCCTTACAAAACCCATCAACCAATAAATTACTGAAGGATAACCTGTTTTAACGCGAGTGGATTTTGCACAAAATATTAAGAAATATAAATTTAATAATGAATAAATAAATAAAAAGTTCAGTGGCTTTTCGAAGGAGTAAATCCATACTGTAAGTATAATATAAATCTATTGAATTTATTAAGATATAATATCTGTTAATAAATGCAATAAATTTGTCTTACTCCTGATATGTGGATTTACCTCTGCGAAACTTTGAGTTGGAAGATAAGTCTTTAAATTTTTTATTTATTTCAAAAATCATTTAGAGAAAATCAATTCTTAGTGAAATTTGAAATGATAAAAAATCTTTATGTAATTTGCATACTGTCAAGATTAACTGAAAATTCTCTCCACTGACTGGCATCTACTTTTATTCTACTGAATGCCAATGTCACGACGATAAGAAATAAACTAACAGTTTTAGTACGTTTGACTGGCAACAAAATGTGCTAAACTGTTTTCTCCATTTTTAATAAAATTTAACACATTTACTGCTGCCATGGATATTTTAGCCGTTGCATAATACCATCAACGTTTTTGTTGGAGTTGCCATAATAAATTGCGATATAAGATTACTTATGCTTTATTCTGGTAAATAAAATAAATTATTAAACTATAAAGAAGGGTACTAAGGCACGCGTGGGTTTACCCCACTTGTCTGCCAAATAACTTCTGCTAACAACCGCTAGAGGGCATTGCCAAAATCAGCATATAAGAAAAGGATACAAAAGTATTTTTTTTTCTATTTTAACCGCAGGGTCCCTTAGTGATAGGTGTGTTTCGTTTTCACATCCGGGGGAGGTGGGCATTTGCTTACCAGCGAACCATATGTCGCATTATATATATATATAGAGAGAGAGAGAGAAAAATTTATATATTTTTTTAAAAATGAGAGAAACCGCAAAAAAATTTTGGTTATAATGTGGGTTTGTTTTAGTATATTTTTATCATATTTCATTCTTTTATGAAGAATAAAATATAATATATATACTAAAACAAATCCACATTATAGCCAAAAACGTTTACAGTTTCTCTCTTTTTATATTATATATATATATATATATATATATATATATATATATATATATATATATATATTAAAAAGAGATTCCTTTTGTATTCTGTCTATTTGATTTACCCGACCACCAATAATCGTACTTGGTACTGGTTTTATTTTCATTCCAGTGCTATGTAACATATTTGGGAAGTATGATTTTTTTTTACTAAAAACAGCTCAGTATATCATGAAAAAAAATATATCACTGAAAAGGTTTGTTTTTATTGTTATTGACTTCAATAAAACTGTGGAATAGTCGTACATATACGTCACATGTTGAGTAATACTACACTAAACAGACAGATAAATAGTGCTTTAAATGAGACTGAATTCATAGTAAACTTCACTTGTAGGTGTTTTGGCTGGTTCTAAACAGAACATTGTTGATAATTGTTTGTCGAAATCTTAACCAATCAAAAGAGAACAGAGATTTAAGAAAGAGACTACACATGCAATTGGAGACTAATGACCGATGAGTGAAGGAAATGCTCACCATTGGAAATATATTCTGCGAGAATGGCTGTTCTGTTGTCTAACAACTGTCACATAAAAACAAGATATTCCTTTCATTCTCAATTTACCTATCTACAAGAGAAATAGCGTTACTAAACTACTCAGCCTGGCCCAAGGTTACTGTAGTGGGGCTCCCGTGAGGACCAACTTTACATCAGGAACAAATTGATCTGTAAAATGATTTGCATAATTAATGAAAACGAGTCAAGATCATAATAAATACTGAAAAGCTTACGTAAATAAAACAAAGAGTTACTTTTGTACATTTAATTTGTTTGCTTATATAAATTGGGAAATGTTCTGTTAGGAGAAAACAATGTTTTAGCTATTAATTTTATAACAGAGCTTCAAAGCAATGTCTGTAAAATTCTGAGGGCAGATCTTGCTTTCGGTTAAATAAATCAGCTACTTGCTGGATCGGTGCAAAGGAACGACCATTATTCCGATATCTTTAACGATGGCACCGCCGATATACGAGTTCCACTTGAGGTCTGGGCTGAGTTTAAGGTTAAATAGGCGCTCAGAGCACGAGGCCACCTTGAAGGAACATCCGTTGATCGCGATTGAGAAAAGATCCGATCAGCGATAAGATACGGATCAGGTCGAAAATGGTGAACTGCTCTCATATAAGGGAAGGAACTGCTCAGTCTTCACTTTCCACTCTCGACAGAGTTCAAAAGCGCCTCTTCGTCCTTGTAGGTGACGAATTATTTTCCACTCTGCAACCCTCACAGACGAGAAATCACAAGCCTCTCGCTGTTCTATTGCTATTTCCGTGGAGAGTGTTCAAATGAACTACACTCCTTACTTCCGCCTTCACGGCTAAGACGCACCAAGCTACGCACATTGTAGCGAAGCCACCTTCATTCCCTCTGTATTCCTTTGGTGAGATGTAAGTTCCATTCGAGCAGCTTTTTCTCACTAACCACTACACCGTGGAGCCGACTCCCAAAAGGTTGTTTTCCAGATCACTACAGTCTTGATCCATTCAAGTCTAGGGTTAACCGTTATCTTTCACACATATCTGCATAAGCTGTGCCTTTTACTTTTTAACCCACGAGTCACCCCCGGACCTTGTACAAGGTGAACCTCATTGTAAAAAAATTAAGAAAAAATACGATTACAGAAGGCCTCAAAATAAAAGACTTTTTTGTGTAAAGAATTTACAAATATAAAGAGCAGGAATTAAGGTAACTTTTAATTTAGGTTTATGATCTTCACATATCTTTACTTTCTTTATTGCGTGTTGTGTCGACATCATCATGATGGTTAACATTAAATGCAACATTTTTTGTCATCGACAACAATATTAGTATTTAATATGTTGATACATTGTGTCAGAAATTAAATATAATTTGAAAACCTCTTTCAAAGAAGAATCAGCAATGTTATTGGTCCTGACCTAGCATCTCGGTTTCAGTTCCTTTTCCGCCGCTATAACATCCCTCTACTCTATCGCTTCCCTCTACTGTTTCTATAAATACTTTTATGGTAATTATTCTGATGAAATTTCCTCTATGGTACATGGACTTTATGAATTTAAGCACACTACTAGATTGGCGACAATCATTTTATATTTGAAATGGCTAGATGTAACCGTAAGTTCTATGCTAACAGTTTCTTCTCTCGCACTTCTCGCTTGTGGAACTCTCTTTCGGTTTCTTGCTTCCCAGTCAACTTTGATCTTCAAAATTTAAATGCAACGTCAATCGTTATCTTCTATCTTATGAATTCCTTTTCTTTTATTACTCTCTCTCTCTCTCTCTCTCTCTCTCTCTCTCTCTCTCTCTCTCTCTCTCTCCCCTTGAAAGCGTTTTTATCTCATTTTCTCTAACACTCAGTAACCCCTAGTATCCTAGTGGTTTTATTGCCTTCTTTGTGATGAAATGATTAAACAAAAATGGAAATCAAAATAAATTCCCCCTACTCCCCCGGGAAAAAGGAGAAGTGAAGACTGGATATATGCAGCTTCAAGATTTATATAGTCTTGCATTTTTACAATCATTTTCTGTATATGAATGGAATCATTAAATAATTTTGGTCTGACAACAGATTTCAATTTTCAAGAACTAATGATAAATGTGAAATTGTAAGATGATAATTGTACATGACTGAAAGAAGTGAGACATATGTTAATGTAAATAGGATATTATTTCATTGAATCCTCTTAAACCATCCATTAGTAAACACCAGAATAAATGAAGACTCTAAAGTTATGTCATATCATTAAAGATTTTATTTTCTAATTTCTGCCATGGGTAGTTATCATTATTCACAATGTCATCATTACTAATATCTTCATCTTTGTTGTTATCACAACGTTTCAGCTATTGTGCTCCCAGGCTTTCTTCAGGTATATTTAAAGTATACTTGTTTTATTTACAGTGGGACTAATATCTACATCTTTGGTGTTATTATAACAATATTTCAACCATTGCACCATCTGGGGCTTTCTTCAAGGAATTTCGAACTGAAAATGTATAAAATCTACAGGAATTGATTGTTCTCGTTCTGCTGTCAATGTCTAGGGATATCTCAACAATAATTCAATTCTTGGGGACTTAATATCCATAACCGCCTCATTGCAGTAAAATCAGGAATATCTGCTGTCAATGTCTAGGGATATCTCGTCTTGTTCTTTACTCTCGTTCTTTTTTAACTGCTCGACTTGTTTCTACCTCTCTATACTACCCGGCCCAAGAATTGAACGTACAATTACCATGTCACCAAATTCACAATCCAACACTTTAATCAACTATGCTGTTATTCCTTGGAACAATCCTGAACCTAGGAATTTGTTTCTGTCTACTGCTGACCTTGTTGCTGCTGTGATGCTTGACTGCATTCATCGCCACTACTCTTTTCTTACTACTGCTTAAGCCTTACTGACATTTCTCTTCCTTTAATTATTAATGGCTCTCATATTGGATTTATTTCTGAGCTATTCTTGTTCTTTCTTTTTGCTTTATTAATGTATTTCAGTACATGTATTTTTCAATATCTGTAAAGTGTTCAACATTAGGGAAAATTCCTGATTTTACTGCAATGAGGCGGTTATGGATATTAAGTCCCCAAGAATTGAATTATTGTTGATTTTGTAATAGGCTTAAATACAGGAAATGGGTAATTATTCTCACAATAGACGAAAATCAATATAAGCACATTTTTAACATGGTTTGTTCCTCCATAACACACACACACTGGATCCTTTGTTATTCCCTATAAACAACTGAGTGTACCATCTTTTAATATGATGGCGGGGGTGATGTCAGGTAAATTAAATCTCTGATCACAAGTCTAGAATTGTTTTAGAATTTTTTCCCCATTTACATTAACAGAATTCATAGTATTTATTTTATACTAGCCGAGGTACCCGGCGTTGCCGAGGTGTACATTGTATAACCATATACACGCACTCCCCTGTCTAGAAATGTCTGTTAACCCGCTTGCATGCATCATCTGTTGATATACTAAGCTACTCCCCAGTCATCTACGCTATGTCCTTCGTAAATATTTGTTCTTAATAAAGGAATTCCATTGATAAAACTTTGTGTGGTCGTTGCTCGGGGTTAAATTATAAGTAGTACGAAAACCCCCATTTTTCGCAGTTTTTGTGTGAATCCAATGTCGCAGGAAAACTATCAACCACTCTACATAAACCCCGTAACATGAGCTGATGTTTTGCATTAAATGCAAAGAACATCAGCTCATCCAGTTGTGTTCACGTGTAACTTTGCCTTGGTTTTTGCAAAATATCGTATCCACCTTCAATTTTATCGATTTACTGTCAAACCCGGAGAGCCTGGAGATTGAAAAGTTGGTCTTGATCTATTCTTATAAATTTGTAATATGTGTGTACAATTTCATCGAAATCGGTCGAGAAATATGGACGTGCATACATACATACACACACAGACATCTTCTGCTTTATAGATATAGATTTTTACACATTCATCTTGAAACCAATAAATTCTTTCTTTGGATAATTATAAAATCTGTTTTAGTTTTTTGTTGTTTTGTTTTTTAAGGTAATGCTACAGACATCAGACACTTAAATTTCTTCTTTGTAAAATTGTCAGTACAACATTTTTGACTGATAGAAATAAAATAGTCCAGAGAACACAACAACCAAAATATAATAATAACAAAGATAATGATCTTGATACAAATCTAAATAATAAATAATAATCACTCATCATCTCAGAAGTTCAGAGAGAAGTTATTTGATTTTCCTAAACTTTTTCATCTTTTTTTTCATTGCTTTTTGCCATAAAGCTATTAATAATTGTAGGATATAAAAACAGCATCACTATTTAGATAAAGTTGAAGGTGAAAAAAAATTTATGACTATTAAATATTTTATTAAAATAAGTTATAATAAAATGATTTGCATTTTTCCAAGTAGAAAAATATGTTTTTCATGATAAAAAGGAACCAGAAAAAAATGAATCGTCAAAGATGAAACTTTTGGTAACTTCATAATGGAAAATAATTGCATTGGTCATTTGAAGATTTTTCAGTTTGACACTAATTTGACAATGCTTAAACTTTCTGGAAATAAAATTGGCGTTACATCCTTAGTAACTCTAAATTCTAAAAAAAAGTTTAAAAAATCTCAATTATTTCCTAAAAGTTTGATCTCAAGACGAATAATAATTTTGCAAATATAAGCTCTTGAAAAATATATTTCAATTGAGCACTGTTGAGAGATAAGCTGATTCTATAAAAAAAAACAACCACCTGTGCTAATGCAAAGCTCTTCAGTAAAATGAATTAGAGCCCTCTGACTGATTGGCGTTTGTTGCCATTCATAAAAACAATACGCTAGAATTAACTGTTTCTCTCTGCTGAATGATGATAGCTCAGTGGTAGAAACTCTGACTGACACCAAATCAGTTAGGTTTCAGTTCTGGCTTGAAGCATTCAGATATCTAGTCATATATATGTATGATAGAATAAGAAACAAATAGAAACATTTATAAATTTAACATTTTTTTATTCTTATGTTTTTGTCTTCTATTGAATAAACAGAATTTATGTGCATCTCTCATGTCAAGTGGCACTCGTGGGTATAATTCATGTGTGTAAATGTATCATAATTCATGTGTGTAAATGTATCATAATTCTATTTTGTCTAAGCAAGATTAAAATGATAACATATATCCATTTTAATTTTTTTCTCTTTCTTTCATCAGCGGATCAGGGAAATTAATTTAGTGTTCTTCAGTGGAACTGTCCATTTTCCAGTGTATTCCTACAGAAAGGGGGAGAAAGAGAGCAAAAGCAGAAACGTTTGCCTAACTATAGACTTCAACAGCACCACCTAACGGTGTTTGATGAAGCCAAGTTGGATATTCATATTTACTTTACTGCTAGCATCATGGGAAAATGTATTTCTTTTTTTTTTTTTTTATTCATTATTATTTTATTTATCAATTTAATTTCATTTTCCCACAAGGCTTCAGTTAAATCTTGTAGTTTTTAACTGCTATAAATATCGCAAATATAATTTCATAATTGAGAAGATACAAACACAAAGCAGCTCTAATAAAGAAAAAGATGAAAATATTTTTTAAAAACATTTGAAAACCAGAAAATCTTTGCAATATATTGTTATTGTTACTTTTTACTTTTGGTATGTTAGTAAGGCTTTCTGGATAGCATGGGAAAAGGTGTATTGATCTAAAAAAAAAAAAAACATTATTGAATAAACAAAGTCTCACAGTGAGACTTGGTAAAATAATGACTAATAATAAAAAGAAAAATTAACTACTAAATGTAAAAGTAGAGAAGGTTGATTTTTCACATTTTTTATAAAAATCAACATTGCACTCAATGTTAAAGCTGGAGTTTAATGTGATAAATATTGTCACCAAAAATTAGATTTATAGCTTTTGCCAATTTTTGAGGATTTACTTTTAAATATCGTTTGAAAAATGTACAGAAATACCTATATTCCGACAGGTTTTTGCTTACGAACTGACTTCAAAAGTTTACAGTTTCAAAAATAAATACAAATAAAGTTAATATCTTTTGAATCACCACAAACAAAATATGCAATTTTTTACTCTATTCAATAAATAAAAACTGTGTAAAAAAAATAGTAAAAAATGCTACTCAGTGAATAAGAATTGTTAGATCATTTGTTAGATCATAAGTAATAAAAACAAAAAATAAAATAGATAAAAGTGTATATAACACCATAATACTGCTGGGTACAAATTATTAGGAAATGTTTTAAATTTGCATTGTTTATTGAAAATTGCACCAAAATTACTGCACTACATAGCATATTAAGTCATAATATAATGTAACAGTCTATTATCAAAGAAACATTGACCTTTTCTTAAGACAACAATTATTATCAGGTCTACAAAAATATAAATACCACCTATCCTCTAAAAAAGATTTTCCCTTCAAAGTGCTCGATATAAACATTTAAATAAAATCCATTTACTCCTCTTCTACTTCCCATTTGAATTTAATCAAGGTATGCATGTGTTAAAATGCCTTTGAAAGATCATCTTAGTCATGAATACTAATCTATTCCACCACTATAGCATGTGATTCCATATTCATTTCAAATTGTGAAACTGTTAACAATATAAATGTTCAACTGGCTAGATATTAACATTTATCTCCTCTTAAAACCTACAGTGGTCAGAACATTACATACAATTTTGGCAAGTTCAAGTTCTTAACTGTCATCAAACAACTTGACATCAAGAGAATCTTACCAAAAGGTTATTGCTTGTCCAGTCTAATGAATAAAACATGTCAAATAAAACACACCCAAATCATATTCTACTTCCTGAGAAAACCAAAGCAAATGTTGTTTTTTAAAATCTGATTTGTAATATGTAGAAAATCTCAAATAAGCTATTGAAAATTTTTCAACAAAAAAAAAAAGTTTGTCAAAATGACAGATTTTCTCTTGACACAGTAACTATTGTATACTTGCTCAACAATTTCTCTTGTTTTACAAAGCTTTTTATTGAATTTTAATAAAATCCAATCATATGAAACAGCATTTTTATGTATTCTCTATTTTCTCAAGAATTGTTAACATTACTCTTGTAAATAAACTATCTAATAAATAAATAGTGTTTAACATTTTTGTTCTCCATTTGTGAGAAAAAAAAAGTATAAATCAAAATGCTCATAACCTATTTTAGTGAATTTATATGTTGAGAGCAAATGAAAGGAGGGCCTGGAAAATGCCATTTTTTCAAAATTGATAATTATTGTTAGTCATTGTGGTGTTTATTTAAATTTTCTTCTTCACTTTTCACAGAAATCTTTATAAATTTATGAATAAAAAATTTGTTTCCATAGTTGTTACTTTATAATATGCTAAATAATAAATAATGCATTTTAATAGGTTCAATATATTCTTATAAACTTGCAAATATAAAATTATTCTTGTACATGTCCTCAAGGACACATGGCACAGTGGATAAAGGCGTTGATTAGATCTAGTGACAGGACCCAAAGAGTGTGAGTTCAATACCCAGTTAAGGCAGTGGAGAACTTTCAGAGGGAAATTAGCAGGAGATAACTGTCATCTATCAAACAAGGCATGTGGAACTAGAACAGTCTACCCCAGTGAGCGAAATAAAGGGTTCAGTTCGAAATTCCAACCACCTGAAGAAGGCTGGAGCGTACAACAGCCAAAACGTTGTGATAAATATGGCGATAAAGTTGAGGAGAATAGTCTGAATAATGTACAGTAGTATATATATATGTATACACACACAGAGTAGTGTATATGTATATATATATATCATTATTTATTTGAAAATTATAACATAAATATGTTATAAAATCCCTACAAAAATAACCATTTCGTTTCAACACTTCTAGTGTCTTATCAAGTGATGATGTTGAATATAGAATATAGGTTCTATATTCAACACCATCACTTGATAAGACACCAGAAGTATTGAAACAAAATTTTGTAGTGATTTTATAACATATTTATGTTATAATTTTTGAATAAATAATTATATTTGCTCTACTCTGTATTGAGCACTCTTTTACGAATAGTATTTGTTGGTTATTGGATTTTATTCCATCTTCACCAATCCTATACTTGGAGATGTGTGTGTATATATATATATATATATATATATATATATATATATATATATATATATATATATACATACATACATACAGTAATAGGGGTATCGAGGGAAAACCATCGTTTTGAAACACAATTTTTACATGTACATTTTTCTCCTTTGCCAATTCTTTTTTACTAAATTTGTTTTTGAAGACCCAAATATATACACTACAGTTCAAATGTTTGAGGAAACCTCTGGTAATTTTTTTAAATTGGCCCAAAAATTATTTGTTTTGTACTTTAAATAAAAGAAAATTATTAAACATTAAAAAAAAAAAAAAAAAGAAAGAAAAAGAAAGAAAGAAAGAAAGAAAGAAAGAAATGATTTTATTATTAGAAATTTTATTATTACCAAAATGAAAAAAAAACAAAAAAAAACACAGCTCTGGTAAAAAATGATTACTGAGACATTTATAAATCCCTACATGGCCCAGTGGATAAAAGCGTTGGTTAATTGATCCTAAAAGTGACCTGACCCAAAGAGTTACGAGTTCTATCTCTGTCCTCAGCAGAGACAACAAAAACTTATCAAGGCAAATTAACTAAAACTGAAATATCCAATGGTATGGTATGTAGAATTAGGACAATCTACCTCCATGGAGTAAATAATAGACTTGGTTCAAAATTCAAACAAGTATGTTATGAATGTGATAGTATGAGGGCAAAAATGCAAATAATGTATTAGCAGCCTATTTTCCCCTACTTACTAATGAGAAATTCTATTACATTGTTAATATGAGTAGGTTTGTTTACTAATATTGATGAAATAAAAACCTGGTTTTCTTGATAATGAGACCTCATTATTTCAAGGAGAGACAACTAAATATATAAAGACATATTATAGTGCAAAAGGATTGCATCTGGAAAATTTTCATCCTTATTTAAACCAGAATAAAAATTAATGTACAAAATTTATCATCAATACTTATACTAGAAAATGAACCATAAATAAAATCAGATTTTTTAGTATATTTTTCAGAACTATTTTCATGTAGACTTACTGAAATATTTATAATTTTTTTTCTTGCTCAAATTTTCTAAATTAATAAAGTGGCACATTGACAAGAGGAGAAATGTAATTGACTTTCATTACAATAAACAATTTCAGTTGCAATAACAAAGTTAAATAAGACATTTCATTACATATAAACTCAAACATTCAACCCTTTTGACAAATACAGTTCACATTTTCATTATACAAAGTGGGGTGCTGATGTGCTCTGATCCACCCTATTTCTCAAATGATCAAACATGTTCCTTCTTTTTTTTTTTTTACATCCATTCTTGAAGGAATTGAGTCCCCTATAATCATCAATAGGTCAAAAAATGTTCAAATACTTATCTACAAGCAAAGTTTCACAGACATGCTACTCATCCAGGTCAGATAAAACTATTGAATTATTAACACATCTTATATTTATATGACACATTACAAACAATGATTATAGATGCTAAAGAAATTTTCAAACTGGAAATTTTTTATATCTGTCTATATTTTTGAGATGTGGTATTGTAATAATTTACATTATTTGTACTGTTTGGACTGTTGTCCTCATTTTTATTGCCATGTTCACGAAGTTTCGGCTATTGTCCTCAAGGACACATGGCTCAATGGATAAAAGTGTTGATTAGATCCAGGAACTTGACCCAAAGAATTGTGAGTTCAATACCTGGCTACTGCAGTGATGTACAAGAAAACCTGGACAGTTGAGTTAAAGGGAGACATCCGGAAGAGGTATGGCACGTGGAACTAGAATAATCTACTCCGGTGGATGAAATAAAAGGTTCAGTTCAAAATTCCAGTCACCTAAAGAAGACTGAAGCATACAACGTCTGAAACATTGTGAACATGACAATAAAGATGAGGACAATAGTCAAAACAATGTAAATAATGGAAATTTTTGTCATATCAAAAACTGTCAACCATGTGATAACATTCTAGTATTTTATTATGGGCAGAACAGAAAAATCAAAAAAGGGTTGCTTCTTATCGCACACACACGTTTGTATATACTAGTGTAGTATCCATAAAAAATAAAGTGCTATTAATGTATGAATAAATTAGACACACGCATAGACACGCACTAATTGCAATGAATATTTCCTGTTTTAATAATTTTAAAGCAATATGGCAAAGACTGAGACATCATCATCAGTAGAATTAGTAGGGAGATTAACAGAAATAGTTGCCTACTGCCAGCAAACACACAAACACAGTAGAGCCCATTTTTGGACCAGTGTGCTGTGAACACACCTGACCTTTCTTTCTGTTTCCTTTAGCCTGACAGAAAACCAAGTAAAAAAAAAAAAATACTGACAGTGGTCATTATTTAATAAAATATGTGTGTGCAGGTATAGATATATGTATATGTGTATTAATAGATGGTTTGATAAATATAAGTAAGACAGAAAAAAGATAAAGTATATTCTTCTGCTTTTCATTTATATTTATGTATTACTATATAAGTAAACAGAGCTGTTCTTATAATGACAAGCTACAATAAAAAAAACAAAAAAACATGAAAAGCAAAAAGAGTCATAAGTAGCGTTTTTAGATAAATATATCATTGTACCAAATGCACTACTTATGACTGTTACTAGTTGTCGCATAATACACTAATTACACACACCTAAGGATGATTCACATGAGTCGAAAGCTTCGACACAGTTATTTATAAAAGTCTTGGAAATTTCGTACATCAAAAATCGGGCAGGTTGATTTTTTACTTTTATTAGAAAATTAATATTTAAAAGAGATAAGTATTTACACAAAAATTAGATTCATAGCTTTTACCAATTTTGGGGCATTTAGGTTTAAAGATTGAAAAATGTACAAAAATAGTTAATTTCCACAGGTTTTTGCTTATAAATTGACTTCAAAATTTTGCTATTTCAAGAATAAATCCAAATAAAGTTGTATTTTTTGAAAATATGCAATTTTTTTTATTGTATTCGATAAATAAAAACAGTAAAAATTGTAAATAAAAGTTTAATCAATGAATAAGATATTACACCATTTGTTAGGCTAGAATTAATATAAAAAATAAAATAAAGTGTATATAACACCATAATACTGCTGGGAAAAAATTATAAAGACAAAATGTTTAAAATTTACATTGTCTATTGAAAATCACTCTTGCATTGTATGACATAGCATCATAATATAACTAAATTGTTCAGTATAATGTCCTTTAAGTAAATGAAGGTTTTATTTGATGACACGATTTAGTAATAATATGCTTTTCCCTTGCTTTTTGTTCTTATACAATTTGGGAAGCTTCAGTAGTTAATTTAACTTTTCTTTTCACACCTTTCGAATATGCAGGTAAATTTGGCCAACACCATTCACTGAAACCTCTTGCAGTTCATTATTTGAAAACCTGTGAGCGCAGGTTTGTAAATTCCATTTTATAAGAGGTTAATCAAATTTGACCTGAGTGTTGCTTCAGAGTTGAATGTAATTTTTTTAATGTCTTCTCTGGTGGCTCACCATTTCCGAAACAAAAAATATCTTTGTGATATAAACGTTTTAATGCAACATTCTGTATTCCAGTCAACCCTTGATTTATTCTCTGGATCATGAAGACATATAGTTGTTGGCTATGGAATTTATTATTCATTTTAATTTTTGCGATTTAAATTTTTTTTTTTTTTTAAAATATGACAGCATATTTGATTTCAGAAATGGAAATAAAAAGGTCCTTGAATTTCTCTTAGCTATCAGAGCAAAAAGCACAAGGATTCATGGATCTGACCATTCCAAAGTTTCAACTTCTTTCGCAGTGGAATTAATGTGATGTTCATCCCATCATTGTTGTTAAATATTAGATAACATATTTACAGAATATGAGAATATCTCCAAATGTGAAAAAGAAAAATGTATTTGTGACAGTTTAATAAGTTTGTTCAAGAAGAATTGTCAATGTTTATTTAACAGAATTGCTAATAACAAGAACATCAGAAAATAAGTACATCAGGCTGGAATTTTTGCTAAAATCAAAAGATGAATAGCCATCTATAAAGATAGAAAATGAGAGATAAGCCATTGGTGAGCTAAAATAAATAAACCAACAAATGAACCATATGACAAGAATTTTGGAATTGTACCTCCTTATACATATGAAGATAAAGTGTAATGACAATGATGTGGCATTTACAATGAATAAACTGAAGAATGAAGAGAAATATGAAAATAAAATCCATACTCATTCTGATGATCACCATTATAAACATATTTCAAAGTGGTATGAGGAATATCAAAACTAGGATTCTACAGAGTCAAGAGTTCTTCAAACCATAGACAAACAATCAGAGGAAGCTATTATTGTTGTTGTTGCTAATCATTTGTTTGGTTGAAATAAATATAGGGAGCAGAAGAAACACACTACATGGTGTACGTGACCACAACATTTTAGCCGTTCACAGAAATAAATGATGAATAAAAATGCAAACGAAAAGCAATGACATTGAACTTTGTTGCAGAAGAAACAGGTTCAGCATGCATTGTTTACTCTGAGAGATCAGCAGAAAAATGGCATGAGGAAACTATTGTTTGTCACTATCAATCAATAGAGCACAAAGAAATTCTCCAATATTTGGGATTATCCCTGAGAAATGAAAGATTCTGACTGGGTTAATTTAACATACTGCAAATACATTCCACAGCATCTAGCTACAAATACAGTACATCTTAAAAAAAAAAAAAAAAAAAAAAAAAAAATGGGCTGACTTCATTATTAATGACAGCACAGCTACAATTAAGATATGGAGAAAGTTTGTGAAGATGAATAAAACTGTACAAAATATTTTTCTCTGAAACCTCAGAGAACAGCCAAAGAACATCTGTCAAGAAATTATGGATTCTCTTGGATAAAAAAAGAAAATAGAAGATTGCTTCCTTGTTGATGTGGAATTTTGAGCTGAGTCTTTTGTTGTGAAGTCACCTAAATGTCTTTTAGATTTTTATCAGCAAAAATTATTTTGCAAAGCCATGGAACTGATGTATCCAGATTTCACAAAAACCCAGTAAAATATTTCTTGGGCACCAAAGTTTCATTTGTGTCCCTAAAACAATCAAAAAAGTTTCTAATCCAGATAAGATGGCCCAGGAGAGAAATGTTGGTGTTGTCAATTATATATTGGAAATCTGTGGCAAGGAAAAACCTGACAATTGCCTCAAGGTGGTCAGTAATTAAATCCAGTACTTACCTGATCGCAACCTGTGATCCAAGTTTCAAGAAAGTTGATGCATCTGATGTTAAATACGTAATTGAATGAGAAAAATGGGCATTTTGCAAGAGCAAACCTACACAAAAAAATTACATAATGCAAAAAATAAAATAAAAGGTTTTGATATTTAAATAAACTAAGACCCAGATGAACCATTTACCTATGAAATTTAACTTTGTGATTAATTATTTATTTAACCAACCATTTACACAAGTAAATTCCTGCAACTGCAAGGCAAGTTTTTTCCAAATCTGAACATTGGTCTTAGCAGCATATAGAAACTATTTCAATATTCTAATTGTGAAACTGGATTATTCAATTAGATGTCTGATCTTTGGGAATACAAAGAAGTTTTTTTTTTTTTTGATATCAAAAAAAGGCCACTACACAATTTAGTCTCAGGTTTTTAAATTAATTTCATCATGTTGATCTGATTAAATGTTTTATTCTCCTCAGAACTGAAATCAGCATAAAATGCTTTCTTTAAGGTCACATGGTATGTAACCCAATAGTTTATTTTTCTGATTTTTGACCTAGAGGGATAATTTTTAACTAAAATAGTCACTAGAACTTGGGATCATTGTTGATCTAATCTGATATCACTTCACCAGGCAAATAGATTTACATTCCCCAGTGGAAAAACTGGGAATTTCTATAGAACTCAATGGATAGGACCCATTTTAACTGCAGGTGGAACAGGTCAATTTATTAAAGCACAAGTTTATATTAGCTGAAGGCTATCAGTTCAATACTTGTGCTGAATAGTAAATATACATTTCAGCTATTTAACAACTTCATCTCCTGCGTGCAACACCACATTTTGTTTTTTACATTTTAAGTTATTTAGCAACTTTTACGAAACTGTTTCTTCTCTTGTAAGATATTTTGTTGATCAATTAATGTGAGGAATTTACAAAACTCTATTGAAGAGATATCACCTGTTTTTCAAATGGAAGCCAGCTCAGATGCTAACATTGGAAATGAAATCAAATGTACAGGACGCACAAGGTTACCATGATTGAGAAAGTCAAATAACAGCACCTTGAGGATTTGTGTGGCATGAATTTTACAAATAGTACAACCCACACCTTCTGGGCTCTTTTTGATTAAGCATTACCTTATGTCACTTCCCCAAAAAGTGTGTGTGTGAGTGAAAACTATCCTAATGCAGGGGTTAAAAGCATTTTTAATGATTCTAAGATAATGATCATTGCAAGGAATTGAAACCTTTATTTCATCTACAGCAGTAGATTGTTCTCATTTCACTGGTCATGCCTAGAAAAATTTGTATTTGTCTGTGTTTACTATTTCCAAGGGTTTTTTTTTTTTTTTTTTTTAAATAATTTAGCCCACTTATTCTAAGGTCTAAAATAAAGGCTATTTTAAGACTATAAAAATAATATATATAAAATGCTATTTTAAACACTTAAAATCAGTTGATTTGTCAGTTATTTAAAGCTGAAACATTTCAAACTACATTCATTTTTTTTTTAATATCAAAGTTTTTTTTAGATACAAGCCCTACTTTTTAACCCATAGTGAGAGGAGGAGAGATAGAATATTTGCACATAAGTGAATATAACAAACTGAATTGAAATTTGTAGTGAACGAGATAATCAAGTACCCCGGAAAAAAGTTTGTTTTTGTGTGATCTGCCGGGGAGGGATTGCCAAAAAGTCGTCAGCAAAACTCTTATAGCGACTTACCTCGTCAATCCAAGCGACAAGAAAAAGAAAATTCAGGCAGTTTTGGCTACGGCGTTCGTGAGTTATTTTCCTGACGCGTTACAAGTGATTTTCTTTCTTTGTGTTGTGAAAGCCACAAATTTGCTTTGAGAACGCTTACTCTTCAAAATTCTAACAGCTCTCTGAATTCTCATTCCAAGCCACTATACATTACACCACCCACACATCCCTTGAAATCAAAATTCCTGGTCAGAATCAAGAAGTTTTCATCCAAGATTATAGAAAAATAAAATGACATCCAACACCAAAAACAGTTAAAATTTTCTTTTTATTCCAAAGAAAAAAAAAAAATTCTAATGAAAAAATGTTGACAAGAAAAAAATCATTTTTATGAAAAAAATAAATTTTTTGTTAATTAAAAGATTGAACCGCAAATCTCAAAACTTGTGGAATTTTCTTTGCATCATTTTTATTTTGTAAACTTGTATTATGTGCATGAGCAAGTTGCATGTGCAAGGAAATATGTGTATGGTGTTTGTTTTATGAAAGAAAATATCCAAAAGCTTGTCTCATCAAACATCATCTGAATAATTATTTGATTTAACCTATTTAGCTTTTATTTTTTCTCTTCACTTCTTTATTTTTTTTTAAACAGATGGTGCCAAGAAATACACACGCACACTCATACAGGTAATAACATTTTTATTCATACGCACACGCAGTCAATGAAGGCATACAAATGCCATATTTAGTAGTGAAAGTATTTAGAAATTAGATTGATTGTAAGTCCTGCCGAAAATATTGACATGACAAAAGTAAAGCCTTCTGGTTGGCCAAAATAGTTTCGCACAGTTGACACTGCCTTCACCAATAAATTGGAATGCTTCACTTTTTCAATTGGCTGAAAAGAAAGAAAGAAAGAAAAAAAAAAAGGATTAAAATAGAAAGAAATAAGCAATAAAAAAAATTATATAAATAGAAAATATGACATTGTTATTTATTTCAACAAAATTAAGTTCAGCAAGTACATTCCATATATTATGAGTCCTTAAATGAGTTAATTATCAAAGAACTACAGTGATACCATTTAAATGACACTAATATACTTTTGTTATTGTAGCTTGTTTGGGTATTGTCTTAAGTACTACTACTATTATTATTATTATTTTATTTTGCAATTCTCATAACAAAAAATAAAATAAAAATTAAATTAAAATTAAAAAGAAAAAATAATATAGTAATTTCATTTTCTAACAAAAGTGTAAACAACTTTCCCATTACCAATAAACTCACAAGATGAATAGGAATTGAATTCTAAGATGCAAGGTCTTTGTTTACCATCTGGTGTTTCAAGGAAGCAGAGAACATTTGGAAAAAGAAAAATATCAAAATATTCTAATTTTGAATAAGTTCATTAAAATGTTAATTATTAGCAACTTTGTGATAAAACACAGATTTTGTCAATGATCTTATACATAAATCAAGATGAAAGAAATGTGCAGGTTACCTGAAAAATTCCATTCTGCTGCAACCATTCCTGGAGACCTTGGTCATTTTTGACAAGAATGGGTAAATACTCATTCACACTTTCTCGTGTCCACCAATCAACTTTAGAGTATCTGTGTGTAAAAAAAAAAAAAAAAAAAAAAAAAAAATATAAAAGTAAAAATGACTTGACCATAAACAAAAGTCCATAATAAAAAGTGACCAATTAAAGTGAATAAACCATTTTTGGCAACATTTACTTGATTTTTCTGTAGTTTGAGTTACTTTTGTTGAGTACTAATGACTTCAAATCTGGTTTAAAATGTAAACAAATGCGATCTAAAATTAGGAGCAAAATTTTTTTAAAGTGTCTCCATTCTTTAATCTGCTGAAAAAGATTTTTTACTCGAGTAGTAAATTACCAAAAAGGATTTTCTGTTGCATTTTTAAGAAATCAAAATTAAGTAAAGTGATTTTCCATATTCAATTAAATTGATATAAGGCAAAATATTAATATTAATGCTAATTTGCAAAAAATTGAAAGTTATTTTTCTAATTAGTTTCTGTTCACTTATTTCTGATTATTAGCGTGATGCTAATTTCTTCTTCAATAACTGTTTGTATAAAGCATACAAATTCAATAGAGTACCAGAAACATTAAAAGATGCTGAACAAACTTGTTCTAAATTGCTTCAAGCAAACAACACTGTCATATTTCAAATATTTAAACTTCGTTTCAGGCATTTAAGTTAATAAAGTGTTATCTACAAACAATTCCATTTAGAGACTACGATGATAATGGTATTAAAATACTAATTCAAGAAAGTATTTAGCAAAACTGGCAAAATGCAAACCTTAAAAATTATCGAAATATCAACAGCTTGACATTTTCGAAACAAGGGCAATAACTGCAAACTTAAACTCACACGAGTTACTGCCCTTTAATTTTAAATAATTGGCAATTTACGGTAATCTCAAATAATACTTTTTGTTTTAATTTCTTAATTATTATTTAATACAGAAAAGAAACTACAGGAAACAGGAAACCCTACAGGAAGTAGTAAAGCTAGAAGAAAAAAGTAAACATCAGTTTTAAGAAGACAATCTGTAGAATTGAAATCAGAAGTTGCATTGGGAGAGCAAAAGATGGCTCCCAAAAGATAAGCAAAATATTACAAAAACAGTAAAATTTTGAAAATTTTTTCAGAGTTCTGAACTGTTATGTAATATTGGTACTCCTAAATGGCAATGAATGCTGGACAATCTCTTAACAGATGAAGAGACATGAGGCAACAGAAAAGGGGTTATATAGAAAGAGGCCAAAAATACCATGGACTTAACAACAGTTTTAGGGAAAATTGAAACAAAAGAAATACCTACTTAGAAACCAATAGAGTTGAAATTGTTAAGGTACATGTGGAAAGAGGGCTTAGAATATTTGACACTCTCAGGACAAGAGTGATGGCAGAAAGCAACGAATAACATACCTTAATGAGCTTGTGTAAATGTTTGTCAGAACAGACATTAGAAGAGATAGCAAAAAACAAACTTTACTAAGAGCTACAAAGAACATGAAATTGTGGAGAGCCATATCTCCCACGTCCTGAAGAAACACAGCATAGGGAATTTCTTGTAACAACAAATTAAAATCATGAAGATAGAAAATTGTGTGTTAATGCTATCCAGCCCATATTGAATGTTATGATTGTTTTGATCCAATGTTCATTGTATTAAAAGATCAAATATCAGAGGATCAGTTAATTTCAAATAATTTTGAAATTTAAACATTTTTGCAACTTAATAAAAGGAATCAATATCTACAATTCAATGATGAACAAAAGCATTTATTTTTACACATTTTTCTTTTTCAACAATGTACTTTATCAATGTACTGAATTCAGTTGGGTAATAGAGATATTAAACATTTCAGATCAAAATTCAGTTAATAACCATTTCAGGCCATGGAATTATTACACACAAGCATCTATGGAAGCCATAACAAAACTCATTTGACTGGATTGTGTTCCATAAAGTGTAAAACAAGTTATAACCTTCACATTAACATAAAAAAATGTCAAGGAAAAGATCTTTAAGATATATGGCAAATCCTTTGTTTGTGAGATATGCATGATAGATGAGGAGGCTTGCCAATACTTACTTAACACTCATCTGTTTGGGACTGGTGTAATGATAATGATGTAGTTTAGCTCTCAAATACTGTGGTGGTTTTTCTGGGAAAGGATTATGTTTAATAAGTTGCAAAACTTCTGGTTGTCCAGTCAACAATCGGTAACAGAAAGTTAACAGCCAAGGATTATGTTGGTAATTACCAAGAGCTGCAAACCACATTTGCCAATCAAGACGAGGTTGGTGAGGAGCTGAAAATATTCCAAGGAGAAAAACGGTTTTCTCATGAGAAGTTAAAGCAAATAATACTTTTATTTTAATCAACAGGATACAAAATTTTAGATTTTGATTCTTGTTAGAAAAGCTTCAATGGAACAAGTCATTATCCAATGTTATAAATTGTAGCCAAGTAAAAGGAATGTCACAAGAAGAAAGCCATTTTTTTTAAACATTTTAAAAAGGAAGCAAACATATTATATCCTGATTATAACATTTTAAAAACGAGGCAAACATGTCACTCTTAGCATCTTCTTTTTACATCTGTAAACCATTCATTACAATGACTGTTCTAGAAAAACATTGTGAAACGGTTTTTTCCACTGCATTCTCTTAAAATCAAAATTGCTCTTTTAGACTTGTTGCTAACCAAGACTAAAGAGCTCAGTGTGCCATGCTATTTAACCCATAGAGGAGGAAAAGAGATAGGTTCATGCCTTTCCCAATAGCAAAGAGAATACTGTCAGAATGTAGCTTGCCAATCCCATTTTAGCAATAAAAATCTTATTCTTATTACATGTTTTATTAGTTTTGACATCTTTGCTTTCTATCAAAACTAGTAAAATATAATAGAACAAATGTAAAAATCCATAACAGCATTTCATTTTGTTCATTTGTGACATGTGTATAATACACTTAAAAAAAAAAATTTTTTTAAAATAAAAAAGTGGAAAGTCACATTTCTATAAAATGTAGAAAACTAAATCTTAAATGAAGAAATATCTTAAAATAAAAAACACTACATCTATATAATAAATGCAAATTTCACTGTGTCACTTTTTCAACTTTACTCCTAGAGGCCATAGCCCAACATATTATACCATTTTGGAATCAGGCCAACTCCATGAAAAAATTAAAAACATTCCAAGCTGGATCCAGATCCACAATCCTGAAATTTTGGATTTCTAAATTTTCATCATGCTGATTGTTTTTGGCAATTTTTTAACGTGATTTTTATGATGAATTTTTTTGTACAATAATAATTTTCATAACTTGTAAATAAATTTGGGAATAATTGAAATTAACTGCAAAATCCAGTGAAAGTCACCCATGAAATAAAAATAATTGTTTGTACGGAAAGTAAGGCCCTACCTACATCAAATTGTCTTTCAATTAATTGGAAGCAGAAGAATTATTGTTGAACTTTTAAAAGGTAAGCTTAAATATTAATGCAATATGCAACAATCAATTTTGAGTTCTTCTGTTTATTGTCTATCTCATCTACTCCTCCCTATCTATTGTGATAAAGGCTCAATCAAAAGCCCTCCACAAGAACTAGCTTAAACTTAAGCTAAATAATAAATTGAACCCTATTTTGGATACATATAAATCTAATACATTTATGCTAAAGAGACAATTTAAAATTTGTATCTGTTATTTTAAGTGAAAGTCTGTTGGGCAAAACATGTTTGATTATCCTTTTTGTATTCATTCCAAAGTGACTTTGACAAAATTAGTGCAATAATTATCCAAGTATCTAAATCTTATATTTGGTAATAACAGGAATTACCACTGATTACACTAATTAATCTATCATTGGTATATAAGAAAATAACAATAGTCCAGGCTAGTAAAATCAGATAAAGGATGATTGTTAGAGAGAAGATATTTGTTTTCTCTTTCCAGTCACATAAGTACAAGAAAAGATTTGTTCAAAAAGAACCAATTTAATGCATATACAATAAGAAATCTAACCAAACCTCTTTGAAAGAATGTTTTTCTTCTACCTTCAAATATCAGAAAATTCTTTACAATTACTCACCCACAAATACTGGACGTTCTGTAAGGTTCCCAGGTTTATAGAGGAAATGATATTCTTTCCAGTCCTTCATATCATTGCTACCTTCAATGATAACCTCAGGTCTACCACCAACACCAGTCATCCTATAAAAATGCTTACAATATACATTTTGAAGCAAGTAAAACCTAAAACCTATTTTTATTAATATTTTTACAGTAAACAAAGAACTTATATATAGATAAATTTTCTATTGTATAATTACTTATATTGGATTAAGATTTAAAGAAAAAGATTTTTATATAATATTTTTATTATTTACAAATTACAGAATCCATTATTTTCATTTTTATAAAAATGATTAATGCTAAATTAACTAAATGCAAATTAAATTTCAATCAAAAAACAACAAACTTTAATCATTAAAAAGATTCTGCATAACAAAATATCCATGCATTTGTTATTTTTATATATTTATAGATAAAGTTCAAAGAAAACTTATTTTTCTTTTTTACTTCTGAAGGAGTGAGGATACACACATTTATAAAGCATACCAACAAGAATATGCGAACGCTGCACTGAATTCTTTTAAACAATAAAGATTTTCATTTTTGTTTATATTATTCAGGACTGAAGTAAGCAGAAGCAGTTACTGTCCAAGAAAATCTTGCAACACACAAAAATCTTAGCACATCCAACAACAAAGAACATTTGCATTTCTCTGTTAAGCATCAACAATGTTAATAAATGCCCCCTACACACACACCTTGAAATACACACCTTGTAGTCTTCATTCCCCCCCCCACCCTCACTCTGCATATTACTGTCATTAAAACCTGCTTCCTATCAATATGATTTAACCCCTGAGGATTCCTTATGGTTTTATTTTTTATTTCTATATATCAAAAAGGATAAAACAACAGGGGGTGCTAAAGTTGTTAAGTATATCTTAAAAATCAAAATTTAAAATTGAAAATAAGAGGATTATTTGGAGGGGAAAAAATTTTAAAAAAAATTAAATTTCGTCTCATAATTCCAAGTTTTCCCTAATTTATATATTTATAGACAGACAAGAGGACGGAAAAAATGTAAAGAGTAAAAAAGTTGCTTCATTGATTTGTTCATTTTTTTTTTTTTATAGTTTAATCAACCCTTTACAGGTTATTTATAGCCAGACAAATATTTTTAGATTGGAAGAATTTTTTTTTTTTTGCAGAGATAATGATTTAGTCTTAAGAGGTGAATTCATAGCTTTTCCCAAGGGTATTTGTACATAAGTGAATATAATGAACCCAACTGGAATTGGAACTTGGCTCTCCAATTAATTCTAAGCCATTATCCATTACACTACTTGAACACCCAAGCTTACAGCACCAGGTACTTCAAGTGGTCACCCATCTATGTACTGACCAGACCTAACATTGCTTAACTTCAATGATTGTATGGGACATCATTATTTGTATAAAGTGATAAAGGCAATAACCTGAATTCAAAGACAGCATCTATTTTGTTATTTGAAAATATTTGCAAGCTTTTATTTATTTCATATTATTCCAATTGCTTTTTATCACAACATGTAGGCCATCATTATGATCCTTAACTATAATCTTAATGATTAATTAAAAAAAATTTTTTAAAAATGACTAACAAAGCTTCATCTTGGAAACCAAATATTGTTACCTCTGAAATTTGAAGATTTTCTTACCTTTGATAAAAAAATACAATTTCTATATTATTTAATGTATTTACATGTGAAAAAGAAAATGGAATAATTTTAAAGGCTGACAAAATTTTAGTTCATTTTATTTTAAAGATAATTGTATAGCATTAGGTAAAAATTAAAATCATGGCAAATTATTTCAAATTAGAGAAATGTAGAAAATTATATGAAATCAAAAAGAATCAGCACAGGAAAGTAATAAGGAATTTCATGAAATGTTTGAGTGAACAAACAAAAAACAGTGTGGTCCAAAGATCTACTCAGATTTTTCATCTCACTTAGTTATATTAATTTTTATTTATTTATATTATATGATATTATATGTTATTCTACTCAATATGTCAGGTAATAATTTAAGTATAATTTTCTAATACAAATTTTTAATTTTAAAACACTAACTTGAATTAGAAATACCAATATAAATTATGAACATAAATCAACACTGAATGATTAATGCCAGTTTCAAGCTTCAATATCATATTCAGACCAGTACTTCATGTGAACATGAAATTGACAGTCAGTGTTGATTCCTATGTCCACGGTCTTTATAAATGCTCTGATATTAAGCACTTTTAGACAAATTCTAAATAATGTATTTATTTATTTATTTTTAAGTACTGCATAAACTTTACTAGAATTTGTTTTTACATTAAAAATAAATTCAGATTTTAAGGAAAACACCTATTTTCACTTTCAGTTAAACAAATCTATAAAACTATTTCAGTTAAACAAATCTAAAAAATCTTCAACTATATTACTGACATAAAAAAATTTTCATAAAATTCATGAATGAAGACAACTTTTCCTTTGCAAAAGTTTACAAAATTCAATTTTTTTTTATGACAATTGATCAGAAAGTAATGCATGTAGATTTATTTCTGTAGAAAGTACAACAAATAAAGGGAAGACAATGACATTGTTGGATACAACAAGTTAACAGCTACAAATTACTAATTTCTTCACAACAGTGATGAAATTTCAAAGGAAGTGTGGTTAGCACAATCCTTTCATCAGCCTGAATATGACCCCCACCTCTCTCTCTCACACTTATCAAACAACTGTGCTCACATCCATTGTTTGGTCTATAAACACTCAGCAAGCATCATTGAATGTCAATAGGTGCTATTCCCCACTCCATGAAGAAATCCAAGGACATCTCTGCATCATACATTTTCATGTCAAGCATCATTTTACTAGACTGCCACTAAGTTACCATTCTGTCTGTAAGCAAAACTCATGGACCAATATAAGAGTTTCAAAAGCAACCCTTATATAATTAAAAAATTTTATAACTTTATGTATATTTATTTTTATTGCTTTAATTCTCAGTTGTTTCCTTACATATCATGGATGTTCTAATTCTGGGGGAATTGCTTTTCTAAAGTGAATATTTAAAAATTGATAATACACAGACTAATCTGAACACACCTGAAGTTTTTTGCATGAAAATGAAAAAAAAAGTATTGCAGAACAACAATTTGATGTAAGTTGAAAAAAAAAAAAAAAAAAGTGCAAGTTTCTTGACTATAAGTAATCTAATAAATCTAAAATTTCGGCCAGGAGGAGGAATAAAATATAACAGTGACTGATATGGGAAACAAGATGGCGTCAGTGCAGCCTTACCTTCCTCTTGTTCCCCTCCCCAATAATGGAGCAAGGTCACTAAATTCAAAAGATATAGAAAAACACGAACATTGAAAAAAAAAAAAAAAAAAAAAAAAAAGCAACTACTTATATAAAATAACAGACTACACACATTGAGTTAAAAAGTCACCAAAGGAAAAAGAAAAAGAGGAAAAAAAAAAAAAAGAAAGGCAAGTATAATCCATAAATTCTGTTTCCTGATCATAAGACTGCACTGAATATTTTTCATTAAATATTTATTAGAAATATTTCAAGCAAAATTGTCCAGTTTTACTTTTCCTGTCATTTTTAAAACTTACAATTTATCCGCCATGTTGCCAGAAAAAAAAAAAAATTACCAAGAACAAAAATAATCATATTCTCTAGGGTTTTACATTTGAATTTTAAACTATTATAATTTTAAAATACATTTTTGAGTAAACTTAAATTAGAATATCATATTTAAAAGTGAGAAATAAAATATTATAAAGCTGAACTGTAGTTTTGTAAACATTTTCCAGCATTTGTAATTAGACATCATATTGTATAGGAGTCTTAGCTGAAGATTTAATTAGCCATTAACAGTATCAGCCAGCAAAATGAAATCAGCTTATAGACAATGAAGAAAACTTCTTTTTTATAAAACAACTGTGTAATTCATATGATTAAATCTATTTTTAACCTTATCAGCCCTTAAGAGATTTCAATGAGGACAGTACAATTAAATTGATATATTTCAGAAATCATTGAAAATCAAATGAAACCAAATTTAGTCTCTTTGGTATGACTGGGTAAAAGTGCCTCTAGTCAATAATGTGGCAGGTGTTAATGCTGTGTATTGAAATACAGTACTAACCAACTGCACATTCAAGCACTCCCAAGGTACAAAACTTGTAGGCAAATTTAGCTTGAAAGGGTTAATAATTACTTTTATTGTTTTTCAAAATATTAGATGGCAAGTATGTACAGCAACAGGCTTAATAATATTTTATAAAGTCCCTTACAAGAGAGTTTGCCAATTTATAGTCCTAATCAATAAAGCAGCCACAGAAGATGAGTACATTATGAAACTGGTCAGTTGTGCATTTATCCTTGTTATAAATGAATTAGTCCACAAAATGTAACCCAGTTAATGATTACTGGAAACCATTATAATGGAAACTTATAACCAGCCTTTTTACGTTTTCAGCCTTATTTAAGTACCTAAATTATTTTCTAAAAATTTGTCTTTGCAAAATGTTTATAATTTCTAAAATAAACTGATATGAAAATGCCGTCAAAGTTCTATCTGCAATATGAAGCACAAAAAAAAAAAAAAAAAAAAAAAAAAAAAGATTTTAATAAAGACCAAAGGGTGGGGAGGAAAAAGAGCCATGCTTACACTCTGAATAGTCCGTAACTACTAGTAAGATGCAGGTGATCTAGTTTTCTATGCCAAGTTTTAATCTGGGGCATCAGGTTAGTGTTACTCTTCACATCAATGACAGTATAAGGAACCTGTAATCAAAAACACACAACCAATCAAAAACACAGGCAAGGAAAAGATTGGGGGATGATCACAATTAGTTGAAATGCTACAAATATATTAATATGATAGTTTTAGTAATATTGTTATACTATTGGTTGTCCAACAATAATACACAAAGTTCATAATAGCTTTAATAAGATTTTTCTATTCCAAATAATCAATTCATATTAATAAACAATTATGAATCGGGATAATACTGTAGGATTTTTTTTTTTTTTAATTTCTTTGTAGAATAATAATTAATAAATCCAATATGGCCACTTGACATGGAATCTTTGAACTTTTTTTTTCTCTAACACTGGAATCAAATGACCAAGTGCATATAAAATAATTAAGCTTCCTCACATCATACTTTTCAACAGGAAACCATTTTGAAAAACTTTCAAATCAACAAAACAAAAGAAATAACATTGTATAAATTTCTAAACAGTAACATCTATACAAGCTGAAAGTTCTATTTAAAGGAACTTTAGCAAGGCAAATGTGTAGATTTTTTACAAGTATTTATACACAGAAGTACAAATACTAAGTTTTCAGAATTTTTAAAACAAGAATGCTCATAAATATACTTCAAGCTATAAAGTCATGTAAATTATGGAACATGCTAAGTGATGTAATTTAAGGTCAGACATGAGCAAATGTTGTTGAATTTTTTTTATTATAATGTAATTATTGTTTATTTTAGTTTGCAAAGTTATGTATTATATATATTAAATAATAGGTTTTGAATTTAACCATTTTCTCATCATTATAAAAACTTTATATTCATGTATTTTGATTTGAGAAAGTTAAGTTTCCCTTTTGTCTTTATTCAGACCAGTTTATTTCTTTTTAACAGACATTTTTAGTTATATCTGATTTCTTACACAATATATTCTATGGCTAACATAGTATGTCATTTAGTTGTTCAATTTTTATTTTAATTGTATTTTCAGTCAAACAGATAATTATACTGTAGTTTGGCTTTTTTTTACTTTTTGGTAAAAGAAACAGCAGCTATTTTCAACCAAGTTTGCATTTGCCCAGTTTCTCAAATGCTCAAAACAGCTAAAAAAAGTTTCATAATTTCTTTAAGTGCTCAATACAATGTCTACAGCATTTTCAATTACAATGATGGCCATTATGGACTGTGTTACTATAAAGAGAGTCATCAAAAAGTTTCATTGTATATACTTCTAGGTTTAAAAGATTTTTTTTTTCACAAGAAAAAAAAAATATTGGCCTTTTACTAACTTTCAATTAATTCGTAAATAAATTTAAATATAGGTAATGTAATAAAGTGTATAATATTTTAAGTAACCAGAGGTGAAATTTACTTACAGAAAAAAAAAAAAAAAAACCCAAGAAGCTTAAAAATGGAAAGAGGTCATTTTTCAGAAGCATAAGAGTACATCAAAAAAGTATTATACACAAGTATTAATATATTTCTTGGCAGTTAAAGAACTAGGACAGACCAATAGTAAACACACTGTAAAAGAAAAACAGTTTTAATATGAACACAAAAATGGGGTTATTTTCATGACTACAAAAAAAAAAAAAAAAAAAAGGTTAAAGTAATCTGTACAAAATGCGCACAAACTAAATCAGAAATCACAACAGCATTACCAACTGAAATGAAGACGAATCATGCAGAAGTTATTTTAGCTTTTATGCTAAACAGATAATAATATTATTATGTCCCTTAAGCTTGATTCAGTCTAATCAGAACAAAGCAAGCACAAGACAAACTGAAAATGGTAACAGAAATAGAATAAATGAACTGATACTTCAAAATTCTTCCCAAAGGAGAGAAAATTAAAATTTCTAATTGTGCAGACATGTAAAATACTTTTAAATCCAAATAAAATAGGTTAGTGAAAAATAATGGAGCAAAACTGATTTTTGTTTGAATTCTAGAAAGTGAAATGAAAACAGTCATCTTGAAAAAAAAAATAGCATATTTCAGACTGGCACAGTGCCAAATTTGGTAGAAAGAAAACAATGCATTTCAAATATTCCAAAGTTTTCTCTTTGCCATTTAAATTGCCAAAATAAAACAATGGAGATTCTTTAAGAGATAATAAGGTTAAATCGGAGACAACATGAAAATGTAACTATAATCTTTAACACACCAAGTCCTTTTAGTCCTTTTAGGACTTGGCCAATTGCAAACACTCCATAACATCTTTTCTTTTGTTGCTCCAAGTAATTTTTAACCTTTTAACATCCCTCTTTCTCTTAGTCTTACCATTCACTCAATACTAAATAGGTTACTCTGTGTTTTCCCTTGCCTTAACTATGTCCTGTGAGTGTCAAATTCTCTAGGCCCTCTTTCCTCATTATGTGTTCCAGAAATTTCAACAGACTTTCTTATAAGTTTACTGGTTCCTATTTCCATAAAAAACTTCCTTGTTGTTCAAATGTCCTGTCCATGGTATTCTTAGCACTTGTCAGTAGAAGCAAATCTGTTACTTCAAGTCTCCTCTTCATCTGCCATATAAGAAATTAAATGTCACATAGCAGTTCAGCACACTTAGTTTCTAACAATATTTTCCCCATATCTTAATACTTTGCTTAGGTTCTGGAAAACCTTTCATTATTCCTATGCAAATCTTAAAATCTCCAACTGAAATCATTCCCGTATCTTCAGAAGAATGTTACAGTAATCAAACAAAGAATGCATAGAAGATTTTTAAAAAACTTTCTTTGAATATATCAATGTTTTGTTTGTATTAGTAGAATCACAAAGAAAATACAAGTATACCAGCTAAAAGTAAGATTTTAAGTAATATAAACATTTTTCATTGTATTAAAACTGATAACAGATATAGTTAAAACAGCCTTTATATAGATGGTTTTAGATGTATTATAGAAAATGATATTTACAGAAATTTGTAATTGAATAGGTCAATGTCAATAAAAGATATCTTGTTAAGATGGATTTTTTACACAATTATCCATAGATTAAAATGCAATGACATGATCAAAGCCAAGCAAATCAAGTGCAATTAAAAAAAAAAAAAATTAAAGTTATTAGTAAATATCTACAAATAGCTACAGTGTAAAGTTTTAAAAATCCATTTTTTAAAAATTTCTCTCTAGTGGTGCATCTCCTACTGCACAGTTGTACCTTTGCAGAGAGCCATATGAAGCAGCAATTCGCAGTGGTGCAACAGTAGAGTGAATTTGTTTGATTTCAGGCCACATGTCTTCTGTGGCCTGCTTATGAAGATGGGAGAGAGGAACCTAGAGAAGGAAACATTCGCATGAACATGGTCAGTCGGTTGGTCAAAAACAGACATAACAAATGCAATGAGAATGAAAGAAACCAACACAAATTTTTTACACTTCTGAAAGTTAAAAAGAAAGAAAAAAAAGAAAGAAAAAAAAAGAAAAAAAAAAAGAAATTTCAATTAAGTCTGAATGAGGAAAGAAAAAAAAAAAAAAAAGAAGAGATATCTTAAAATGTCGTCCACAATCTGAAACAGTTTTCCTCAATTGTTAAGAATATTCACTAAAAAGAAGAACCAAACAAATTTCATGTTAAGACAGGCTTTTGCAAATCTCTCATTTAATCAGACATAACCGTTTTCATTTAATTCAACATCGATAAGTATGTCTGGTTAGAATTTTGTTGACTGTTTTATTCCTTACAAGCATATTTAAAGATTATATACAAAATATTCATTTACATTATTTATACCCAAATATTTTTGACTAAGTTTCACATATATATATATATATATATATATTATATTAGTCTACAATACTAGCTTGCTAATCACTGTACTACAGAAGGTAGATATTTCATTCTTGGTATTTCACTGTTGCATTGTTATAGCATTGTGGCCTGACTGTGCTGGCCCATTTTGGGAAAAATAAGAAATTTCTATTTACTAGAAATAGATGACTATAAAGCCACTTAATAGCAATTTCTTATGGCCACTGACATTTTGAATGCGTGATTCTTCAGTACAGACTAAGCTAAACAACACCTCCAATACACAATACAATAAAAATAGGTCACTAAAACAAGTTTAAGTATAAGTTGTATGCTATTGTATGTTTATGCTGGTGCAGAAACAGCATCAAGCACTTGTTAGTTTATAACCCAAAATGCTAGGGACTAACATTTTATAGCGACTTCAAAACTTATTACTTCATTAGTGGATACCTGCATTTGAATAGACACTCCATTTATTTTAAATGGTATTTCTCTACCATTATGTATGCTCAAGAAAACTTAAAGAAAATGTGCCCTCTGGCAGGATTCAAACCTGCATCCCTCTTTACCAGAAGAATCAGTGTGTGCAGGTTTGAATCATGCTGGGGGCCAAATTTTGTATATGCACTAAAAATAATGTTTAAAGTAATAAAAATATGATATAAAAAAAAAATAAAAAAAAAAAATAAAAATCTACTAATTTGTGTCACAGGCAATATAAATTTTATAAAGATGTCTGAATACAACAACAACAGCAGTAGAAGTGTTCAAAGATAAGGACAAATTTCCAAAAGTTCAAATGCAGCTTTAGCTTATAAAGGAGTTTTTTTTTTTATTGCATTGATTTTTTTTTGTGTCCCAAGAATAAACAAGAGATTATTGATTTAACAATTTTAGTTTGAATATTCAAAGATCCAATGAATATTTCAAATGCAACAAATGAGGAATGTTGCAAATTTCAGTAAAAATACTGAGGATCATTACAAAAGAATTTTCAAAATGGTGGCATCAAAGATATGGGAACACTGAGCTGTTAAAAAGAAATTAAAGAAGAAAAAAAATTGAAAACAAAAAAAAACATCACAGCAGAGATTCATCCATTTCATTAAGTTTTTAAATCTATCACTGCAGAGAATTTGAAGACACACAAAATTAATAAAAAGCATCATTCCAAAATCCTAATTTTCAGAGTCCATTGTTTTAGATCTGTTTCAGTTTTGTGTACCAAGATTGATTTTTGTGTAAACAAAACAATATTAACAAATGATCAATAAAGGAATTTTATAAGAAAATTATTTTCTCTTTGAATATAAAGATTCTTTTCATTTCTTACAGACTACTGAATTTTTAAAAAATTTTACTGGCAAACTTTAAAAATTTAGATTGAATTTAAATTTTCATAATTCAAAATTCATTTAAAAAATTCTAGTTTGCCTCTATACCATAAGTAATACTTGAGTCATTTTTCAATTGCATTTCTTAAATTTTCTGCTTGTGTAATCTCATGTAATTTTATACTAACAAGAACACAAGACTAAATCTTTTACCTAACATTACATTTTATTCAATTCCAGACTGTCAGCCAGTCTTTGGGGTTTTCTCCAAATGTAGATTCTATATTCTCATAAGGATGCAAGAGACTCCTTCTCTCTTAGGTGGGTACTTCTATATATGCCATCCATTTCATCCTACAATTGCACATCCAAGGTGCAACTACATCAACTACCTGTTTATGGCTGTTTTATACAAGTCATTGTTATATATTATAGAAGTGATGATAAATAATAGGTAATAAAGGGGTTTTGCATGTTTTTAAAAATTCCCAAGAACAAAACTGATGATGATCATCGTCATCATAGAAGTAAATAAAATATTTAAAACTTCAATTTGTTCTAAAGATTCTTTTTTTCATTAATTTTCTTGTTTAAAACTTTCTATACTGCATTATAAAACAAAATGGACACATCAACCCAAATTTGGGTTGTCTACAGCCACAACAGGAATATTTCCAGAAATCAACTGCTAACGATTCAATCCTCACCAATTATGAGGGGGGGAAAGCAACAGACATAAATGAATTACAAAAATGATATATAGTAGTAAGCAAATTAAAAAGTTTTTATTTTACTTCAAGTCTATCATTGATAGCTATTAAGCTCAAATGTCAAGTCACTTCATTTTTATAAAATTTCTTAGAATTATCAGAAACTATTCTATAAATAGTTTTTAATATACTTGAGTTATTTCTTATAATAATTCAGATCATTCAGGGCAAGCGCAAATGCTGAATTCATACTAATATTAAGTTTCAAATTGATTTATTTTTTAAGAGTAATTTAACAGCTTTGCACTAACAAAAGTTTTGCTATAATGTGCTATTGTTGCTGTTAGGGTTACAGAGAGGAAAAACGATTCTTGAAGAATTAAAAAAAAAAAAAAAACTATTTGCTGCTTTAGGTTCCTTAGTCAATGTGGCAAGTGATAATTAAAGTCTGTAGTCTCAAAATAAAAAGAGATTAAAAACAATGGACATTGAAGAAATGGTCAGGGAAAGAGTAAAAGTCATAGTGGATGGGAGTGGGTATTTGTACCTGCGAAAAAGACCATATGAACCGCTCAGTTTATATGGTACAGTAACTTTGTGGGATAAAAAGAGATCTTTAGGAAATATTTCCTGCACTTCAGTGTGAATACGAGTGTAGGGAACCTACAAAATCAAAATGACAATGAAAAGTAGAAAACTTAGAATGCAAGATTCTAGCAGATGAAATAGTTCCAACATTTAACTACAAGTCTGCAGACAAAATAAAAATAGTAATAAGGATTTTTAGCTTATAGCAGAAAGTCATGACAGACTGAAATAACTTTTTTATATTATTAATAATGATATTCAAAATCAAAAAATTGATATTTTAATAATGATATTATTAATAATAATATTATTGATATTATTATTAATAATTTTAAAACACATGATGATGGTTACATAAGCAAATTATTAACTTCCCACCACGGGGGAATGAAGAGAATGACAGGAGAGTTCCATAGGATTTATACTAAGCTGTTTGACCAATTCCTCTCAATAACTAATCAACTAACGGAAAATTTCAGGTGAACATGATCACCATCATATTAGGCACATTTCAGGTTCATGCCTTCATGCAGGTGGTGTTTCATTCATTCTGACGTGTTCATTACCAGTACAGCCATTTTTTTCATTACAAAAAAAAAAAAAAAAAAAAAGCAACATCTGTACAAAAACTAATATTTTTTTGTAGATTTATATATTTTAAAAAATTGTTTAAATATAATTTGAAGATTGACAATGTTAAACAATATTTCAACAGAATGTCTAACACTGTTTATTCTTTCATCTTTTCTTAAATCACACTCTTAACTATTGATATTATTATTATTAAAAATATTGATAATAATGTTGTTAGAAGCAGCAACAACCACAATTTGTTGGGATTAATTTTCTAGAGAATAGAAATAAAAAAATATTGAGAACATTTTTTTTGACTCACCAAACATAAACCACATGGAATTCAAACCTCAAACCAAATCTACAAGCATGTCATTATCAGAACTCTACATAAATGGTGTCGTCTTCATGTCACCCAATTCAGATCCATTTCAACTATTATGTTAATAACCAATATTTAAAAATTATAAAAGAATGTAAACCAACTGTTTTAATCACATAAAAATGTAATTGCAAATATGAGTCCCATTTAAAAAAATCTACAGCATTTTCAATGGTGGCCAAGAAATAAGGCATGCAATAGAATAATAACCTTTAGCGTCTTCATTATACACAATGGTAATAGACACAACGGTAATAGATTACAGCCAATACTATTGGTGAGAATTGAAATTTATACTAAGACAATATTTTCAAAACAAACCCAAGAACCTGTTTCTTTTGTGGTCAGTCATCTTGTAAAATCATTGTGTGTGTATGTGTGCGCACATAATATACAAGACCATTCGTAAAACTATTTTGACATGTTTTGCCAATAAATGGATTCATCAACTAAACATAATTGAAATAGAATTTTTTTTTCCAAACTCATTTACTATTCCATCAAATTCTCATCCAAAATTTACTCACACCACATAAAATTTATGCAAGGTGACTGTCAGTTTCAATCTTCAGACTAAATGCTACTGTTCCTTTAGCAGGCAGTAATAAATAAATAAATTATAATATATATATATATATATATATATATATATATATATATATATATATATATATATATATAATTGTGTATTTGGGCAGCAATCCCTCTTTTATACAAGTTTCATTAAAGACAAACTGACAAGGTACTGCAATTAGACATTTTATTTAATTTTTTTCTTTTGGACACAACATGCATAGAAACTGTCCAAAAGTTCTGCATATCTCTCAGTTCTTTTAGCTATTTTTTTAGCCATTGTGAAGGGCGATTTTGGCCAGTTTTTAAAACTTGAAACTTAAACAAAAAAATAGAAAAATATTCAGCAAGAACCCACTTCACACAAGGTGTCAACTCTCCCACTGCCAATCTATGCACAAACTCTTAACATCATCTAGCATACACGATTCAGCACCTCACCAAGAGAATATCACATGCAATAAAACTTGATGCCAAGTCTGTAGGCATACCATCACTGATAGCAATTTCACACCCTCTTTGCACTCAAGTAGTATTCAAATCACCAGCTTTCGACAGTTCAAATCTTACATATTTGATTTTCTGCCACAAATGCAAGAAAGGGAATTATTTTGGAGAAACAGGAACAGAAATCAGTCTTTGATTCAATAACCATAGGAAAAAAAAAAAAAAAAATTAGGGACAACAATTTCCCTGTTGCTGCACAGTTCAACCAACCATTTCAAAGTGTCGATGACATCAGATGCATAATTTTAGCATCTTCATTCAACAACCAAGAAGATGCAGATAAGAATTGAAATTTATTTTCAAAATAAATTCAAACACTGAGGGATAAATCAGGGATTTGGGTTTACTCAGAATATTGTCCACAGGGAGACCACTAACCAACATTCCTTGGAAGAGTAAGTACCACTTTTCTGTTTATTCCTCATGTTGTTGAAAAAGAACACAAGCGTATTCAAAAATTCCAACATTAAAATCTATCCCTTCATGCTTCAATTCAATCAAAAAGTTAATATAATAAATACCAACTTTGTTGACAATATTGATATCATTATTATTATTCAAATTTTATTAACCAGGCCTATCACTATATATATATATATATATATATATATATATATATATATTTTTTTTTATGTCTATACATTCTTTTTATAGATAAAATTTTTTAAGTAAATGCTCTATTTATAATAAACAGTATTAACAACATTTACCAGCCTGAATGTCCGAGAAATTTTCATAGAAAATATGCGTCCTCTGACAGGCTATATGACTGTTCCGTATAGGATACAGGTTTGATTCCTGTTGGAGGACGCATATTTTCTATGAAAATTTCTCGGACATTCAGGCCGCTAAATGTCGTTAATACTGTTTATTATAAACAGAGCATTTACTTAATATTTACTTAAATATTTGTATCAATAAAAAGAACATATAAACATAAATGTCTTAAAATAATTGTTGGACTTTGTCCATTTCATTATATATATCTATATCACACACAGGCAAAAAATGTATGCACACTTCAGGAAAGGAAAATAAACTTGTATAGATACTGTAATACTAAATTTATTCAGACATCACAAGATTAATGCAAGTTACCTTTAGACTCTACAGTCATAAGAGATGTTCAAAATGGTGGCCTTTAGCTTTCAAACATTTATTAGTATGGCAAACTACTGCTTGGGCAATGTTGGCCAAAGTGCCCAGTGGGATTGCTTCACATGCATTTTCAATTTCTTGCCTACGGGATGCCAATGTAGATGTTTTCTACAATACACTACATCCTTTAAAACACCCACTCCCCCAACGTAGCAAAGAGTTACTGCAATTTAATAAAATTACAAAAGACAAGTTTTTTTGGTTTTTTTCCTTCCCTGAAATGTACATACACTTTTTTGGCATACACACACACATATTATATATATATATATATATATATATATATATTATATGTGGGATATGTGAAGTTCCTTCTTGATTTCTTTTATTTTATGGAATAATGCTGAGGATTATTTATGGTCATGCTATTGAGATTGCTAATCAGTATTATTTTCAAAAATATGGTATTAAGCAACAACTGGCCACAACTATAAGTTTTAAATGCATTAGATGCTGAATTGTCAGGTGACTGTGAGGTAGGCATATATTGGTCATTTTGGTTGGCGCATACACTTTGTATAAATACCAACCATCATAGGGTATCATCTTGGGGTAGCCAGTCACCTCCTTTGTGGGGGGGGATTTTTGTTTTATAAAATGAATATAAAGTAAATCTTCAACAAATAAATTTGTTAACTTTAATCTAAAATTAATTCTTAGTCTCATCAATTCTCCATTCAATTAAAGAGAGGGAATTCCTCAGCTAAAAAAAGAAAACAAAAATTTGTTTAAACACCGTTAATATTTTAGTAAGTAATTATCAGAATAAATAATAGACTTTGGTATTTTTATATATTATAAACAACATTTATTTTCAGAAAAAATGTTTCATTATAAAAAAAATACTTCATGTAAAATAGGATTAATTGCAAAAAGTCATTTTTCAATATTTTTTTAATATTATACATTTCTTATTTGATGTTTGCAGAGAAATTACAATCTGTAGTTTAATTTCAAAATTCTATTTTTTTTTTTAATTTTTAAGAGACTTTTTGTGAAACTGTCAAAAAAATTCTGACTCAAATCAAAGCCTATTTATCAAGAAGCAGTCATTTTAATAAGAATTTAAAGACAAAAAGGTTGTTTGGTATATTAAATCTAAGCAACTTTTTCTCTGTAAATTTAGAAAGAATAGTTGATGAGTGTTAATGTAATTGGCAATTACAGTCTTTGGTAGTACCACAGAAAATGTATTTAACTTCTTTGGATAGTTGATCACTAGGCTCATTAATTAATCTTTAATTACCAAAAACCTAATATATATATATATATATATATATATATATATATATATAAATAAAATATGAACATTTTTATTTATATTTGTTAAAAAATCACATGTCATGAAATTTAAAAAATATTTGTTGAAAGGAAAGTTTTTGTAGTTTCTAAATAAATATTCTGTAAACTGTGAGATCTTTCCTTTCAAGCAGATAAAAAAAAAAAGCATGAGGAAAAAAAAAATTGGGGTTTTCATGACAACTTATGACAAAGTTTAAGAATAAATAACATTGACTATTAAATGACTGAAGATAGCAATGAAGTCCTGCACTATGGAATGATGGAAATATATCTCTTAAAAAAAAAAAAAAAAAAAAAAAAATGTAATTAACAAAGCTATAAATAAAAAAAAATAAAAAAATAAAAATAACTCACAAGGCTGACAACAAACATAAGAGCAGCAACTCCAGCCATTAAGCAAACCCCAAATGATGAGGTCAGTCTTCGAAAGAGAGTTTTTTCACTTTGCCAACATCTGAAAATAGAAAACATTTCAATACTTAAGTTTTTGTCCCAACTGCCATAAGAAAAATTTATAACAAATATCAATAGAAAATGTCATATGTTAATATGTAAAAGTTATTGCCATTTTATTGTTTTTGTTGTTGCCACATTTTGGTTAATCTATTCTACAGCCTTCTTCATATAAACAGAAAAGGCATCTTTTTCTTTGTAATGAAAAAGACCAAACTTTCTCTTTCCATATAACCATTATAGAAAAAAAAAGAAAGAAAAAAAGCATTCAATCATATAAACAACTCTTGGGATGGTAATAACACTTTGAACCATGAATTAACTAGTATTATTCAACAGGACTCAGTAATAGAGACTGATAGGCACCCACCCACCCACCCTCTTCTGGGAAATCAGGGCAGAAGCTTATGGATAACCCTGAACCAAAATACAAGCAATATGTTTCTGTAATTATATCAAGATTGGAAAAGAGCCAGTTAGTAAGAATATATATTCACTTGAAAAGATGATCGATTAAAATAGATATCAGCATCATTGAAATTAGGTAAAGCCATTCAGACTTGATTGAAAGCCAAAACATTTCTCAGAATAAAACATTTAAAATCATGAATGTCAATTTTCACCCCAGCAAAACATCTAAAAAGGAACAGTGTCTTTTTCTGGGAACCTATTCTCTTATAGATAAGTATGAGATTGATGATTAAAGAAACACCATGCATCAGTTTTGATTTGGCTGGTTTTATTTTACAGCATATCAACCACAATCAGTTATTTAAGGCTGACAATTTTTATTGCTGGTAATACTTTTTTTTTTTCAAAAATGTATTACTGATGATAATTTTTTCACAGTATTTCTGGTATTAAACCTATTTTTACATTTTCATAGTTTCTTGACCCCAGTTTGGGGGTTAACTATTTGCCCATGGCTGGGACCACCCCAGGTCAGGGTGGACCTGGGAACCAGCATTTAAGAGGTGGTTCCACGCTGCTCAAAACCTTCTGATCAGAGGTCATCCTGTTGGACGTAGTTTATCGTCTTACCCAGGATGTGAATGTAATTTATCATCATACCCAAGATGGGCATCAGTTTGGGATTTCATTGTCCCCAGAGAAAGATTCCAGATGCCCTTAGGGTAATAATTAATTATACTATTTCTAGTAAATTAATGAAACCCAGGCCAATCCATTCTAACTGGTTACTGGCTTAGCAGCAATATAGTTGAATTTATCTGTTCCTTTAAGTGACATTTCATAAATAATTTTTTATTCTAAGGCTAGTTTCTTCAGAAGACACTCTTCCATGAATGAACCATGCCCTGTTTGCATATTGTCAGAGTGTCTCCCTATCAATGTGGCCATTTTGAAGAAAGAAATTCTTTAAGACTTCACAATTCCAACTTGCAAGAATCATAGGAATTTGCTCCTAGAATAGCATTTTATATAGTCCTCAAATTAATTTCTCAGCTGAATATGTCACTGTGACAACTGAATAAAAGTAATTTCTTGACAAGCATCTGGCATATTTTTAAAGCTTATCACTTCATACTGTTATCACAGAAGTGCTTAAAAATTATAACCCCAGTTTTTTCAAATCAACAGCTAAAATGTAATTTGACAGCAACAATTAGTATCTAAAATCTTAAACTTCCGAGACATAGCAGAATGCAAATGATTAATTTAAGCCATTTTCCTCTCCAATCAATCAATATACAAGTCCAATAAATCAGTTCAACAATAGTCAACCTCCAAACAGTGATACAAAAAGAAAAAGGAGGAAAAAAAAAATATTTAAAAAGCACTTTTTATACAAATATAACATTTATAGATTTAGTCCTAAAATGTAAGAAAACCTGCAATTTTAAGAAAAAATAAAGAAGCTTGGATATTCACAACAAACTTACTGGAGATAAACAAAACAGGCAGAACTGTGAATTAAAAATTTGAATTTACAAGTAGAATAAAGACACCTTTCATTTAGAATAAACAGTCAAATTTTATATTACCATACACACTTCATGCAAATGGAAGAGATTATATACATAAAATTTTAACGTTTGATTTTAACATTGCAAGTCTGTTTAAAATAGGCCAACAAGCTTATCGGAAAATGAATTTTATGTGCTGTAGGTGGTCATGGCTCTCCAAAACTTCCTATCCTTTGTCATTCTAAGCTAGGGGTCATCAAACGGGGTCCGAGCAACCCTCTAGGGGTCAATGAGGAGTTCAAGAGGGTTAGTGATAGTGAAGGGGTCGAATGGGGTTCAATGTGTGAATGACACAGCTAAATTTTAGTTAATGTACATGTATGTTGTATTCTTTGGTGCAGAGGAAAGGAAGGCACTGAGCTCAACTATCAACAGAATCAAAAGCACAAACAGTCATCATGGGTCTCCAGGTGAAGAGCGGATTGTTTAAAAATTCGGAGAATAGTTTAAGTATTTCTTGAACTTAATGCACTTCTCCTTGAACTCAAGGCAAAATATTTCAGATGACGATATAAATATCTTCACCAATCACTTGTAAAAACAGATAGGGGAAAAAGGGGGGGACAATTTCTGTGTTTGGCTTTGAAGACATTGAGAATATGAAAGTACCAGCATGGATTGTAATACCATTTGAAGTGAACCTTGAAAATTTACACATGAAACCCCAGAGATTGAATGCAAACTCAACATCTGGATAATGCAGCAAAAGCACTTTTTGAGAATAGAAATTGATCCGAATTTCTTAACTTTTCAAACATTTTAATTAACATTTTAATTAACATTTTAATTACCAACATCAGTGTGACTTTTAAGGTTCAAAGATATTTTAAATAGGGGTCATTGGGAAAGGAAGAGAAACAAGAGGGGGTTTCTGGTTGAAAATGTTTGACAACCCCCTGCTCTCAGCAATGTTTATCCCATGACTATCCCCCCCTCCCCACTCCATTTTGTCATCTAAGCTTGTTAGGTAGGTTACTTGAGGTTTTCCCTCAGTCTATTTTCCTTTTTTTTTAACTAATGTTCACCCAATTCAAGGCCCAAGAGTTACTCAATGTAGAGGGTGGAGTTATATTAGCTTAGGAAAGAACAAGCGTTAAGAGTATAGAGCCGTTTTCTAGACTTTAGAAGGAACTGGAAACAAGGTATAAACTTCGACTCCTGTTCAAAAGGACTGGGGGGAGTGTGAGCCAGACACTAGGTGAATCTACTATTATTGACACCTTTATGCAAGAAAAGAATTCCAATTGGTTTCTGACACACATACAAATTAATTCAAAGTGTGATTTTTGTCCTCTTCAAAATAAATCTCATAATACAATTGGTTTTCATGGAGAGGTTTCCACAACAATACAGACAGTAAAAACAAAAATTTGAAGAAATGTATTTATAGATTTTGACATCACACTAAAAATTTTATAACCTAATTGACTAACTGCAATCCTTCATTGGTTAATTTGGATCAGAGTTCAAGTCCCACTGCATGCAAAAAATTTAAACAAGAATGAAAAGTGAAGCCATTGTAAAATCAGATGATCATGCTGGGCAATAAAAACATACTAGAAAAAAATATTAATATCTAGGAATTGTCATAAAAAGATTTTAAATATTCTAAAAATGAAATCGCTTGAATAATGAAATAACTGCCATTACTCTGTGAACATTACACACAAATGTTTTGAAAATGAATACACTTACCTTACAAGTGAGACAAGAATTTCAATTCCTAATGAAATAGCTCCAAGGATTATTGTGTAGGGTACAGTTTTAGCAAGCCAATCACTGAACTCTGTCTTGGTAAAAGCTAAATAAAAAAAATTAAAAAAAATTTAAAATTACAAATTTTAAGAAGTTACATTGAAAAATGATATTTTTTTTTTAAATTAATGCAAATTGTAAATATTTTAAAAATAATATTCTAGTTTATTTAAGAAATATCTAGCTCAATATATTCTTCCAGGCCAGTAGAAATATTTGAAAGATGACCTGAACAAGTTTGGCTACTCAAGTAAAAATTCTAATTCAATATGCTACTGTTAAAAAATACATTGAATAAAACAAATATACAGTCAGATTTTATTATTCAGGTCAATGATAGCGGTTTTTGTGAAAAAATATTTACAAAAACTTATTTGGTGGTGTGGTATTTTACAAATTGAAGGTTGTGTGTGTGTGTGTATATATATATATATATATATATATATATACACACACACACACATGTATATTATTTGTCACCTCACTGATTGAGGTTATATTCAACACTTCAATTCCAGAGTTTCATAAACTAACCTTTTTGTAATTGTTCAGTCCACTCATTAGGTTTTCAGCAATTGTCAATACATATTAGTGAATGCTGAGGTCAACATCAAACTTCAACAAAATTTAATTACCTGAAGATTGTGTTGAAGCATGACACAATCACCACTTTTATATTTACATACATTCTGATATTGACCACTTTTACTAATAAATATAGCATACCTTATATATTTTAGTTAACAGCATTTTTTTTTAATTTCAGATATATGAAGATTATCATGAATCAAAGATCTAACCACAAAAGGAAGCTAGATATTGCAGTGATAGGAATATAATGTTGAAAATTGTAAAACAATTTGACCGAATAAAACAGTTTTAAATAATTGAGAAAAACATTCGCAAGAATATCACAACAAAAAAAAAAAAAAAAAAAAAAAAAAAAAAACGTTTAAATAAAAATTTAAAAATATAATAAGTACAATTTATTGACTCATGAAAAGTAACTTGTTACAAATATAAACAGAAAAAAAATGCAAAATATTAAGAACACTGGCTAAAGACATGAAAGTAACACTGTTAGCCACTTTAAATAAGCATCACAAAGCAAAACAAGTAAATTGGTCAAAAAAGTACACAAAAACCCAATTTCTCAATAGAAATTCTTAGTGATGAATGTCAAACTACATTGGCTGGGTTTGGTGGCTGAATTAGAGTTTGGGTTTTACAGGGAAATCAGCCAACTTAGAAATCAACAGGTGAGATAAAGTAATGGGTTAATATCCTAGGCAATAATGCTGAAACTAACAATATATTACTTATAAATATATCCTAAAAATTTTTACTAACATTAATTAATAGTCTAGTGATATTATTGTCTAAAAAAAAAAAAAAAAAAAAAAAAAGTGAACAAAAAGAAATTAATGTTTACAATTTTTTAGAAGCATCATTACCATGTCTAAAATTGTTCTAAAAAACTCAGATTATATAATTACCTGTTCACTTCGTGCACTTGAAAATAGATCAGTTTAGTGCATACAACAGTAAATATAGAGATTCAAATGACCCAACAATGAATAAATATAAGTGAAAAAAAAAAAAAAAAAAAAAAATCTTTCCAGTTAGTTTAAAATATCCATGCTATAATTAATCACAAATAATTACCGACTATCAAATAGCTTTAACATATAATCTAAGCACATGAATGGAAGATGGACAAGTGCAAAGATATGCCCCCAGACAATGTATAAGAAAAGGTTTAATGACAAAATATATTAAAGTAGGATGAAGTTTTGGCATACTTGATTAAAATTGGATTGTCATAAACTAAAAAAGTAATTAAGCACTGTGATTGTATCTATATGGATCTGAAAATTCCACAATTATGCTTCAGCCCCAAAACCATGTCAGACTCCATTTGAATTGAGGAACTGACACAATTTTCATAGTAGTTGTATGAACTTATTACACTGTTATAAATATGTATACTACTACTACTAACAACTTTTTATAAAGTTAATTTTGAAAACAAAATATAAGCAGATCATAATGTTCCACTGTGAATAATATAATCAATATTAAAACTATATTACCAAAAATATGAATTAGCTACCATCCAAAAATGCTTATACCTCAATGAAAAAAGTTTATATAAATAAATAGGTAAATTATATCGAATAAATATTCTCGATTACGGCTTGTGGTTTTGATGATAGAAACTGTAGATATGCAATGTCACTGGAATGATTCCTACTCTTAGCAATAAACATTCTTTTAAATCGGTTTTGTTGGATAGTCGTTAATCTATTGCTTATTGCAATATATTCTACAAGTGTTCGATTTGATTTCATTCAGCATAATAACACAATTGAGCAATGTTGAATTTTATTTGCGTGTTTGCTTTTTTTTTTTTTTTAGTGAAATGCTTCGACTTAATTTCATGCTGAAACAAATCTTTTGAAGCATTTAAGGAAAAGCAACATTTTCAGCATTTCTGATTCTACTGTTGAAATTTCAACTTACCGAGAATGCTCATCTACTAGGGTGGCTAGCCAATCATTGTTGCAGACACCTACTCAGGCACATTTACATAACACTCACAGAGCCAACCTGTGGTTTATACTGAAACTATGCTGAGCAGAACTTAGATACAGTTTTTGAGAGAGAACACGTTATCTCACAAGGCTTACGTTAACTCGTGGTATGGTTTTCAGACACTTTCCAAAAGATGCCAGACACTGGGATCACCTCCCCGAGACTGATAACATCAAAAAGTCACTTTCCTGACAAATTGACCATGATGAGATTTGAACCTGGCTCTCATGGTCAGAAAGTGAATGTTCTAACCACACAGCCATGTGCCCACAACTTAACCAGTGCCATTAAAAAAAAAATCATACAAAAATCAGACCATGACATTTCCGCTCAACTGCTGATATCAAACACTTTTCTTTATACACTTTGTCATAACTTCAAACCAAATGGGAGTTTGAAGTCGCTTTTCTTTTCTTTTCTTTTTTCTTTCTCTCATTTCATCTGACTGGAATAAACTGTAGAAAAATAGAGCATTTCATCCTTACTCTCTTGCAAAAACTAAACAGGCCTCTTTATCTCTAGATTTTTGTAATGGTCTCCCACAAGGTCATTTGACATGTAAGTTGATCATATTGTAGAAATGCTCACAATACAGACTTCTTTAACTTCCACAACAGATTTCCTGATATTTTCATTAGCCAATCTTCTAATAAAATGAATAGACCTTCTTGTCAGTTTGTATGGCTGACCTGCTTGCTCATGTACACAATTTAAATGAATCACTTGCTTACTCTCTTCACAGCAGTGAAAACAAAAGAGAAATTCATTTAGTCCATTTGACCTCCACCTAATTCATTACTTTAAATATTTTAAACATTAAAAACAGTATTCTAGTTTTTAATAATGTCCCCCTTAAAAAAAAAAACAAAAAAAACATTAAAAATGTTATTTTTGAGGATAGTTATCTATTCACAAATTTCTAATTATTCAATATACACAAATATATATATATATATGGAAATCCCGCCCCCATTTTATACTCACTTGGAACCATTTACATTAGCTATTTTTGCTTGTATATTTCCCTTTTTCTTTTCGCCTCGTTTTTATTAATAAAAATGTATTTTAGTTGTGGTTCTTTTTTCTCTCCTCCTCATTCTCTCAGTGCAAATTGTTGCTTTTTTTGGTCAATTAATATTTACCAACATATTCTTCTTCTGATGGGTTAGCCAAAAGGGAACCTTTATAAAAAAAAAAAAAAAAAAAAAAAAGGCTTTCCTGCATTTTTTTTAAATCTGTAGAGTCAAATTTTTGCTTATATATATATATATATATATATATATATATATATGGGCTGAGTGGTTAGAACATTCACTTTCTGACCATGAGACCAAGTTTGAATTTCACCAGGGCCGATTTGTCAGGAGGGTGACGTCTTGATATTAGCTGTCGGGAAGAGTCGTTCCCAGCATGACACCATTAGAAAGTGCCTAAAAATCATACCACGTGTTGACCCAAGCCTTCTAAGTGAAATCTGGTTGACTGAGTCATTGGGTGTTGTGCTAGCACAAAGCAACAAGTCATCATGACTGAGGGTTTGAGTGTGCTGGCCTTGTTCAGACTGTTGATTATGCTAGATAGTTACAGTTCTGTAGCTGCAGTATAAACCACAGGTGGGCACTGTGAGTGTTGAATAAATACAAATGTGCCTGAACAGACATCTGCAACAGGGATTAGCTAGCAACCCTAGTAGACTGCTTTCTCGGATACAAGTGGCTGCACCATTTTATATATAAGCTTTCCATATCTGTAATTCTATGAATCTGCAATGCCTAGACAAGTGTTCAGTATTCTTGATTGCTTTGATATATAAATGTTACAATTAAATATTAATAGCAGAGAAATAAAATGTTAAATCTCCAATTGCTCCAGCCTATTATACAAAATATTTTCATTATATACAATGATCAACAACAAAGGAGAAAAAATATTCACTTATATCCACCCTGGTGTGCGCACACACACTATCCCATAGTTAATTTATAAAAAAATATATGTGTAATATTTTATATATATATATATATATATATATATATATATATATATCCTGGTTCTGACTTAAACAACAGTTTAATGTTAATGGAGCATATGCAGGAAGTTAATTCTGCAATGGCACCAGAGTAAGAGAAAGACAAGAAACAGATAGAATCCTCATCTTCCTATTTTATTGGGTGTGGCAACCTTCTAAAAATAAAGAGAAGTGAGTAAAATAATAAATCTTCATTGCTCAAAAGTTTCTGTCTGTTTTCTGCTTACAAGATTTAAACTATTTTTTTTTTTCTATCTCATGACCTAAATATAAAAAGAGTTTACAATTGAGAGGACAATAACTGAATTGATATGTACAGGGTGCGATGGATAAATTGTCGTCAAAATAACAAAAATAAAAATAGCATTGAAATCTCATTTTAACAGATATATTTACCAAATTTACACAAAAATATCTTTAAATACTAAAGAGTAAATGTATTAAAAAAAAACTACCATTGGATTCAACTATGGCCTCCAGACAATTAAGGAATCTCCTTTAACTCTTCTGGCTGCTCTCCTTGTTTAAGTTGGTGAATGCTGACATAACCCTTGCCTTCAGTTCATCTTTGGTATTACAAGGAGTTTTGTTGGCGTCTCACTCAACTGCACCCCACTCATAATAATGAAGGGTGTTGCAGTCGGGTTTAGGTGGCCAGGTAATGGAGTTTGCAGAAATCCTGCTTGTGTGGCATGGTGCAGAGTCCTGTTGCCAAACATAGGGTCTTCAAGCAGTCACACTCTTAACCCAGCATAGCACTACCTCCTCAAGCCACTTGATGTAGGCTTCAGTGTTGAGTAAGGTCCTGGAGGAATAACATCATCATCATCACTAGTGACCATTCCAAACACCATGATGTTTACTGGATATATCATCCAACTCTTTCTGAATCCTCTGCACTGTCCTCAGATTGACACTAAAACACTCTGGAATGTCTGTATTGGAGCTTCTGGCACAATTGCCAAATAGTACAGCATGTTTTCAAATTTTTGACAGAGTGAATTGCATCATGGTGCTCTCTTTCTTACAGACAGTTTCCAACTGACCCTACTGTGCAGTCGGCAAAATCAAAAGACATAAAATGGTGACAATTTACTCATCGCACCCTGTACATTAAGTGTGTGTGTGTGTGTATATATATATATATATATATATATATATATATATATATACACACACACTTAGATGTGCATACGATTTTAAACTCTTTTTTAAAAAGAAAAACTGAGACATTTGGAAATTTTAAAATCTACAATATTTAAAAAAAAAAAAAAAAAAAAAAAAAATCAAGAAATTCAGTGATCATATGTAGAAGAAAATATTTTGTAGGATTCGTGGTAAAGGTTGACAAAAAGAATATTACCAATATTCTATAATACTAACCAATAGATACTCTAATATACTAAATAGTCATTGCATTATTATGTATCGGTAACAAACAGTGAGACTCTTCGTATAACCAACAAAGGAATTTTAGATTTTCTATTTTTTAAAAAAATAAATCATACCAACAAAATTTCAACCATAAAACTTCAATTGCTGAAACCTCCAGACAAGCAAAGTGAACAATTACAAAAAGGGTTTGTCTACAAAACTTGGAGTTCAAGTGCTGAATTTAACATTCAGTCAGCTAAGTGATAAATTGTATATTTGTATTAATCTTATATTTCATATTATGTAAACAGCTTTAGGCAGAAAGCAACAAAATTTCTTTAAAAATAGAGCATCCAAATATAGAACTAGTTATATTGTATGAATGCAGCTGATAATAAAAACCCAAGATCTTGATATCCTGTAAAAAAAAAAAAAAATGTCAACAAATGAAAGTGCCAAATATTAATATTATTCCCTTTTTCAAATATCTATATAGATCATAGGAACACCTGACTTTGTCAATGCATCCTTTACAAAATAAAAGGTAACTAATAACCAATTTTAAGATTATAAAGACTTGAGGAAAATGAGAAATCAAAAGTCTTTATTGTGGCTTTCTAATAGATGAAGATGAAGTTTTACAGGACTCACTAGAATTTACTTGTATTTAAAAAAAAAAAAAAAAAAAACAGAACCTCAATGTATATTTACATCAAATGATTATACTTGTGTGTAAAAAAAAAAAAAAAATTAAAAAAAAGAAAAGTTATCCTTCTGAACAAGATGTATACACAAAGCCAAGTAATTTTTCTGTCATCCATCATTGAAGATCTGATATTTCAATCACTTTTGAAACAGGACAAACTAGGAAATAATTCAACTTATTTTACAGCAAAGTTTTTCTGAAATTATAACTCCTTTAAACATGTTTCTAGCAAAAAGAAAAAAAACAGAGAGAGGCAAAAACAGAGAGAGGCAAAAAAAGAGAGGCAAAAAAGAGAGAGAGGCCAAAAACAGAAGAGGCAAAACAGAGAGAGGCAAAAAGAGAGAGAGGCAAAAAGAGAGGCAAAAACAGAGAGAGGCAAAAACAGAGAGAGGCAAAAACAGAGAGAGGCAAAAACAGAGAGAGGCAAAAACAGAGAGAGGCAAAAACAGAGAGAGGCAAAAACAGAGAGAGGGCAAAAAGAGAGAGGCAAAAAAAAGAGAGGCAAAAAAGAGAGAGGCAAAAAAGAGAGAGGCAAAAAGAGAGAGGCAAAAACAGAGAGAGCAAAAAAGAGGCAAAAAAGAGAGAGGCAAAAACAGGCAAAACAGAGAGAGGCAAAAAGAGAGAGGCAAAAACAGAGAGAGGTAAAAAAAAGAGAGAGGCAAAAAGAGAGAGGCAAAAACAGAGAGGGCAAAACAGAGAGAGGCAAAAAAAAGAGAGGCAAACAGAGAGGCAAAAAGAGAGAGAAAAAAAAAGAGGCAAAAAGAGAGAGGCAAAAACAGAGAGAGGCAAAAAAGAGAGGCAAAAACAGAGAGAGGCAAAAACAGAGAGGCAAAACAGAGAGAGGCAAAAACAGAGAGAGGCAAAAACAGAGAGAGGCAAAAACAGAGAGAGGCAAAAACAGAGAGAGGCAAAAACAGAGAGAGGCAAAAACAGAGAGAGGCAAAAACAGAGAGAGGCAAAAACAGAGAGAGGCAAAAACAGAGAGAGGCAAAAACAGAGAGAGGCAAAAACAGAGAGAGGCAAAAACAGAGAGAGGCAAAAACAGAGAGAGGCAAAAAAAGAGAGAGAGCAAAAAACAGAGAGAGGCAAAAAAAAAAAAAAACAGAGAGGCAAAAAAGAGAGAAAAAACAGAGAGAGGCAAAAAGAAAAAAAGAGAGAAGCAAAAAAAATAAAGGAGAGAAGCAAAAAAAATAAAAGAGAGAAGCAAAAAAAATAAAAGAGAGAAGCAAAAAAAATAAAAGAGAGAAGCAAAAAAAATAAAAGAGAGAAGCAAAAAAAATAAAAAAAACAAAACTTTGTTCACTGTTAATAAATTCAAGTACAGGCTCTTGCAGGTAATTATATTACAATTTAGTCTTATTTTTTATCTTTTCATCATTTCACCCCAAGCAAGGTGGTAATGCCACTAGGACAAAAGGCAGTTACAGGGAATGAAAGTGAAAGAGAAGTCTGTGAATAGGGAGGATTGAAGAAAGGACAAATGATGAATGGGGGTTTAAGAAGACACATGGCGGCTGATGTTGCATTTAAATTTTTGAAGATTATAGTCATTAGGTAAGCAAGGAGACAGAAGGGAGTTCCACAGGTGAGAAGTGTGAGAAAAAAAAAACTGTTGGAATAAAAGTGGTGGCTGCATTTAGCTATTTCAATAGATGCCAATCTAATAAGACACTTAATTTCATATATTCAAGGAACCAGGGAAAAAACCTTGTCAGATCAGTTGCCATAAAAATATTTGTAGAAAAACAGAGGGAAGTCACATTATGTCAGTGAGAAAGTGACTGAAGTCAAGATGTCTGGTCAGGAATGATTAAATTACAAATCCTTCTTTGGATTTTTTCAAGAGTCTCTAGATGCACAGCAGGAGCACCAGACGAGATAATGCAAGATGTAAATTCGCAAGATGGATTCCCACAAGAAAAATTGTCTGGTATGATAGTAACCCAACTTTCCTTGCAGCAGATACAGCTATCGATTCAAGATATTTGCTCCACTTCATGTCAGTAAAACCATAAGGCCAAGAAGACAGTGTGTTGCTTTCCTGGAGTTTAGCATCAGCCATGCTGATGACAGGCAGAAAAGGTTCTCTATAGTGGTTAAATGAAAGCTGGTTTGTTTGAGAGGTCTTAAAATTTACAAGCCATTTCTTGCTCCAGTTAACCACTGATTGGAGGTCCTTTTCAGGAGCAGCTGCCAGGTTTACTTTATTCAATCTGATGGATTTGCTATTGAGACAAGAATTTGCTATTGCTCACCATGCCAGTAATCTCTGGAACCAAACTTTTGAGAGGCTACATATTTTATTTTATCAACAAACAGTAACTTTGTCTCATTAAGGACACACTTGTACTCATTAGGAGCAATGAAAAAAAGAGACGCCTGTCACTCTCATACAGCTGGAAGAAGTGATTCCTGTGGGATATAGTAGCTGAGCATAAAGGTGAGAACCAAGGAGCTAATCAGGGTTTCACTGGTTATTTCTCTGCTGTGATGAAAGCATCAAGGCTGGCTTTCACCCAGGAGGAAACTTCACTGACACATTTTTGAACAAGATGATTAAAAACTTACTCATAATAATTATGTTACTTAAGGTAAAGGCAGGTTAAAAAAAAAAAAATAAAGGGAATTAAATTTCCAAAAAGGTGTTTGTTTATTTATAAGAGATGAGGAGGTGCTAAAAAGTTCTTTGGTTGATACTGTCCAAAATCTTACTCACTGACCAAACAGATTGTTTTTGAAGAGTTTGTTGGTTTTCAACACAAACAGCTGCAGTGACATAATTAAGAAATTTGGGCACCTTGGCATGGTGTAATGGTTAGCAAGCTTGTCTCACAAAAACTGAGACGACTGAATAGTGAGTTCGATCCTCATTGGGTGCCACATAGTTTCGGTCTTGTGCCACATCTAAGCAATGCTTAGAAAATCAATACATAATTAAGAAATTTACAGTAAGTTGTAGCAAAAAGGAAATTATTTCAAGGAAGAGTGTCACTAACATACACTGCCAAAATATGTTTTTTATGCTGACGAGTTTCAAAGATATTACGTAGGGTCCCTTTTAAAATCAACAGTCACTGATCTCCAAGAAAATCACCTCATTAACTTGAATTCTTTCATAAGCAATCCAATTTAGTTAAAAAAAAAAAAAAAAAAAAAAAAAAAATTTTTAAAGTTAATTTCCAAAGTTGCATTATACAAACAAGAAAATATAAAAGAAAGCTAAAAAGGATAAACTCACCAATCTTTGTTCTGAGAGAAGTATAGCCAGGTCCAAAACTAAGACTGAAATATTTTACAAGAATGTAGATGAGGTAACCATATGCTGCAACTGTCAATACCCAATCAGCTACTCGATACCAAAAGCTCTTTTGTTTCGAACGACGGCCTAATAATAATAAAAAGTACAAAATTTCATGCCACAATATAAAAATTCAATACTGTCAAAATAGACACTAATATTTTATTGTCACAAGGCCATTTATATAAATTAAACATTAACTAATTGTGTGTGTGTGCAGATAGCATGCTCACTTATTTTAAACAATTCTTATATATGTAAATGAAGTGAAAATAGTGAAACTAGATATTCTATAAACTGAAATTTACAAATCTAGCTAGTGAAATTCATCTGATAGACTACATAAAATACTGAAGAGTAACAGCTTAGTTGAAGTCTGATAGTTATATGAAAAGAATTTGGATTAAGAAAGATCCGAAATCTTATCTTTAAATTCATTTTTATGTCTTAATTTTTGTACTAACGCAGCAATTAAGAGCCTTTTTATGAGAGAGATTAACTTTTTATTAAAGCAGTCACTTATGCAAAGGATTGATTTGACAATGAACAAATGCTTTATTTTCTTAAGTCAATGATTGACTAAATTAGAAGAACATTACAAACAATAAGCAGAAGTTAATTCTCCACTTTCTTTTATTAACTGTTTAGCTTCTTCAATCCTGTTCAATTGTTTTACATCATGGAGGACAAACATGATAAAAGGGAGGTAATCATATCAAAATTAATTTACAAAAATTTTTTTTATTTTTATATAGCAAAACATTGCTGCTACTCATATAGTTAGCATAAAACTGAAAACAAATATGATGTTGAAATCAAGTGACAAGTTATACAGAAGATTTGTCCCCTTATAACACCAAGTTATTGTAGCTAAGCAGCTAAAACAGCTGGATATTTACTAAGCTTCCTTGGAGTAAAAAGGATGAATTTGAATCCCCCACAGAGAGCTTGCATTTTATTTCAGTCTTCTCACTCATTAATTGATGGCCTGAGTTAAAGAAAATTATTTTGTACAATATTTTTTTCCATATTATAATAACTTAAGCACTCCAGATCACAAATAATTTTATTTTTTTAAATCAGTATCACCCCAAACAGGGTAATAAAGCCACTAAAACACAAGGGGTTACAGGGTGTGAAAGAATTAGGAACAGAAACAATAATGAATAGATAGCAATTGTCATTGCATTCAAGTTTTTGCTGATTAAAATTGGCTGGAAAGCATAGAGCTGGAACGAAGTTCCACAAGCAAGAAGTGCAAGAAAAACTTAACACATAACTTATGGCTACATTTAGCCAGTTCAACTGTAAATTGATGAGATCTCTACACACCAGTCTAGTACTGCACTAAAATTCAAAGTCTAGGTACCATAGCAAAGAACTCATCCAAACAAGTACCACGAAAGTACTTATATAAAAGTCATTGAGAGGCAACTATACAGTGGTGGGTAAGTGACTGAAGCCTAACTGCCAAATCATGACCAATAATATTGCCAATTCTTTGGATCTTATCAAAGAGCTCAAGGAAAATAGCAGGGGCACTAGACCATATGTGGCAGCAATATTCTAAGCATAGACAAACGGTAGACTTATAGATATGCAAGATAGATTCTGGAAATAAAAACTGTTTCACACAACACAACCATTTTGGCCTTGTTGAACTGATCAGCCTTACTATTGAGGCAAAAGTAAATGGTCGTGTCATCTGCATAGATGCCAAGTTGAGAGCTAATGTCATTGGGAAGGTTGTTAATGAAAATTAAAATCTGTGTAGGACCAAGGATGGAGCCCTGGGGGACACGTGCATTAGTATGAAAGTGGCCATACAGGATAACTTTCACTTCATGATTTCATAGGAAAGACTGGATCAGCTTAAAAATGTGTCTAGAGATACCATAACTTTTCAGAAGACCAGTATGCCAGACCCCGTCAAAATCTTGAGATGTTCAATGCTACAGCCCGTATTTTGTCTAGAGCATGATACAGCCCGTATTTTGTCTAGATCATGATAGACTTTCCACAATTATCATCAGAACAACATCAATTGACCTGAAGAAATGAAAGCCATATTGCTTGTCCGAGAAAAGGCCATTTGATGAGAGATGAACAAATTCAGCATTGATTAGAGCCTCTAGGAGTTTCCAAAAAGAGGTAGAAGAGTAATAGGCTGATAGTTGGAATGGTCAAACAGTTCACCAGAGTTCTTAAAAAGTGAAACAGACAATGACTTCCAGCAGGCAAGAAGGTATTTGTGATACAGTTTAGAGAGAACAGGAGCCAGTTCAGGAGGACACTTCTTAATGACTATTAGAGTGATAACATTGGGTCCACATGCTTTGTGGAGATCTAGGTTAGAGATGATAGCAGAAACCATGGATGGAGTTATATGCATATCACTCAGCAGAGAAGCAGTTCTAAGAGAGAAGTTTGGTAGGAGTACTTCAGTTGAGTAGAGTTTGAGAAGAATTTACAGGCAAAGTATTCAGCTTTATCAGCCAAGGAGGATAACACCTAAAATTGATTGAAAAGGGGAGGGATAGAAACCTTACATTTATTTAATGTCCTATTACAGAACCGCCAATAATCATGAGAGCCAAAGTTGTTAGAGGCTATGCAGTGCCTCATTATCTTGGCAAACAGGGACTTAGCTCCCTTGAGGACTCATTGTCATTTATTACAAGTAGTAACAAAAAGGCACCTGTTGTGATGAGTCGTCACATTGGTATATCCAAAAATAGTAGTTTCTGTGTGCTTTAGCAGCTAAGCAAGCTGGTAGAAATCATGGAGAGGATCAAGTATTTCTCAGAAGAGATGAAATTGTCTATGCTAGTTTTTATATATACAGGGTGTTTCAAAAAGAATACGCCAAAATCATTACGCTGTTTTTTCAGGTCTATAGCATTGTAGTGGATTGAATCAGTGGTTATTTGATAGAGTAGTTATCAAAGTTTGATTGGGTGTCAGTTTCACCGCTGTCGTTAGTATAACTTCCAGTGCAGCTGAATTGTGGGAAGATCAATGAAAATGGCGACTTCTCAGCAGAAGACGTTTTGCGTGATTGTGTTCGCAAAAACAAACGCCATTGTCACGATGCAGCATGCTTTCAGAACAGAATTTGGCATTGATCCGCCCGATCGTGAGAGCATTCGATGGTGGGTTAGACAGTTTAAAGAGAGTGGGTACCTGTGCAAAGGAAAGACTCCTAGAAGACCATGTGTTACAGAGGAGCAAGTGGAGAGGATTCATGATGTATTTGAGAGCAGCCCACGCAAGTCCGTATGTCGAGCAAGTCTTCAGCTTGCCATCCCTCATACCACTGTCTGGCGTGTGTTAAAGAGACGATTACACATGTAACCATACAAACTAAGCCTCGTCCAAGCACTTACTAATGATGACAAGGTAATGCGGAGGACATTCTGTGAGTCAATGCTGGAGATGGAGGAAGGTGATGAAACTTTTCACGTTTAGTTTTTAGTGACGAAGCAAATTTCCATTTGAGAGGCACAGTCAATCATCACAATATGCGCATTTGGGGAACAGAGCACCCACATGAAACTGTTGAGCATGGAAGAGATTCCTCTAAAATGAACGTCTTCTGTGCTGTGTGTCAAGACAAGGTCTATGATCCCTTTTTCTTTGAAGGAAACACCGTTACAGGACAAACCTATCTCGAAATGCTCTAAAACTGACTATTCACTTTACTGTAAGCAGATTCGAATGACTTCATTTTTCAGCAAGATGGAGCACCACCCCATTGGCATCTCGGGGTTAGAGCTTATCTGAATGAAAACGTGTCTCGGCGATGGATTGGGAAGAGAGGTGCTAAAGACCTTGCTCTCTGTGCTTGGCCTGCCAGATCCCCAGACCTCACTGTGTGTGACTTTTTCTTGTGGGGATATGTTAAAGACCAACTTTATGTTCCAGCACTTCCAGCAAGTATCGATGACTTGAAAGATCGAATAACAGCTGCAATCAACACGGTGGACCGTGACATGCTGAGGCGCGTTTGGGAGGAATTCTCATATCAGCTTGATTTTGTCCGCGCTGCCGGTGGTGCCACATTGAGCACTTATAAAAACATGAAATGAAACTTGAATGTATATACAACACATGTGTTCATGCTAGAGAGTTGTAATTTTTTTCGTTTTTGAGACGTCACGGGATGATTTTTGCGTATTCTTTTTGAAACACCCTGTATATAAGTTGATAGGAGTGGGTTCAGTTTATAACAAATTCATTGTAAATTAATCCCCCCACCTCCACTACAGACTTAAAAACAAAATATTAATATTACTTATTGAAGTTCTTAATAGCAGTATGATTTTAAAAAATTGCATTTTTCATTTCTATAAAATTTATATAAAAAAAATAAAAAAAAAAAAATATTCACAACTTGATGTGCTTAATCTAATCAATAGCAATATGATAAACAAAAATAAAAAATATATATTTCTATTCAGAGTACCTAATGGCATGATTCCACCAAGTTGCAATGAAAATTAAAATGTTAATAATGAAACTATTAATGTCTTATTATTCAGACCAGTCTAGTCAACTTTACTGTTAGCCTCATATTTCAGTTGTTCTATCTTCAGGACTTCTTTTGGTGTTTCATTAGATTCACTAATTTCCTTGGAAATTCGAACTGAACCCTTTATTCAATCGATGGTAGTAGATTGTACTCATTCTACTTTCTACATTAGTTAATATTCACCTGTCTTATTCACCTTTGTGTTACTTGTCTGTTTCTTTCAATTGACCAGAGTATGCAAGTTTACAATGCCAAATCAAAGGACTGAACTCACAACCTTCCTGAATCTCAGGTACTATCCAGTGGTGACATTTTCAATCCTTAAAGCTAATCTCTATACTTAAGACAGTGGCATTTATGTGTCAAAATTCCACATTGATTACAATATATCTGGTTCCTTGACAGTTGCAATTTCAATCTCTAGAGCTGGTAAGGTCAAATAAAGAAAATGACAAATTCTGGATCATCAAAAGAAATAGACAAATGACAAAAAAGTCAATAAGACAGGTTAACATTAATTGATACGAGTTACATCCCCTAAGCATGCTAAGTGGAATAAGAACAATCTACCATCATAGATTGAATAAAGAGTTTAGCTAAAAATTTCAAGTATGATGATTCATTGACTGATTGTCTATTTAATGGCATATCAACTACTTATGGGTCATTTAATGCTGAAACTTAATTTTCTTGGGAGCTTTGAGAAGTAATAAAAATGTTATTCTGCTTTCACAATTGAATACATGGTAGATGATACTCAGCTTTATATATATATATATATATATATATATATATATATATGTGTGTGTGTGTGTGTGGACATAATTACTAGGTGGTGATATATATGTTTTATGTTGAAGTCATATTTTGGAATACAGTTTGATTTAAAGAAACTGTAGGATATTATATGGATTAATGTCATGAAAGAGTTCTTTCATGTTGGTTGGTTGATTGATTGATTTTGTTTAGCAGCATATCAACACCTCTATGGGTTATTTAATGCCAAAATCTAAATATTTTGGACAGTTGTATGCCTTGAACCACATAAAATGTATTGTTGATAAATTTTTTTTTTTTAATATAAAAATGTATAGCTGGTATTTTTATACTTTCATAGTGTTTTTTTTTTTTTCCCCCCGTTTGGGGAGGGCTCACTATTTGATCATAGCTGAGAACCTAACAGGTACTACCACCCCAGGTCAGGTGTGGGGTGGCCTGGAAACAACAGCAATTAAGTAATTCTACATTCTTCAGAACCTCTGGTCTCCCAACCAGAGGTCTTCCTGCCGGATGTAGTTTATCATCATACCCAGAACTGGCCAAGTATGACAAGAAATGCCTAAAGAACACAGATGGTAAAACGCCTGCAATAAGAATATAAAAACCAACATTAACATGCTGGTCCAAACAGAAAAATATATAATTAGTCATCTCAAAAATCTCAACAAGATTAAAAAAAAATATTTACTTTTTCGTTTTTGAAAGAAATCATCATCCAACAGAGAAACACAAAGAGTAATTGTCAAAAGGTTGAAAAAATTGTAGTTTCCAGTCAAAATGATGCCAATTTGGAGCAGCACCTGAAATACAAATTAAATTAAGTTACAAGAAAACAACAATTTCAATCAATTACATAATATTAAATGTTATGCAAGACTTTATGAAAATCTGATAATTAAACCTTTTCTAAAACAGCTTAAAAGTTAGTTATTTCAAGAAATGTAATGATATAAAAAAAAATAACTCCGGTATGCAATGTAAAATATTGATTATCAAACTAATTTTTTTTTTTTTAAGGCCATGATCCTTCAGGACACAAGGAGTTATGCCACACCACAACTTCCTTTTCTTTAACATCTGAATTGCCATGATTTCTCAGGAAATATTATGGTTTACAGTTGCCTTCTCCATGGTTTCAAACTTGGAGTTTTTTTTTCTCATAGATTAGCTGCCACCTAACACTTAAGAAGTCAGTTCACCTTAGGTGTTGTGGTGGGGGGGGTGATGGATCCATGCCTTTCTCCAAGTGCATTAATGTAAAGTGAATATAACAGACACATTCAGAACTGTTCACCAAATCCACTTTCTGTGATTGTAACCCTTATATTACCCACATATTCTAAGCTAGTCATACAAATAGAATTCAAGTTTATGAAATGGTTCATTGCAATACTAATTGGAATAAACTGGTTTTTGATGTCAATATTCTTCATCCTTCTAGACTGTTAATGTTTATCTTCGTCTCATGGTACAATCATCAAAATACAAACCAGAATTCAGTCATTTTGGTGCATAGTTCTCCTTTATTCAAAAAAGTGTTTGAAGAAAAAATTTAGAAATTCAAAAAACAACAAAAAAAAAAAAAAAAAAAAAAAAAAAGTTTTTTCTTTAGTCAAAGGAAACAGTTTCATCTGACTAATTTGGACAAAATGACCAAACACAAAACCTTCCTAGGTAACTGATGATTACTGACCACTGTGACAAAAGGGCTGGTTATTTCTTATTGCTTAAACATTTTAGTGGATACATGTGTTTAGGTAGATGCAATTTGTTTTTAATTATAAAGTGTGAAAATGTGCCTGCCAACAGGGTTTGAAACCTGCATCCCCCTTTATGCTTGAATTTACACACACACACACACACACACACTAAGTATGGAGCAAGAAAGAATTTTTTTTTTTCCTTCTTTAAATGAACATAACTAGAATTCTTGAAGATTTATAAGTTCAACATTTATTCAAAAGGTCTCCATATAATGCAATGTACTGTCTGTATATGTGCATCCCATGTTAAATATATTGTTTATTCTAAATAAAATTATGTGTGTAACATCACCTCGAGATACCTTAATGTATAGAAAATAACTGAAATTCCTAATTCTCAAGAGGGTTATATTTTAACTATGAAGTTCAAAACTGAGAATTTGCCAAGCATAACCAGGTTCATCTAAAATTACCTGATGGTAAGGAAAAAAATATTTAAAATGTCTAAGTCAGCTTATGAGTTGATATGTTCCCCTGTCATTTAGTTCACACTCCCCTCCCCTGGTCTTTTGAACAGGAGTAGAGGTTTATCCCTTGTTTCCTCTTCCTTCTAAATTCTACTTCAATTCTATACTTCTAACAACTTTTCCTTATTCAGTAGACCCTTTTTGCATTACTGTTATCACCTTGCTTGGGATGAATTGATTAAAATAAGTAAATAAAAGACATTCATCTGAACATCCATTTACTGTGCTATCTTTTATAGGACTTTGAGAATCATTAAATAATCAGAGATTTTAATTAAAATAAATACCGATTTATTTATAATCAGATAAGCATTCAACACTTACCTGTGTACAAATACAGGCTTATTAGCAATGCTTACCTGTGTATAGAAAGCAAATCTTCGTAAATGCCGAATTGGTGCAAAGAAGAGAAATGGAATCACAATTTCAATCAAAAACGTGGCAGTCACTCCCAGATTGAGAAGCCAGGGTGGGAGATGATGCGCATACCATGCCAATGGTGTGGGAATGCACTGTAAAAATGAAAAGGTTTCAGATGGCATGCTGTAAATTGACATTTCAAGAATGTTTAGAATTTGATTCCCAAATTTGAAAATTATTATCTTGAGGTTAAATGCATAATTTTTTTTTTTTTTTTTTAATTCAAGCAAAAGACATGTAATCATTTTTAATGAAATAGAAAAATTTTATAAAATACAGCGCTTGTTGCTTCTGGTATTTTCAAAAAGAAAAACATTTACAGATTTAAAAGACAGAAATAATAATAATGTATTAGAACATATTTGGATATACTTATTAAAATAACACCAATTTTTATACTAATGACAATGTAAAAATAAAGCTTCAATTGGTAATCTGCAATCATGCAGTCTATTTAAGAATGTTACATTTCATTATAAAGGTCGTTCAAAAGAAAAATATTACTCAAAAGCCTTATGAATCAAATATTGATTCATTTTTTAGAATTACTTGTGTACAGATTTAACTATTTAGACATAATAAAAATGACGTACCTGAGATTCAAAGTGGTAATTAAGAGCTGAAATAGAAAATATTTTAAGAGATTAAAACCGCAACTTAATTTTCTCTAATCAAAATCTTTATCATAAAGCAAAAATAAAACTTTTGCCAATAAAAAAAAACAAAAAAAAAAAACATTTTAATTTTTAATCTCATTTTTTGAATATTCAGTGAAAATAGGTTTTAATATAAAATTGTGTAATAATTAATAATATAAATAATATTAACATAAAAAATATAAAATAACCATTAAAATTCAGCAAACTTGCTAAAATATTGATCAAATCCAAGCAACATTATAGAAAAATTTTTCATTTCATAATTAAAATTTAAAAAAAAAAAAAAATCCAAACTATGCTATACAAAGAAAAAGCAATTTATATACTTACCCGTTAGTCCCCACCAGGTGGGACACATACTAGTCAGCTTGACCACACCTGATGCAAACATCAATCGAAAAAGCAACCACTTTACCAAAAAAAGTGAGATATTGTCATGATGATGGTAGGGCACAGTTTTCCAAATTAAAATATACATGTTTAGAGGAGCTACAAGTATTGAAAGGAAACCAGCTTCAAGTAGCAAGATGTCCCTGAAACATGAAAAACAAATACATTGTGATATTTACCAAATATTTTTACAGGAAAATCTTTTAAAAATGGAAAGATAATCCTTATCTGTTTTCATTGAGCAAGTAAACTATTTTTGAGATCTTCAAAATGTACAGCATCATATGGGGGGGGGCTTAAGAAAATACTAAATTAAATACACATTTATCAACTTAAAAAAATTCTGAAAGAAATAGTATTTAGTGGATTGTAAAAATATCCTTTTGCATTCATATATTTTCTTTAAATTCCTTGATGAATCTGATATATTTATGTTTGGAAATTATTACAGGTGATACAGTAAATTCCTCTTTCAAGATTTAGTTTGTTTTCTATTAAAGTTTTTTTATTGTCTTAGTATTTGTCATTTTTGAGATTATATATACATAAGTAAAATGCATTTATTAAACCAATCCTTTAAAGTTTAAAAATCTGACAAAAGTTTAAAAAATTTGTAGTTTTTCCAGAACTCAAGACAAACAGTAGCCTTTCTTTCCTGGTGATAAAATCCTGATTTAGATATTTGATCAAAAACAGATTACACAAAATAAAATGAATACTGATTAGGCAATCAAATGAACAACTAAAATTTGAAAATTTAGTTCTGCAAATGCTTGAGACAATATTCCCTAATAACTAGGAAAAAAAATGATTTTCCCTTAAAAGTCTAATAGTTGAGTTTAAATCTATTGCTATTTAAATAACACACTTAAGTATTAATGTAAAATAAATATTAAGTTATATATTTAAGTTCCTAGTATTTTAGAACTTAAATAAATTAACACAATTTTAATAATAAAATTGACTTACCATTGGAAATAAAAGAAAGTTTGTCCCACCTACAAAATAAAACATCAATTTCTTTAATAATAATATACATGCATTTTTATATATATATTTCTTCTACCAGCTTGAATATTTGAGAAATCTTACTAAAAAGAAAAATATGCTGTTTAATAAAATTTCCAGAATACTCAGGCCAGTATATGAAAATAAATACCATTTAAAATATATTTTTTATTAAATACTAAGAAAATTTCCACCCACCCATTAATTCAGGCTGCAAAAATTCTAGGCCAAAGTGTTTCATTTGAATATTAAATAAAAGGAGTGACGACCTGGGTGGATTTTCTTTAAAATAAAAAAATTCATCTAAGTCCATCTATTTGAAGGTAAGAATGTGTGTGTGTATAAACAATTCAAATAATTGAATTTTAAGAATATTTGGTTCAACATCTAAAAAAAAAAAAAAAAAAAAAAAAAAATTTTCACCCATACAGTGTGGCAAATTTATTTTGACAATAACAAACAGCAAATATATTTTTCCAGATCTTCTCGGAAGCAAATATTTCAAAGACTATATTGAAAACACATATACTAACTTCCATCCAACTATTTACTCTAACAAAATCAGTTTCATTTCTTTTACAAAAATACCAAAATTATTGAATCAGATTCTACTTTAGAGCATTTGTTTGTTCACAAAGGGATTGTAATTATTTTAAGGATAAAGTAGTTAAAAATAAGAAAAACAAATAATACTAGTTCAAAAATAGGGATTTCAAATTATGAGATGTTTTAGGAGACATTAAATTAGCAATAATTTCGAAGGGGCGAAAAAAAAAAAAATAAAAAATAATATTAATTATTCAAAGACAAATTAGTTACACTGAAGCTGACATTTATATGAGGTTAAGGTTTTTTTTTTTTAATATTACTATTAAACCACAGATTTCACTAGTCACAATTTAAAAAAAAAAAAAAATAAAATAAAAAAATAAAAAAAAAAAAAAAAAAAATCAAGTTCTATAAGCCTCTAAAGAATTGCAGTGGATAAAGTCAAATGTGTACACCTAGCTAAAGCCAGGCTGATAAAAACACATTGCTCCACAGGTAAATCACTTTGTTACTAGTGTACTGACTGGAATTCATTTTGTGACTTTATTCAAGATGTTTCTTGGAATGATATTAACCTTGGGTTAAAGCTGACATTAATGCTTTTGTATCCTCCTGCAAATATCAGGTGAAACCACAATCTTCTCCTTGGTTCACACCAGCGTGTTCAGCCACTAGAGCCCATAGGAATCACTTTTTCCAGGTGTACCAGCATGATAATTCCAATCACAAGAGACACCTATTTATGACTGCTCGAAATAACTAAATATGATCTCAGAGAGAAGGTTTTAAAACGAATAAAAGCTTGTAATTCGAATGTAGCATAGTCACCATTTCATTTATTTCTCAAAAGTAATCAAGGATTGCAAAAGCTTTCCGAAATATGTTTTAACAATAAATCATCCGTTGGAATCACAAGTTTTTATTCTTCTTAATTCAACTTCAATGGAATCAAGCATTTTTACAATTAGGAGAAGGTTTTGTTTGCTGATAGAATGCAGCATCATATAGCCTCTAATAAGTTTGGATTATGCGACTACTGGCGGCTCTGTAATAGTGTGTTAAATAAGAGCAAATCTTCTATCCTTCCTCTCTTCACTCAATTTGAGGTGCTAACATCTGTTGATAAAGCAGAATGTTTTAAACGTAAATTGCCTTTAAATTCTATCCTCGACTCATCTGGACTATATTTGCCTGACTTTCCACTGATATGCATATAATTCTATCCATGGTTTCTGCTATTATTTCTAAACTGGTTCCTCAGAAAGTATGTAAACTTGATATCCCTGCAATAGTCCTTAAGAAATGTGATCCTGAACTGGCTCCAATAATGCCTTGCTACTACTTGTTTTTCTGCTTGTTGGAAAGCCTCTTCTGGTAGCTCTAGTCTTTAAAAACTCAAGCAAACCATCTGATCTTCTATCAGCAAATTTGCCTTCTACCTCTTTTTGGTAAAGTACTAGATGCTCTAATTAAATTGATTAAGCATCTCGCATAATGGTCTTCTTTCAGATAATATGGCTTTTGCTTCTCTAGGCCAATAATTATTGATGAAAGAGCATCAAACTTTAGATAAGAATGGCAAAGTTCAGGTTGTTTTGAATATCTAAGACACTTGTAGAGGGACCAACTTTCGATTTCAAATTTTCCTTCCATTTTAGGTTTTAAGGAATTCCTTTCCCGCTCCATTTTCAGTATAGATTTTTGTTTTTGTTTCATTATAATACTTCATCTTTATAGGTCATCTTTGTAGTTTATATAAATTTGAAATTCTTCAGAGTTCACTGGATGGATGTTGCAAATCTTTGATAGCTGCAAAACTGGCAATGTCATGGTTAATACATGATAGCTGTATATGATTGAACAGACTAGCTAATTTCTAAGACTCATTCATATACAGGCTAAGTATCTATGCATTTGTTCAACTTTGAAAGTGCTGTACTGAATACAGCCTGCAAATTTGATGTAAACTTATTACTTTCTATGCTTTCCAGTTCAGACAGGATATGCTCAGTTTCTAGACCAAATGTTGCTTTCAGCCTACCACTATCAAGGTAATACTTTAAATCTTCCATTAGGTTGCACACAATACATGCACATGGTAACTTGGTCTCCTCTAAGCTTGTCAACGCTTTTATTAAATGAGTGCAATTCTTATTGATGAAATGCAGATTGCAATGGAAATTAAGGTATGATGCAGTTGACTATCATCTACTAATTCCAAAATTTGGTCTATTGCCAAGTCGTTTTTTTTTTTTTTTAAGAATCCTTCATAAAATTGAACATGTGAAGAGTGATACTTGGCTGAATTCAATCATGAATTCCACTGGGTTGTCATTGGAACAGTAGGAAGCTTCACAAGTTGCAAGTAGGCTTCAAGCTATTTCAGATATTGCTGTTTTCGTCCAGTTTTTTTTTTTTTCAAGTATTGAGCAACATCATTTTTGCCAAATGGTTTTTTTTTTTAGATTTAAAGTGTCCACCTGAAACAAGGTCAAAACTAAAATGACAAAATTTACAGAAAAGCCCATTGTCATTGGCATAAAAGGCTTCTGGAAATTCTTCCATTCTGGCTTGTGCATAAATTTTAGAAACTGCAGTCATTCGGCTTTATTTCTTTTTTTGGGAGGAGAAGGTTCATTTTTCAAGGTTGTGGGTTGTTTGTATAAAGCAGCTTGTTGCTTTTGCATGTTAAGTTTTAAAAAAAAAAAAAAAAAAAAAAAAAAAAAAAAATCCATTTAATCAGTCCAAGCTTCCAGTTTTCCATACAGGTGAAATATGCCTTTTTTTGATAGAACATTTTGGTTGTAAAGAACTATTTTTTTTAGAGTAGCTAATAGGTAAGTTTTTAAAAATTATTTTGATTTTCGAGAAAAAGTTTGCATGCATCTTTACTAATTACTGTAACAAAATTCAATATTTAACTCAAACTCACAGACTCATATCTTCCAGATATATTTTTGTTTCACATAGCACTTTAGTAAATTTTTTTTATTATTATAATAAAAAAAAAAAAAAAATTATCTCACTTGAATTCTTACAATATTAAAACTAATTTGGGTGTGCATGCACAGGGTTGCCAGGTTGAAATCAGTCAAGACACCAAAAAATGTTTTTTTAAAAAAAAAAAAAAAAACCAACCACAAACTAAAATAGGCAAACAGAAAAAGTTCAATTTTCAATAAATTCCCATAATTAAACTGTTGGAAAGTCATCTAGACACACAAAGCTAAATTATCATTTGGTCCCTTTCTTGAAATTATGACAAAATTATTGAAAAAAATAGCTTAATTTGGCTTTCTGGTGGCTCCGTCACCATATGTAATAGAAAAAAAAAATGTATAAAACGAAACAGAATTTTTGTCCCCCACCCACTTTTTTTTTTTTTTTTTTAAAATTAAGCCAACTTTGTAAAACTTGGTTCCTAAATAATGTAAACTGTAGGGAGACGGTAGGTAAAGGTGATGTACTAAAAACATTAGCGACTATCCTTTGATTTTTGTTGGACGAGTGAGTTAGGAAAATTAAACATAGTATAACAAATAAAAATGGCAGTTGGAAGATCTATTAGGAAAAAGATTTCCATTTCAAGTAGGTCATTCCATTTTTCTGTTTACACAGAAAACAAGCCTCTCTACATTTGACAGGGTTTGGCATACTGGTCTTCACAAATTGAAAGCTTATAGTGTTTATGGACAAATTCAGTCTGCTCAAATTGCAAAATGAAAAAATTATTGAATAACCAATCTAGATTTTTTTGCATAAATGCAGGTGTTCCCACAGGACTCTATCCTTAGACTTACATCATTTCTAATTTTCATAAATGACATTTGTGATGTCACCAGTTCTCAAGTCAGGATCTCTGCTGATGACAACTACTTACTCCTGTCTTAATAGTAAGTTTGATCAAGTCAATAAGGTCATATTGACAGTCTCTCAGTATATATATATAAAACCTACAATCTGATGTTAAATAAAGCAAGGACTGGCTTGTTGATTTTAATGCCTCAAAAATGAAATTGCTCTTTTTTAATCATTTGAGAGAACTCTTTACCTTCTATCAGTATGGCTGATGCTAACCTCCGGGAGAGTGACTCACTACTTCTCCTTGTTTTCAGCTGACATGAAGTGGAAAAACTCTATTGAACCAATTGCTATGTCTTCCGTTAGGAAAGTCAGTTCCCGATATCATGCTGAAAAATTTTTATCAACAAAATCTATCTTACATATTTATTTATAAGTCTACAATTCATCCTATTGCTGCCACATCTGGTCTGGTACTCCTATATATTTAGAGAATCTAGATAAAATCCAAAGAAAAATCTGCAATGTTATTGGACCTGACCTGGCATTTCAACTTCAGTCACTTTCCTATTACCATAACGTAGCTTACCAGTGCTTTTTCTGTAAATACTTTCACGGTAATTGTTCTCGTAAATTTTCTACTATGGATCCTAGACTTTATTAATTTAAGCACAGTACTAGACTGGCAGCAAGGTCTGAATCATTTTACAGTTGAAATGGCGAGATGTAACTAAGTTACATGCTTTTATTGCACTCCTCACTTGTGTAAGTCTTCCAACTTCTTGTTTCCCCAGTTAATTTTGATCTTCAAAAATTTAAATGCAATGTCAATCATTATCTTCCGTCTTAATTTCTGTTCTTTTATTGTTCTCTCTCCTTAATAGTGTTTCTTTTTCTCATTAGCATCTTAGTGGCTTTATTGCCTTATTTGGGATGGAATAATTATAAAAAAAAAATTCCCAAAAGTTTTTTTGTTTTTTTCTTGTCTCCAATTTTAATTTTTACTGCTCATCTCAGGTTGGGGGATTGTCTTGACTGAGTTGGAGAGGAATGAACTATTTCTTATTTCTTGTTCTTTTATTGCCTCATATTCTCTAACACTCAATAACCCAGTCCTAGTGGCTTTATTTCCTTGCTTGGGGTGAAATGAGTTTTAAAAAAAAAAAAAAATTGAAATACACTTAAAATACCAATTTAAATTTTACTGTATTTCAATGAATCATGATCATTTCTGGAGAAAATGGAACCATTTCTGATGTGACTAAAAAGTGTCTTTTCAAAAAAATGCTTTTTCTTCAGCAGCAATCTAAGACAAGAGTACATGCCAACATAATCCTCTAAAATACTAATCTCCTCCTCACATATACATAACAATGATGAATAAATTTCCTCTTCAGTGCTCTCTTACAAGAACACTGCTACACACACAGTTTAAATGTCATTTCTAAGATATTTTAACCTTTGTTGAAATATTACTTTTTATATGAGACCATTCTAATTGTGTGTCTAGAATATACACAGTATCAACAGAATCACTTTCTTACAATTTAAATGTAACAAAAATGTTTCAAAAGAAATAAGATTTAAATTATATATCAACACTAATATGTCAAAGAGACAAGAATTCATTACCTGATAAAGTGAAAGGTATAATAACCAAAGGGCACCATATTCTATACTGTTCCTAAAAGACTTTATAGTCATGCAGAGGAAAGATAGCAAGATGCCCAACAAACACAGAAGGTCCATGCCTTTCTCAATTGTAAGTCCCAGGAAAGGCATAAGCCGTAACAGAGTAGGTTTACCCCGAAAGAATTCTGCAACTGAATTGACTTCTGAAACAAATAATAGTGATAAGAAAATTATGATGTTGATTAAAGCAATAGTGAATGCAGGAATTGTAATTTGATAAAATATTAGGTTGTCACACATGAAATGACACACTTTATAGGAAATGATTAAAATGCTTCTGAAATTAATTTATTTCATTGAAATAGGCTCCATATTGATGAATGACTGTTCTCCAGTATACCTTGAAATTTGATCCCATCTTTAAAAAAAAAAAAAAAATTCTCATCCTTTGATGCAATAAACATTTCAAATGCTTCAATTTTCTCTTCCTTATTGGAGAATGTTTTATTGCATATGAAAAGCTCAAAACACTCAAGTGATAATCAATAGGAGAGATATCAAGTGAACATGGAGGATGAGGAGGCAAAATTTCATAATTCAGGCTATACAGCTTTCGGACAATTGATTGAGAAGTATGTGGCTGTTCGTCGTCGTGCAGCAAAATTGGGCAATCCCTATTCACAAGTCTAGGAGGTTTCTTTTTTTAATTTTTCATGCATACACAATTTTTCCACAATACACGGTTGCTGTTTTTCTTTGAGGCAAGAATGAATAATGAATAACCCCTTTGAAAGACCACATTACAGTTTTTAGAGTGCAATGGAGGTTTTGAGTATTCACTTGCATCTAACCACTGGCCTACTCTCTTACTGATGTCAAAGAGTATCCATTTCTCATATCACATATACTTATTCAATGCAATAATGGTTGTATTACCCAGTTTGTATTCATACAGTAAGATTACTCAACATTATGTCATTGTAATCATTTTCATTGGGCTTATGAATAACAATGTATTTAAAGAAAAAGAATCAGGAATAAGTCAAGACTTTTTTTTTGTATATACTAAGGAGGTTACCTTGTTAGATGACTGGATCAACAACAAAGCAAAAAATGTGTCATTTCATGTGTGACAATCTAATATGCAACAGAATTATTTTTTTTTTCTTTACAATAAAGCTAGAAACCTATGCAAATATTTAACAACAAACAAAACAATTGACATATGTTTAAATGAAACTATTAGAAGAGGTCATAAAAAACAAAAAAAAGAAACAAGTATTTTTGTAAAATCATTTTAGCTTCATATCCTGAAATTACTTTTTGCATTATTAAATTCTTTAAAATGCAGCTATCAGGAATTTGCAAATAACCCAATCGATTAATTTTCTAAAATAAAATTAAGTTACAAAATCAACATTTTAATTATAACACTTGTAAAGTACTTTTTTCTTTTTTTCACAATAATGTTCACCCTGTACAAGGCCCAAGAGCCACTCGAGATAGAGGGTGAGATAAAAAGGTACAGTTTATAGGGATACACAGAGAAGATAATAGTTGACTCCAGACTTTCACAGGTTAAGACTGTAGCGTTTAGAGAAGCATCATCTTGGGAGTCAGTTCCATAAAGTAGCTGTTCATAGGAAGAAGCTGTTTGAATGGAATTTATATCTTGCCAATGGAATATGAAGGGAATGAGATGATGCACTTACATGGAATGGTGCTCATAGCTATGAAAGTTAGAAATGATGGAACTAAGGAATGTAGTTTATCTGAACACTTTCCATGGAAATAATAAAATAGCAGGAAGCTTGCAACATTTCTGTGAGAAAGGGGTTATAAAGGTGGAAAACAATTCACACACCAGGTCATGTAGACACATTTGGACTATTGAAACTGGAAAGTGAAGAATGTGCCGATCCAGCCCATATATGGTAGCAGTAGTTCACATAAAGGAAATAATCAGGAAGAGTGTTTAAGATAATTTATGACCTTTTATTTGATGCTTGCAACGAAGATCAGCCTTCCAGCTACTGTGACAAACATTGCATAAATGATAATGTTCCCTTGATGGCCTTATACTCATGTAAAAAAACAAAACAACTTGCAAGGTTTTGGAGATTTCAACAGAACTAAAGAATGCACAGAAAAGAAAAAGAAAAGGATATCTTCAAGGAGAATGATGAAATACAAATAAAAAAAAAATGTTAATAGATAATATTGAGATAAGTATGTATATAAACATAAAATTCAGACATAAAACTTGCCAAATTTGTCATCTGATATTATGCTTTTAAAAGCCTTCAAAAGTTCCTATGGAATTATTTGGCCCACGCACAGATGTAATTCTGAGAATTACATATAAAGATATTTTGTACATGTACACACACATTATATATATATATATATATATATATATATATACATACATACACACACCTGTTAATGATTAATACAAACATGGTATTTTAAAAAATATTTCACTGGTACTATTTAATTTCTTTCAATTAATTTCTAACACTAATCAGTTATTAGATTTATTGTTTACTCATTGAAATGGTTTTAATTCTAGACTAAATGTCCATTTAATCAAAGCATTATGTGTTTATATTAAAGAACAGTATGCATTATGGGATAGCTTTAAAAAATACAGCAAATTTCATATTTTCAATACTGAACTTTAAGCCTTTACAAACTACACTATATTAGAGAGAGAGAGACTTATATTTTGTAAAAACAATTTTTTAAAATAAGATGATATCCATGAATTTATAGATCAATGTCATCTGTATTTCATCCCAACAAAATATTCTAAATAACTTTTTAAAAACCATATTTAGGAAAAAGAAAAATGTTTACATATTTATAATTTTATTAATAGTATCTAAATAGGTCAAATTTCCAATTTAAATAGTCCCGCTTATTAGTAACTTCACATTATTTACTTAAATTTTAATTTGAAAATATACAATCACAAAGGATAACAGCAACTTGTAGATTACATGACATCATAGAAACAGTCAGCAAAGCAGGACATTACCTAATGTTAAGGTCACAAGCTATTTTAGCAGGGAGGTCAGCCTTAAAAAAAAAAAAAAAAAAAATTCTGCACCAACACCAAAAAAGAATATCACCCACCTTCAATCTCCATCAGTCCACCTATGTTAGAAGTGACCCAGGACTTCAACTACCAATGCAACATCATATCCCCCTGATGATGGAGGAGTGGACAGAGAAATAATCAACAGACTGGTCAGGTACACCAACTAAACTAATTCTATCTGCATCTACTCTGGGACATCTATGTTGCTGTTACACTATCCTAAAAGTGCATTTTAACTTCCTGAACACAGAGGTTCAAGACTACCAGGACCACAACTGTAAAAGTTATGCTAAAAAATAAATTCTCAATTAAAAATTGAAAGACAATAGACTTCCAAATAAAAACAGATAATGAAGGTATTGTTTGCTTAAGTAAATCTGCATTTAAATGTTTAATATTTAAAGTTCCATGCAAAGTCTACTAAAAAAAACATTGGGCAAAGAGTAGGTGGACTCAAAAAAGCTCAACTATAATCAATAGATTCAGCAATAAAAGCCATTAATTGATAATGACATGAATAGTATCAATTAAAAAAAAAGAAAGAAAAATAACTGGTATTATGACCAATTACAATATATCCACATACCTTTAAATTCAATAACTCTTGCTGGCAGGATTCCATTGTCACCCAACAAACCTAAAAAAGAAATATTGAATAAATGAAATGAACATGTAAGTCAACATTCCTTTCATAAATATGGAAACCAATACTTTGGAGAAACATTTCCCCAAAAGTAATATCTTTTTTTTTTTCTGATCATTAGAGTGCCAGAATGTTTTGATTAAATAGTAAACCTGAAACTAGTGTTACTTACTAACTCAATACCGCTATGAATAAAACACTTTTGTACTGATTTGATACAGACAACACTTTGAAAATGTTAACAGTCATTATGATGACTGTTTTGACACAAACATTTTGTTTTCATTCAATAAATGATAAGGATCTATCACAGATTATTTACATCTTTATTCAGACTTTTTTGCAATGGTTTTTGAATGTTAAAAACTTTTAAGATGACAACATAGGCTTTAGGGAAAAACAAAATAAGTCAGAAGAATTCAAACATGTTCAGAAAATGTTGAAAGAATAAGTAAAACAAATTTCAATTATAATCTTAAAGCCATTTGAAGAGCTAGTGTGTGTGTGGGAGGGATAGTGGACTAATTATTGCCGATTTGAATAATTAGTTAACTTATTCAATTACCCCCATGAACAAAACAAAATTTTCAAATTTCTTTACACCATAAAGTATAAGGTGTGATTTTAAAAGAATGAAAAGCTCTTTATTATTTGCATTATACAAGAAAAAAAACAAAAGTTTACCAAAAACAATTAACTTAATGATTTGTGACTAAACTGATTGAGAAGCTCAAGTTTATTACTAACTTTTGTTCAATAAATATTATGTAATCCAATATAAATAACCACATATTGATATATCACAACTATAGTTATGAACAAATGAATAGCTTAGTATAACAATTATTGACATGAAAAGTGAAATCAGTAAGCAGAGTACAAATTCTAGCCTTGTCTATTATATTAACTTTGCATTAATGATCTTGGGAAAGGTATGAATACGTTCCATGTGTTGAATAGCAGGATAGAAACGGCTTTTCTAGCCTTGGGTGACAGCCAGTCTAGAAGAAAGAATTCAAAAACCATCAAAAAGGCAACCCAAAGAAATCCCACTACCTTTCCCAAAAAGTCATGGCAATTCAGGCCATTAGATGAACCATAAAAAAATTTACATCCAAAATAGTTCTTGCATCATTATTATTGTACATTATCCTAGATTCAGAGCATTTTGAAGATAATGAATGATGTTTTTGCCTTTATAACTAAAATAAGAGGAGAATTTTGGAAAGACAGCCGAGATCTTTCAAAAGGTGAAATATTTTTTCAATCTGCATAGCCAAATAAAAGATCTTTGTTTTATACTTTTGCACTCAAATTCAGATACAAATAAAAATTCTAAATGCCAAATATCAATTGAAAAATTTTATCCAGACTCTTCAGAAAATAAAAAGGCAGTTGAATTCCAAACAGCTCTATGCAGTCATTTTTTTTTTTTTTGATAATTTTATAATTCAATAAAAAATAAAATAAAAAGACTTCACTAAACTATTAACAAGAATTCATCATGTATTTTATGAATAACTTGCAATCAATAATAAGTTATGATAACCATTACAAAATTTAAAATATTAAATAAATACATTCAAACATTACTTGTAAGAAATTGATAAATGAAATGACATAAAATAAAAAGGTAATTAAAAAAATTAAAGAGTTAAAAATGAATTCAAAAAATATTTCTCTTAATTGAAGATATGACAAGTACAATTTAAAGAACTTATTTCAGTTCAAGGTCATTTACACCAATTTCATGTGTTAGTAAGTAATTTTAACTGATCAGACAAGCTACTTATTCCAGGATCACCATTCTGTAAAGAAAGTGTTCCCCCACAAAGACAAGGTTAGCATTTCCCATGAGAAATGCAAGTTGGACAAAATAAACAGATTTATTTACACACAATTATAAAGTTTAGTAGTAAACTCGGTACTGTTATTTGTACAGCATGATTGGTTAATATGAGACATGGACAGATATAGATATTTACAAAATAAACTAAACATAGTAATGAATACTTTTTAAATTACTGTGCTTTATATTGGTTATTGTGTCACGATGGAGTTAGAACTTAATCTTTAGAACACAAAATTTTATTTTCAGTACCTGAAAATAAAACATTATCTTAAAACACAGTTGTACCAGGAAGACAATTTGAAACATTTTTACAGGGGGATTTTAACTGTTTAGTTTGCTGCCGACATTTTATGCACAAAATATATCTCACACTCATCCCTAGTCTTTTCTTATTCTTTGTTTCATGTTTAGGATTGGGTTTCTGGTTCCTTCTAAAGTCTACTTCAACTATACTTCTAATATCTCCACCTAAACTGAAATTTTATTTACAATTTATTTATAGTTCCTCAATAGGAGTAGACAGTTTTGCCTATAATCTGGTTCACACTACTTACTAATTGTTTGAACAGGAGTAGAAGTTTATCCCTTGTTTCCTGTTCAGAATTTAGGTTTCCAGTTCCTTCTGAAGTCCTCATTCTCTTTCACACACAGTATCCCCTGACATCTTAGTGGCATTATTGCCTTGCTTGGGGTGAATTGATTAAGAAAGAAATAAAAATAAGAGAATGTTCTGCTTTGTATTTATTTCCATGGAAATAACAGATACTGGAAGCACAAGTTTGGATAGAGCCAGATTCCTAATATAAATCACGATTGACCATCAGGAAAATATCTAGATATTCAATCTTATCAGCCAAATGCAGCTTGTCATGCACATCACTCAACAACTGGTGAAAGGCATTAACTGTCACCCATTTTTGTTTACATCAATAAATGATCAGCAAGCGATTATGAATGTCAATTGGTGCAGGTTTTCTACATGGAAGAATTCAATGATATATTTCTGCTTCATAAGCACTTTCATGTCAGTTGGCATTATACCAGACTATTGCTCAAGCTGTTATCTGCAATAAGGCAAGAAATAAAGTTATTGGCAGGAAGGTTAAAATTGTATCATCAATATCCACCTCTAACATCATGGGCCAACATAGGAAACATTACATTTGGAGGAAGCTATATATATATATATATATATATATATATATATATATATAAACTTTTTTTTTTCCTCAAATTTTTGTAATCAAACTTCATAATCAACAAAATTGATTTGTTTTTTTTTTTTTTTTTTTTTATAAATTTTAAATTCTTTACTATAACATTTAAAAAAAAAAAAAAATTTAAACTAAACAATTACAGATTTCATCCTGAAAATTAAGATCAGATTTCAAAGTTTCAACTAAAGTGTATGTTAAAGGGATTTTTTCAATTCAAAGTCTATCAAAGAATTTATTATGGTTATATTATTATAATAATAAAATATATATATATATATATATATATATATATATATAAAGAAAAAGCAAAGATGGGGGGAAAGTAAGGTCTAGAAAAATAACTCCTTGTTAAATGGTTAAAACAGTTAAATGACTGAGCTCTGGAGGATAATAACTATTTTGCCTTTTTAGTCTTTTTCAATTCACCACGTTGTAATGAGTTATAATTTCTTAACCTTACTTTCCTCCCACTTTGTTTTAATAAGTTTGCTGTCAGCACCTGCATGCATCCAAGCATTGAGATTATTATCCTCCCTCCCTATTTCCTTTTGCCCTCCCCCCCCCAGTGGTGGTGGAGGTGGCAGAGATGTCTGTTAATCACAGTTTGATGAGGCCACTCACATGATTTTGAGTGCACAACAGAGAAGCCTACACACATGGCCAGAAGCACCTTCCTCATGACTCAAAGGGGATTGAGACTGGCGAGATCTGGTAAACCTGATTGCATCAGGCTTTCAGATGCTTGGTCTGTCAAGGTCCACCTTGATTATGCCAACACAACTAGCACTTCCCTCTTCTGCCAATTTGGCCATTGAGACAATTATAGATTTTTGCCTATTCCACCATTGGGGTCTTTTTTGGGGGGTGGGGGGAGAAGTCAGTCACATTCAGTCTGGTCCTTCCTCCTAGACCTTACCACCATGAGTGGCTCTACAAGAATTTGAACTCCAGACAGTTTTTCTCTTAGGATCATTGAAAAATGCAAGCCCTCTACTATGACAAGGTATGACCATATATATTTGGAGTGAACAGTTTATCATCAAATGTATCAATTTGACTTATTACTTTAATGACAATAATACAAACAAATCAATAAGAATAAAACTAATAAAAGTATAAAATTATCATTAAATATATTAGAATGTTTTATTATTGTTCCTAAAATAAATATTTTAGTGATAAATAATAAAGGAAGAAATTCACTACAGATTAAAATAAAAAACAACACTGACTCATGCATTTTTTTTTTTACAAATATTAGCTGCTGATGTCAGTGTGAACAGATGTGTTTTTTTTTTCCATTGTGATGTCATATTTTAAAAGTGAAGTCTTTATTCTGATTATCCATTTTTCTTTGTTTATTACATTATAAACTTTATTACATTTACAATATTTATTATTAAAATAGACTTATCTTTTAAAATAAGTTACATATAGATCAATTTTGTTTAATTTTTTAAGTGTTTTAGCAAGTTTACTAACCTTAAGAATTTCTATTATCACTAGGAATTGTGATATTAGGAACATTTAATGCATTGTATTTGTTAAATTACGTATATTACTGGTATAATTCTATATTTATATTTAAGCATAACATTCTCTTTTTATGAAGGAGAACATCATTTTCGAAATTGTAGGAAATGTATTTTGATTCATAATTTTTATTTTAGTGACTATCAGTTCAGTATCGTCAATTGCTTTCCCTATCATTTATCATTCAAACATTTTAACATTTGGCAATAATTTTATTCTTTTATCCTCTTATCTATGGATTTTAGTGACGCAATATTTTTATGGATGTGGACATATTTTCAATATATTTATACATATTACGTGAATAAATGCTATTTTAAAATGTGTTTTTAAAGCTATAGTTGTATATCTAATATAATGGAAAACATTTTCTTTCCTATTGAAGATACAAGAAAATCCTTTAGATGCCTCTTAGGAAGAGGCTGATAAATCAAAAGGGGGATGGTCACTTTCAGACAATCCAGTGTACTCCAAAAAAATTATTTCACAGTCAATGATATGAAGTCCATTCTTGCATCCAAGAGTCAAAGATAAATTCAAGGATAGGATGAGGAATAAATGGATTGAGAGTTCTAATTCAGCTGATATTTACCAAAGTAGTAATTTCTTTTATTTCAATGTTTTCATTTATAACTTCCATGTTACCAAGAATACTATTCTCCTGAATAGTAAAGAGTTCAACAAAGTATGTTTAACCAAACCCTGATTAATCTATTTCTGGTAACATATCTTGCCACATTTCTCCCCCCCACCCCCCAACTGTTATTCTTGACTTACTTGGTATGTACAACTTTCTAGTTAACTTCATCCCCTCTATCCTTATTCAAAACTAAATTTATCAACATCATCAGAACAGTGGCAGAGGGTGTTGCATAGACAAGGTAAGTGTAGTTAAGAAATATAGACATTTAATCAGTTTCGGTCATCAGACTTGTTCAAAAGTGCTCTAAGAAATTAAATACAAGGAGGTGCTGAAAATTTATCAGCCTAAGGTAACTAAAATTTGGTCATTTGATTAGATTTTGTTAAGTGAAACAGGTTGAGAACTTTTGAAAACCCTCCCATAGGAAAAAAAAAAAAAAAAAAAAAAAAAAAAAAGCACCTTGTGTTTCTGATAAAAAAAATCAGAAAACTTGATAAAAACTTTTTTGATATCCACTGCAATCAACAGTTTAAAATACTTATAAAATCTGCAAGTTTCTCTCCACAATGTCATCCACCTACGTAATTATTAATGTATATCAAAGAAATAAATTGACTCATGGACAGAAGTGAAATTTAAACAATTCCTATTCTACCATTACAAAAATATTTTGGAAACTTTAGCTCTGGGTAGGAATTCCAAATATTGCTGAGAGCAATCTGCTTCCATGGCTTCCCAATAATTCATATTTTAAATTCAAACCTGTAACAATTAGGATCATAAAATAAAATCAATAATAAACATATTGCTGAGCATATCCTGTTAAGATATTTTATAGAAATTGTTTTGACAGGTTTTCCATTGGGGAAAAAAATCAAAAATAAATTAATGACACTTGGAAAAATATTCCAGCATCAATTATTTTGTCAATTGAAATAGAGTTACTCTGCCACTAGCATTTCATCCAAGTGATTACTTCTTAAATTCATAACACATAAATCATCCACATTTAAACAACCATTGTCACCACATAAAAAAAAAAAATTTAAATTGTGTGTGTATATATATATATATATATATATATATATATATATATATAGATAGATAGATAGAGAGAGAGAGAGAGAGAATTATAATTTTTTTTTTTTTTTAATCATTTCACCAAGCAAGGCAATAAAGTCACTAAGGCGCAAGGGGTGAGAAAATAGGAAGGAAAAAAACACTATTAAATAGAGAGAACAATTAAAGAACAGGAAAGTTGACTAGGAAGCAAGCTGACAGTGAGTTCCACAAGGGAGAAGTGCAACAGAAGAAAATGTTAACATAGAACTTATGGTCACATCTAGCCATTTCAACAGTAAAATATTGCCAGCTTATACTGTGCTTAAGTTGACAAAGTCGAGGTAAGCTCATCAGATCAATTACCATTAAAATATAGAAAAGGCATAGTGAAGCTATGTTACAGTAGTGGGAAAGTAACTGAAGCCATGATACCAGGTGAAGACCAATAACATTGTAGATTCTTTGTATTTTTTCAACAATCTTGAAATACATAGCAGAAGCAGCAGACCAGATGTGGCAGCAATTTTCAATGCATGGATGAAGGGTAGACTTATAAATATGTAAATAGAGAACTACCTACAATTAAAAAAAAAAAAAATCGTGCTATTTTCTGTCAATTTCAAAAAGGAAACAAAAAGATAGGTAAATAAAATATTTAAAAAAGAAAAAAAAAGTTAATTTTTAAAACAAATCACAAAAGTTATTTTTACGTGAATATCCAAAGATACGGTACCCTAACCCTACCCACCCCAAACATGAGGGAGAGTTAATCTCCATTACTCGAAGGTATCATTTCCAGGATTTTTTTTTTTTTTTAACCCGTAACCTTCTAGGGTCATACATGTACTGCCAGAGCAGTAACAGTGGTGTCAATGCTGGTGAGCAAGACAGTCTGACAGAGCCCAACACCGTTCAGGCTAGTTTTAAATTTAGAGCTTTTCCTAGACCAGTTGCCACCAAAGGACCCAGTCTGTCCTGTTATTTGCCATAGTTGAGGGAATAAGAGATGGATTGATACCATTCCTAAGGGTTAAGGATATCAGCTCATAAGTGAATGTAATGAACACTACTGGAATTCAAACTCAGCATTCCAGTTTCCTAGTCAGTCGCTATCCATTACTCCACTGGGCTTCCATCAGGATAGGGAGAATTAAAACAAGATTCAAGCCAAACAGGCATACCACATTGCTAAAAAGGGAAAGGACATATCAGTCATGCCACAACAAAGAAGTTTATACATATAGATCATTTCCATTGAAACAAAAATATTTTTATTAGAGTGAAGCTGACAAAATGCATTTGGGCAATTTTTGACATCAAACACTATTAGTTCTAAAATGTAATAGCAATGGCATGATACATAAAATATTAATTTGTTTATATTTCTTGTTTCTTAATGCTAGTGAGAGAAAAGCTTTCCACAAGGAGGTTATAACCACCAGGGTCTACCTGTCCTTTCAGTGGGGGCCAGAGTCATCCCCCAAAAAGGTAAGTGCTAAGGCAGCTTGAGCAATTATTGTCCCCATTCTACCTTAGGCTGCCAACCCATTTTAAACTCAACATTGTGGCACATTCCACTTGAGTGGACATGTGGTTAATTCCCTTTACACTAATAAATAAATGTAACATGTGTTTTATGAAATCTTTGCCCACTGCCTTTACCTAACAGAAACATTAATGTTTAATCTAGCATTGACAGGTTTTGAGCATGTCATTGTTGCAAAGTGTTGGACATATTGAATTTGTTTTTTGTTGTTGTTGTTCAATATTGATTTATGCAACAGAATATCAATAAACCTGAGAATGTTAACAGATTTATCATTTAATATTTCAATTTGAATTCAATTTTAGTTAAAAAATATATTTATAAAGATAGGTGAAAATTAAAAAAAAATCTAATTAAAAGAATAAGAGAAAATAATGAAGATCTGCTGATGCTAAAAAGCAATGAAATATTTGATCAGTACAATATAAGACATTTCTAGAAATATTTCACCAGTGTGTGTGTATAGGGGCTTCCTAGACTGAAGGAAATAGCCAGGATGAAGCACTCCCCAATGGAACCAACAGCAATGTACCCATGATCAATGCAAGCCTTCAAATTAGAGGGCATTGGCTGTGGTCTCATCTGAAGCCTGCAACCACAGTCACAGGATCAGTGTCTTCATGACTGAATCATTCAATTTTCTTTTTTTATCTATTCTGAAATTAAAGCTGAACTCTTCTGAGCAAACAATAGAAAAAGTTCTTTTGGATGGCTCCAGTGCATGAACTGGAATGAAAGCATTGAACAAGAAACTTGGAGTTTATACCAAGATGCTATGAATGGTGAAAATAATGTGAGCAACATATAACTGACCAAACACTCTAGGGTGACTTTCTAGCTGATGATTACAATTGCTGGGAGAAGAGCAAGATTCAGTGGACATCACTGAAGAAGTAAGAATGAAATCAGTCAGTCTTACTCAAGGAATCTATGCAAGAGGAAATCTTGTAGGAAACTAGCACAAACCTTCATTGACCAATTGATTGAAGATATCAGCTTATTAAAGAAACAACTTCAAACTGCAACAGAAGACCATATGCTCAACTAGATTAGATAATGTACGGGAATGTTTTTCTCATCAACACTTAATTATTTAAGGAAAAGAATTTAACTATAATTTCAGACATTCCATAACATGCTTACTATAATCAGCACCCAGTTCAATTTAATACATTTCACTTAAAATCTCCATATTCTTAAAGAAAAAAAAAAAAAAAAAAAAAAAAAGTTAAAATTACAGCCTTTAACAGAAAATATTCTAAAAATTAAACTCTACAAGTTTAGAAAAATTTTGGTTAATATTTTTTCTTCACCTTAACATGAAAGTTTTGTGAATAAAACTTGGTGAGTGGGCAGAAAAAGAAAATGGCCCTAGAGAATAAATTAAATTACCTCTTCAATCCGTATTTTCATGCACAGAACTCTTTCACTAGAGTTATATTTCTTGCTCTTATTTAAATCTCTGTATCAAATCAACAAGGAAAATGAATTACCTTTAAAATATATTTTTTATTTATTTTTTTTTCTTCAAGAAAAAGGTAACATTTATTCTTGACAATTATATGATCATAGAGATCAAACAAAAAACTAATTTCATTAGATTGTTAACACCAACATCAGCTGGATATCATTAATTTCACTTCTGCTGAATCAGTTACAGAAAATGGGTGATATCTTTATATAACTTAAAAAGGAGTTATATTCCTTGACCAAAAGAGGTTCGGTTGTCTGCCCCTGGCAATACCTTCCCTGACATTAATATCCTTTCCATCGGATGAATTGTGTGTACCAACTGACTACAAAGAACCTTATTTAGAACCCCACAGAGAGGGAGGGAAGATAAAAATAAAAAGTAGATGCAAAAAACACAACTAGAAAAAAAAAAAAAAAAAAAAAAAAAAAACAAAACAATAACTAAAATGACAAGTTAGGTGTGTACTCAAAACACATAGAATGCCTCTTCCTCTTGTATCAGCAATGTCACTGAACAATTGAGGACCATCAAAAAGAAAACTGTCTATAACTGACAAAAAAAAAAAAAAAAAAAAAAAAAAAACAACATTGTCAAGTTCACAAAGGCCTAAATGTCACTTTTCAGTGAGTTATATTCCAAGAGGCTGTTAAAAGCATGTTCTTTAACATGTGGAATAATTACTCTAAACCAAGCACTGTTCACAAATATACCATGAGAGTTTTATCTTATTAGAATTTTATCCTCTCACTTGTGGAACTTACTTCTGGCTCAATGCTTTCCACTCAAGTTTAATCATCAAAAATTTAAATGCAATATTAACCACTATTTACTGTCCTCCTGATTACTAACTCATTATTGTTTCTGTTCCTAATTCTTCCACACTCATTAACCCCTTATGTCTTAATGGGTTTTTACTGCCTTGCTTGGGATGAAACTAATTCATAAAAAAATAAAAAAAAGCCTTGCTGAAAAAGGCATTCTATCAAATATTAGTAATGAGGGAGGGTTGAGGTGAAACAATTTGATCAAGGTTCTTCACTAGACAAAGAGAGATTGAAATGCCCAGCTTGAAAAGCTTCAAAAATAACCAAAGCAACCTTCAACTGGATGGTCATTCCATGTGTTTTTCAGGTTGACAAAACGCCTTCTGGAGAGGGACTGTTTGTTTCATGATATGAAGGAGTGTATCTGTTGTGAATTATGATATTTATTGTAAGGTTTTATTTAGTGAAATTTATGTATATATACATTTCGGAAAAACCTAATTATTTTGGACAAACTCATTAAGCTAGGGGAGTGGTGGTTCACCCCTGGTTGATTATAAAAAATGAGCACTTGGACTAATCAGCAATCCTAGTATGTAGTCACTACTGATGGTTGTGCAGCTGTAGTGGAAGCAAGCTGCAGAAACTAAATAGATGAAAGTATCAAGCATGCCACATTACACTTCATGATTGTACACTCACTGTGCAGGCTCATTGAAAGCTACATGAGTTGCATGTTAAGCCCGTTATGTCTACCAATGCTTGACAAGAAACATTGTTCTTCTGTATTTATTAGCCATGGTGCAAATGACAATTTGGGTGATGAAAAAAATGTCCAAGATTTTTTTCTTCCCATCAATTTATTAGAAGCATCAGTTTATTGTCAAAATCAGTATGTGAGTGAGTGTGAAGGATTGCCTTCATTGGACTTTTCAATATATAATGACTGATATGAATACCACTGTAAAATTGTGCTTCCGAGAGGCTCATTAGCCTAACTCAACCAATTTAGAATAGGTTCATTTTCTTCTATTTAAATTAGATAAAAAAAATAAAATTATGAACATATACTCACTGCTATTTATTTTATTATCTTTCTCTTCCGTTTTCTGGCAGAAGGCAAAATAATGAGGCAATGTGGAAGTGTTTCACATTTTTTAGCAAAGGATTATTTAACTCATAGATATGACATACCTTAAAAGTATAGTGTGTAAAATTTCAAATATATCTAAAAAGGACAACATGAATAAAGACCAAAGTAAAACTTAGCTGACACGTTTCATCCTCTGAGGGACTTTATTGAGGCAATTCAAAGTCCATTAGAGGACAAAATGCTTCAGCTAAGTTTGTCTCTGGTATTTATCTCTCTCTCACACACACACACTAAAGCATGACCAACAGACAATCTTGCCAGATAACCCAACACAAGAAAAAAATCCTGAACAATGAAAGAAAAAAAAAAAAAAAGAAAGACCAAGAGGCAAATACCTAGCTACTCAGTAAAGTGCTCAACACCCACATTACCTAGCTGGAGCAAAGAAAACGCTTCCCAATATAAAGCAGAGTCATTAATACAGTTTTATACTTAAGCAATCTTCAGATGACTAGAAATAGGTATTCTAGTTGTTTGAAGGTCACAAGAGAGTGAAATTCTAGTAATGACTCGGGTTGTCCTTATTTATATATATATATATATATATATATATATATATATATATATATATATATATATATACACACACTATTTTGATCATCAGGGATCAAACTTAAATGGTCATATATGAATATTTTTGTTTTAGAATTTTCAAAAACATGAGCCATTTTCAAAATAAGAAAATTACTGAATTACATCTCTTGATGTAGAATAGAAATATCTATGCAGCTATATCTCATCCTATGGAAAGGATTTCAATATCTGGAAAGGTATTGTTTGGGCCACCACAAATGACATAAGATCTGAGCTGGGTCTCTGATCTGTGAGTTGAGCTTAAATTTACAAATATTTTAAGCCACAGTTGAGTCAATGCTCTGAAACATGGACAATGTCAACTAAACTCATTAAAGATTAGATTGCACCTATATAAGGCTTCTATGATAAGCTAAAAATCTTTCCCGAGACATCCTACTAAAGAAATAATATATAGCAACTTGTATCTTCTCTCTCTTTCCTAGTGAGAGCTAGGAGAGTTCAGTTTGTAGGCCATAGAGTTTAAAGTTCAGAATGAATTCATGTCATCCCTCATCCTCTGGAAATTAACTCCAAGGCAGGAGAAGAAAGAAACTTAGCATCCCAGCTGATATCATCTTGTGGCAACTATGTGTACTGGCATGTGGTTGACGGGGACTATGATTTTGATTAAGGGGTGATCATGAGATTTACCAGAGAGACAATGAAACTTTTTGGGGTATGCAACTATTGAAGTTAAAGCAAATAAAATAGTAAAGACCAGCAACTTCATCTTCACACAATTTTTGTCCTCGTGCCAAATAAGTGTGTGTGTGTATATCTCAAGCATGCCAATTGGGTCAGGAATCTGTGGTCTGTCAGTTCTGCTATAAGTATAAAAACCTAGTTTACAAAAAGAATCTAAGGAAACAATACCTGCTTAAATTTTTGAGTAACTTTCAAGTTTCCATGGCCATATTTAATGTTATAGATGAACATAAAAATCCAAACACAAACTTATAGAAAAATGTACTGAAGCTGAGATCTATTTGTCTTCTTCCAGCCCCAAAATTCATAAGAAACTTAGTTTTGCTCTTTTATTGGTCCAATAAATTCTCATTTCCTTTTTTTTTAAAAAATACTCTTTTTTCCAAAGAAAAGACTTTACTCCATGTGAAATACTTTTAACTTAAAATTTATATATATATATATATATATATATATATATATATATATATATATATATATATATAAAAAAAAAAAAAAACTGTTTCAAAACATTTGGTATCACCTCTGCTGCCAAATCCATCTGGAGAAAGAACATGGAATTAAGGGAAATGGCTGCAAATGATGAAGCAAAGAAAAAGAGCACTGATCGTTTTGTTTTTTTCCTCTCTCATTTTGGAACTTAAAGTTAGATAGTCTGTGGTGAAGACAAATTTAAAGGATCTGAATAAAGATCGAATCTAAAGACAATAAATTCGACACTATTTAAAGATAGAAACCAATTCCCATTTATAGACTCCAGATTTTAGGAAATACCAAAGACCTGTAGATATGTCAGTTCTTGCTTGCTGAAGTGAATTTGATTGCCTTATGACAAAACTGAGAAACCATAATTATCAGAACCCGTACTAACATACAAACATTTGAAAAGTACTACTAACTTATCACAAGAAGATGACAGACTATTTAGATCAACAATGAAGATAGAATGGATAGAAATTCAATGAGAAAAAAAAAAAAAAAAAAAAATTTAGTCATTCTACAGGAATGACATAGTAGGTCTTGAAAGTAATGCCTATATCTGCACTTTCTTCATTCAGCCAGAAGATATCCAAATGCAGAGAAAAATTCTCAAAATATCCAAATAAAATATATAATATTGTGCTAATCAATCAGAAGCCAAATTAAGTGAACTCTGGGATCTGTAATTTTAAACAGAGGCAGCAGGAACTGTGAAAAATGATACTTTGTCCAAGATGAAAAGGTCTTTGCTACAATTGAAATAAATAGGTCTAGCATTATTGATTTCCAAATGATAAAGAAACTAAAGAGGAGGAGGAGGATTATTGAGATAATTTATGACCTTTGATCAAAAGATACATTTGGTTGTCTGCTCTTCGCACAAAGTGACATAAAAGCAGAATCATCTGCTTAGTTATAACAAACGGGGGCGGGGGGGGGTGGAGTCTAAAATTTATGGCCTGTTAGTTTTACATGAATTGGCTCATCTGTAAGTACTTTAAGATTTTATAGGAGTTTTAAAACCTTAAAGTACAGATGACAATTTTCATTGGTCACTGATGATACCTCACTGATGGATTATAATTAGGAATTTCCCAAAGACACTGACCACCAACAAGTCGTAGACGTTCTAATACAAGTTACACATTTAGGAAAATTGGATACAGTGAAAAAATTAATCTCACAAGATATTTCACCTAAGCCAACTAGTAAAGATTACAAGGGATAAATAATTATAAATAGCAATTTACCCAATAAAACATACATCTGCTTAAGAGCAGAATAGTATATGTGCAATTTAAGAGTGTTATGAAAAGATATGCATGCACATTGCATTTTGTGTATATTTATGATTTACCCATAAATAATCCTAGCTTTTATCTTTTTTTTTTTTTTTTTTTTACATGTACTGTGCTTATAAAAAAAGAAAAAGTAAAAAAAGAAAAATTTTGTACCATCAAAATTGCAATATTCAAGTACATTTTGCAATAAATTTTAAATTCTATATTTCCAGACATTTCCTAAACCAAGCAATTAATACGAGTGAGTGTATGAAATTCAGTGCAATAATGGAAAAAAAAAAAAAAAAAAAAAAAAAAAAAAAAAAGAAAAGGCAGTGTATTTAATTGATTTAATACCAATAGTATACAAAATTAGGTCTGAAAAATTCAGAGAATGATCCTAATTTTCTAATATTGTGAAACACTTGCTAGGCTGGTTCAAGTAAAAATGACATCCAGCCAAATAAGTAGAGGTCCCATTCCACAAACTAGCCTGGTAAACTTCTTAAACTAAGAGAGGAAGAAAGATTTAAATTTAGAGCATGTTATTTTCATAACAGAATAGACTGTAAGTACAAGTTATCTTCATTTGGAGTACATATTTTATTACACTCAAAAAACTTTTCCTATATATGAAGCACCAGGAAAAAAATATTAGAACAAGCAAGGTTCTATCTTTTTTAAATTAACTCCAAACACAAAATTGGATTGTTATTTGTATGAAATGCCACCATCAATCATGTGATTGTTTATTAATATTAAACGAAACAACCATTATCATTAATTTTTGCAATCAGGTGGTAATAAAGTCCCGATCATTAGGAAAATGACTGGAAATTGTTTAAAACTTCATACACACTGTACTCCTACATGTGTGCCACAATATTTGGTTAATAAACTTGTTATAATGCAATTTACTAAGTGGCCCACTTGGGCTTTTTACTCAACTAGGTTGAATTTAGTTCTGAAGCCATGACTAAGATAGCTGAATATTTTCCATAAATTTATAACCTGTGCTCAAATTCAGATTAAAAAAAAAAAAAAAAAAAAAAAAAAAAAAAAAAAAAGTTAAAAATTTCAAATGTTGATTTTCTTGACACATCCATTTTCTTTGAGAGATTGGTGCAATATAGTCTTCCTCTTCATATCTGGTCTTGTGTCAGACTACACTTTGCATTTTTTCACTTTTCAAAAGCTTTATAATTAAAAAATCCTGAAGGGATAGTTTATTTTAAAAAAATTTAAATATCTTTAACATTACAGGAGTTTTGAGTCTAAAATGATACAAAAACAGGAAAAGCCATTAAAACAAGGAAAGCCTTACCTAAGTGTAGCCGAATAGTTTCTCATTTAGTAATGACATGCATAAACCCATCCTAACCATTCCAAATATTTTTGAATATAAATAAATCTAATAGTCCATTGTCAGGGCAAAATTCTTGGCAGGAATGAAAATGAAATTCATGAAAACCTTATATAAATCTAAAATCTTTCATACTGTTTACGGATTGTGAAATTTAACCAAGCTCTAACATCAGGTCCTAATATTAAATTGAAGTACAAGACCTTCAAGAGAATGACTTGTTGCACCTTCTCTGGTTAACATTTTCAGCTGACATGAAGTAGAAAGACTACATTGACTCCATTACTAGATCAGCTGCTAAGAAAGTTGGTTCACTGTGTGATGCTAGACAATTTTGCTCTCCCAAATCTATCTTGCATATCTATAAGTCTATGATTTGTCCATGCTTCAAATATTGCACCACGTATGGTCTGGTGCTCCTGCTATTTATCTAGAGATCCTTGATAAAATCCAAAGAAGAATCAGCAATATTATTGGTCCTCATCTGGCATCTCAGCTTCAGCCACTTTCCCAGTGCCATAAAGTTACTTTTCCATAAATACTTTCATGGTAATTGTTCGGATGAGCTCTTCAATATGGTATCTAGGCTTTATGAATTTAAGTGCAGTACTAGACTGGCAACAAGGTTTCATCAATTTACAGTCGAGTTGGCTAGATGTAATCATAAGTTCTATGCTAACAGTTTCTTTTCTTGCATTTCTCACTTGTGGAACTCTTCTGCTTCTATGCTTTCCAGTAAACTTTGACCTTCAAAAATTTAAATGCAATGTCAACCATTATTATATACTCTATTCTGGATTAAATTTCTACTGTTCTCACTCCTTCATAATGTTTCAGTTTTCTAATACATTCGCATCCAGTAACACCTTAGTGGCTTTACTGCCTAGCTTGTGGTAAATTTGATTGAAGAGAGAAAAAAAATTTTTTTTTTTTTAGAAACAGTATATCAAATGCTTTTGCGATCATCCACCACTTGTTAAAAAAAAAAAAAAAAGAAAACTTATGAATTGTATTAGATTAATTATGCATGAATTAATAGATAAAAGAGGGGTAGCATAGCTATGGCAGGCAGGGGATGTAAACAGGAAATAATATCGTTTGACTGTGCAGAATGATTACTAAATCTCTAATGTCAAAACTGCACTAAATTTTTCTCCGACAATAGTAGCAAAGGGTATATGAGTAATACATGTATTCTAGACACGGCATAAGCAATCCATAAAAACGGTAAGCATTCTCAGATGATACAAGAACAGGAGTGTTAGCAACTGATAAGAATGATAACCAGTAATCATCCTATAAATAGAAATATTGCATCAAATCTTATCCTAATTCAATGTTGGTACAATTCTATCTTTCAGTCAATGCACTGTACAACCATGAGGTCTTGTAGTTGTCAACCAACAAGCATGTCCTTATTAACACCATGTTATGGTTATTGCATAGCACCTGAACCAGAGAATATTAGGCAGAGTGTCAAGTTTATGGATGAAGTAGATAGCACAAGGCTATGAATCCAACCTGTTCATAGGGTGTTGTGCAAGCTGGTGGTGAATTTGTACTGGTGTGGAATGGTGTTCTATTGGTACAGACTAGTCACCCCTGTATCTTACCAAATTTAAACCCCAATGAGCAACAATAGGACTTGTTACAAACACCACTAAATTCCCTGCTACCATATCAGACAATTATAGACAATCCTGGATATACATCTCCAACAATTCATAGACTATGCCATATTACATAGCCATCATTAATCTGGTAAATATAAAACCTACATGTTATTAGAGTGTTGTCTAATTTTTTTTTGGCAGTTCAGTTCATATATGCTTTGGGCAAGTGTTTAATATTTGAAATTCAATGTCATGTTCTTGTAAAATTTTTTGAGTACAAAAGGTCAGCAAAATTTCCTATTTGCCAATTCAGGTTGATTACAAGATAAAAATAAAGAGAAACTAAAGGCAAATACTTAACATTTACAATGTAACTTCTTTGCCAGATCAATAAACATGGCAGTTTCTTTAATATTTTATTTCCTAATTAACTGCAAAAGATTTTTTCTTCTGTTCCAATTCCAATAGCAGAAGAGCAACCATAATGTTATGTCCTATCAATACAAAAGTAAAAATTTAATAAAACCATTTACTTTTGACATCTGTCTAAGACTTTAGAAATAGCCATTGCTATACCATATTATAAGACAACAATTCTGTTTGCTTGTAAGCTTTTTTTTTTTTGTGATACTGACCGAGGCCATGAAGTGTTTACTGTTAAAGCTGGAGGAGTCATGAAAGGTTTAAGTTTAAGCTGGTAGAGAGTAGAGACATTTTCCCTGGTGATATAGAAGTGAAAAAAAGGGGGGCATCTGGCTTTCTTCTTCTCTACAAAAGAGACAGAAGAATTGAGTATGCAGGTGAAACAAACTGAAATAAGTTTATATCTTGAGAATTTAAGAAACCAAATATTGTTAACAAGGAGAAGGAGAGGGTCTGGGTTGTATTTTTTGACAAAAACAAATTAGGAAATTTAAATGAGAAAACACTTTTTAAGGGTCAAATGTATGATAGGCAGAAGTTATGAAAACAAGTCCTGTCATTGATGGGCAAGAGAATGATTTGGTTTATATTTTCACTGGGAAAAGATAATTCAAGGAAAATAGAAAATAATTAGAGAATTAAAATTAATGACTAGAATAAAACTTTCACCCACATGTTTTAAAAATTAGATTTGTCACAAAGACAGTTATGCCTGCCCTGGGAAGTAGACCGAGGTTGAATACCAAGAAGGACGGAGGAAGAGGGAGAATTTAGCACCACCTGTATGGAGTGATGGTACAAGATGTAAGGTGAAAAAAGTTGGAGTTAAGGGGAGGAGCAATCCCTGTGACTACTCCTAAGGAAGGTGGATAAGTCTCCAAATTTGGAGGACTTGCACTGGGAATTCCCAGATCAGTGCCTCTGGAATCCATGTCAGCAGCCACCAGATCTCTTTAAAATGAAGAACTCTGAACCCGGCTTCACCAGAATTTTAGACAAGACCCAGTGTCACAATAGAGATTGATGTGGGAAGTATTCATTTTTGTTTTGTCAAGAACTATATAGACCAATTGAAAAATAACCCAACAAATTTTTTGTTGTGAAGATATTTCTTCCCTTAATACAACTCATGCCACAGCGTTTTGATTACTATGACATTTGATTTTTCTGAGATCAAAAATATGTTCATAAAATAGTCCTTCAAAAATGCTGGCAATCCATCTTAGAGAATATTTTAGCAAAAGGGTTACATTAAAACCTGCAAAAACCATTATGTATTTTATTATTCAAGCCTAACACACTACTACTACGTAAAAATAACACAAATAATTTATGCAGACTTAGTATAAAGATACAATGCATATTGCTACCATGAATGATAGTATACACAAATATTGACACAAATTTTTATTTTTTATTTTTATTTACAAATACTGACTTTCAAACATTTTAAACTTTTCAAGTAAAAACAAGAAAATCAGGTGCAATTTTAGATTCTGTGTAAAGTACCAGGTTCATTAGGATTGTTTTTTTTTAATTCCATATTACTTCAAAACAAATGATCGTGGCTTCCCACAGCTTCCTTTTCTTTAATGGCAGTTAATTTCCATAATATTCAACTGTCTTCCTCTTAAACAGTTTGTCGCAAAGGTATTGCATGAAGTGAATACAACATACCCGATCAGAATTGAATTCTGATCCCAGATCCAACTAAAACTAATGAGTACTTTTCTTTAACAGTGTCCAGTCTTTTCATAATAAATGAAGCAAGAAAAGCCAAAGCAAAAAATGATCACAGGCTAGAACTTGTAAAATACTTCAGAATTAGATATTTTATAAACTTCAGTCCTCAAAAAAAAAAAAAAAAAAAAAAAAAAATCATACATTTAAAAAATAAAATACACACACACAGTATGTAAGTACCATTTTTATTTTGACCTTTCTTTTTTGAATAAAAAAGAAAAATATTCACTGTCAAATACACCAAAATTATAAACCATGGAAATAGTAACAAAAATTAAGTATACTGATAATTTAAAGTTTATGTAATGCATTTTGGTAGTACATTACTTCAAATTGAAACACAGTTGGAGGAAAAAAAAAAAAAAAAAAAACACTTTACAGTACTTGATTTCATTTAATCAGCTCTCAGAGCTTTTTTTTTTTTTTTTTAAACTTTTTCTCAACAAGATAGTTACAGTATATGTTTGCATACAAGGTGACTGGGAGATAACTCCAAATTTTCAAGTTAAAATATAGGTTTTAGGCTATACTAGACTCCCCCGCAAAATCATATTCTAAAATATATTGAATTTATTAATTAAATTGAGCAAGTATATACCTTCTTTTCACTCAAATTGTAATGAAAAAATAGTGGGGAAATATTGTCAATTAACTACCACAATCTACAATACCACATGAGTGGGTGCTGTATTTTCGGTACGTTATTAGGATAGCCTAAATTACTTTTCCTCCACTAACTATCCACTAGTTCCACTCTCCTAAAATGCAATTTTTAAATAGCATGGGTGATGTGTTTTAAAAAAGCTAACAACTTACCATAAACCACAGAATTTAAATGTTCACATATTATACCTAGAGTATAAGATTCCTACCACCAACTAAAGGGGCAGGTAAGGTGAAAAGGTTTTGTATGTAGACATGTACAGTATTAAGAGCTCATATCTAGACCTGCTGTTACCAGTTTATATATGAATATGCATGGGGGATGGCACTATCATAATCAAATGAATATGCATGGGGGATGGCACTATCATAATCAAATGAATATGCATGGGGGATGGCACTATCATAATCAAATGAATATGCATGGGGGATGGCACTATCATAATCAAATGAATATGCATGGGGGATGGCACTATCATGAATATGCATGGGGATGGCAAATGAATATGCATGGGGATGGGAATATGCATGGGGGATGGCACTATCATAATCAAATGAATATGCATGGGGGATGGCACTATCATAATCAAATGAATATGCATGGGGGATGAATATGAATATGCATGGGGATGGCACTATCAAATGAATATGCAATCAAATCAAATGAATATGCATGGGGATGGCATGAATATGCATGCACTATCATAATCAAATGAATATGCATGGGGGATGGCACTATCATAATCAAATGAATATGCATGGGGGATGGCACTATCATAATCAAATGAATATGCATGGGGGATGGCACTATCATAATCAAATGAATATGCATGGGGGATGGCACTATCATAATCAAATGAATATGCATGGGGGATGGCACTATCATAATCAAATGAATATGCATGAATATGGGGGATGGCACTATCATAATCAAATGAATATGCATGGGGATGGCATGAATATGCATGGGGGGATGGCACTATCATAATCAAATGAATATGCATGGGGGATGGCACTATCATAATCAAATGAATATGCATGGGGGATGGCACTATCATAATCAAATGAATATGCATGGGGGATGGCACTATCATAATCAAATGAATATGCATGGGGGATGGCACTATCATAATCAAATGAATATGCATGGGGGATGGCACTATCATAATCAAATGAATATGCATGGGGAATGGCACTCTACAGTCATGTATCTTTTTTATATAATACACCAGACATGGATGCTTTTGACACCATCTAGTAAGTAAAGTATCTTCTGTTATAGTTTCAACTTGATAGAAACAAATGAAAATGTTAACCATTCAATTTAGAATTGTAAAAATCTTGCAAAGTACTTTAAAAATTATTTTAGATTAAAAAAAAAAAAAACTCCAACTGTTTCATCAGCTATTAATTAAATGTAATCATTGAATTTATAAAAAAAAAAAAAATAGAAAAACAAATACCTACTTTATTAATTTATTTTTTTTTTATAACGACCCAAAATTTAAAATAGAATGAGAAAAGAAAATTATTTTGAACATTCAAGGTCATATTGATATAATCATTGAAGATTGCAAGAATTGCATGAGACTACAAGTCATGCTATCGACATTGGATATTATGTACATTCACTAATAAATACTTATAACTCTGTTACATAACATTGAGCACTGTATTTATAACTCTGGTGGAAGAAATATATTTATACATACATGCAAGTATATGTGTGTGTATGTAGATTTTTCTTTTTATCCTACCCACATATGTGATAACTTCCCATAAGATATTTTAAAATTTAATTCCTATCAGTCACATGATTTATATATTACTAGAAATTATTCTTTTATATGCTTATACCATACAAGTTACTTCTGAAATTTGATTCAGTAATTAAGTTTTTTTTTCCTCTCCCAATAGGAGTAGATAGGTTTGCCTATCATCCAGTTCATACTCCTCCCTAGTCTTCTGAACAGGAGTAGAGGTTCATCCCTTGTTTCCCGTTTAGGATTTGATTTCTGGTCCCTTCTAACATCTACTTCAACTCTATACTTCTAACAGTCCATCTGAACTCTAAAATTTTATTCACTAATTAAATCTTGACCTTCCTGTTATCTTGCCCTTAATTTCTACAGTTCCTTATACTGACCATCCCACTTGGCACTAAGAAAATCTTGTCAGCCATTTTGTTAAAAGATGGCTAGTTTTAGTTTAGAATTCAACAATTTTCAATATATTGATATTTTCATGCCAGAATGATTTAATAAATTAAATGTTTAAGCTATTATTTACAAACATATTATGTAGAAAAATGAGAGCCAAATTTACAGCCACAACACTGACTTAAATTTTTATTTTATATTCTCTTCTGAGAGGAATTAAAAGAACATAGAATACATTTTTTTAAAACAGGAGACAAAGAACAATATTTAATAGAAGATAATATTTGCATACTTAGTCATTCTTAATCAATATTGACATTTATTTATACCTCCCCAAAATTCTTATTTTGGAGAGTTAAAAAAAAAAAAAAAAAAAATAAAATAAAAAAGGTCTTTCAATTCGTCACTGACTAGGCAGAAGACTTCCCGCAGTAGGTTGCTGTTTCATTCTGCAGTAGACTGGTTGCCAATCAAGGCTATAAAAGTCAACCTGTCCTGCTATTTACATAGTTGGGGAGAGAATAAATGGATTCATACCTTTCACCAAGGGTATTTCTACACAAGTGAATGTAACAAAACAAGCAAGAATTTAAAATTATCTCTCCTCTTCTCAGATTTCTCATTCCAATCTGTTATTCATTATCGCCGCCTGTACACATTCGACTGAATTCAAACCACCTGCTGCCTTGCAGGTCCTGTGCCTCTAACTTAGAGGAGGGACGGGGGTAGCATAACATGCAAAATGCCCTATTCTGCTTTGAATGTCCCCTGAATCAGATTGAAGGAAATGACAACCACAGTGGCACAAAAAACATTAAGTGAATAAAGTTTTTTTTCAAAAATCTGTCCAGGAAATAATCAAATATTAATTGTCTATTACAGATTGATTTTTATAAGAAAATATTTTCAAAAGAATCTGAATCCCTGCAACAAGTTGAAATTGACATATGAACAAAACTTTAAATAATCATTCTATAGAGATATAAAACATAATATAAATATATATTGAATACTAAATTTATATAGTGAAAGAAATTATTAAGTCATTGAACAAAATGGTTGAATGATTTTCTTGAGTCTAAAGAAATTTGAAGGGATGCAGAAAAGAATTGTAGAAACATAAGTGATTTGTGCAGTATAAGAATATAAAAGTATAATTTTAAATAATATGATATGACCAATAGGAATGAAATTTTGAAATATTTTACACGTTAATATACATGCTGCATTATGTATTCCTATTCTACCAAATTACACAGATATAGTGCAAAATAATTTCATAAATTTTAAAATTTTGCTCATCTGAGTTGTTTAAAAAATAGGAAATAAATTAATCGAAACATTATAAATATTCCACCCATCCAGAGCATCAAAAGAAAAAAATTCAATATATTTGAGATATATATGTGTGTTATTCTCAGAGAAAAATTTTGGCTTATCTTGATTTCATTACCATATTTATTCAAGAAACAGCACAGGTTTTATGATTTTTTTTTATGCAAAAAAAAAAAAAAAAAAAAAAAAAAAAAAATCATGTTCCATATATATATATATATATATATATAACATTTGCAAAGATGTAAAATCAATTTTCAATGAATTGTTGGATTATGCAGAGGGGTTTTTTTTTCTGAAGATAGAATTTTAAAGAAAATTCAGGGTCACAATATACATGAAGTCTGAAGATACAAGTATTTATTAGTATATCAATTATTTTCTCTTTAATATTTTAAAAGTATGACTGATTTGAATAAATAAAGAACTTTCATAAAAAGGATTTAAAAAAAAAAAAAAACTCCAGAATTTCAAGCATCTACAATTCTTGACAAAAATTAACATTTCAAGTAGTTCAGTAAAAAGGCCAGATTTTAGGAAAACACAAGGGAAATAACTCTGGTTACAATGTCATCGATAACAAAGGACAAATCACTCAAGTAGGTGTGACCTTCAAATTTTTGTATTTTGATCAATGTGGATTAACCTTTCTTTACTGTCAATAATTTGTTTTAATTTTAGGAATTTTTTTTTTTTTTGTTTTTATTTACTTTTAAAATTTTCATATGGAATAGGCTTATTTCAATCATTAAAAAATTGTATTCTACTCATGTTAAATCTTACATTTATTCTAACAATATAAAAAGACTGGTACCAAACAAAACGATAAATTAAATTACTAAAGAGTCTTTTGAGTTTTTATATTGTATTTTAGATTGCAAATATTTAATATTTTTCTATGAACACCAAGTCACTTGTTTGTTGGTTGTCCCGAGGTCATTCAATATATAAATTGATCAAATTCTGGAAAAAAATATCAAAAGAAATAATTTATTTTTTTTTTATCAAAAACATGAATGTCAAGAATAGATTTTAAGTTCAAGTAACAAGATTGTTTCAATCTTGAAAAAAAAAAAAAAATTTAAAAAAATTAAAAAAATATAAAAATTAAGATAATTAAGATGAAATTTTTTTTTTCCTTATTTGAAATAGTCTAATGTAAATATAAAATCTTCCATTAAAACTAAAAATTAATTCAATTCTTTAAATAAATTACTTATTCTTTAACAGGCAAAACCAAGTAAAATCCACAGCTTTTTATTTATTAAAAAAAAAAAAAAAAGTAAATAAACTTTGAAAAAATAAGTAAATAAACTGTAAGAATTCTTGAAAAGCCACATTACCACTTTATTAAATTAAAGAACTAATTAAGAATATAAGTTAATATTTGTTATCTTTCTTCTAAGAATATAATCAGTGAATGTTGGATGACTTTTCTAATCACTCATTACAAACAATATTTCTAATTGGCAATTGGGTGTTATCCTTCAAATTGAAAATCAAAAACAGAAAATTTTTTTTAAAAAACTGAAAAAAAAAAAAAAAAAAAAACTTGTAATATTTATGCTTAGAAAACATTCTGACAAGGCAAGACAAAAAAAAATTTTAAATAGTAAATCAGTGCAGAATTTCATTAGTCCCTTTATTAAATCAATATACAATTTCCACCATACTAGCCTAATAATGTGCGATCTTTGTTTTTCAAAACTAATTCTAGTTTCTCCCTAATGTCCATGAATAACTTAAGAGGAGGGGAAAAACATTGGAGGAGAGGGCATTTCAAAGAGATTTGGAAAACAAAAGATCAAGACATGAATTTATTAGAGATTAGTATGGTAAGATATTGTATATTGATTTAATAAATTGTCAATGAAATTCTGCACTGATTTATATTTAAAATTTTTTTTTTTTACATCAGTTTATTAAATGTTTTCTTTCTTGATACTGAAGTTTTTTTTTTTTTTTTTGGTCTTTTTAAAAAATTTTTGTTATTTGATTTTCAATTTGAAAGATTACTCTGAATTCAATTAGAAATATTGCTTGTAATTTAATGATTAGAAAAGTCATCCAACATTGTACTGATTAAATTATTATACTTTTTTTTCAAAGATAACAAATATTAATTTATATTCTTAAAGGAAAGTCTTTGAGACCCAATGGCTAAATACTGGCATTTTTTTAAAGAAATAAATAATATTTACTTATTTCTTGTAGTTTATTTAACTTTTTTTTTTTTTTTTAAGGAAAAAAAAAAAACACTTCATTTTACTTGGTTTTTACCAATTTTAAAGAATAAGTAACTTTTTTAAATAATTCAATTAATTTTTTTTGAACTTAATGGTTATTTTTATATTTAAAAAAATAAAATCAAATAATTAAGATCCAAAATTTATATATATATTATCTTAAAAACATTTATTTTGTTAATTTATTCATTGTTTTTTTTTTTTTTTTTTTCAAAACTCAAAAAATCTTGTTCATTAATTTAATAAAATGGTATTCTTGACATTCTTTTTGGTTTTTGAAATTTTTCTTTGTCATTGTTTCTTTTAATGTAAAAAAAACATACCATTTGATCAAAAACTTTTACAAAAAAAATGAAATAAAATAAAAAATAAATAAAATAAGTGAAACAAATTATAAGAAAAATTCAATCAATAATTGTTATCAAAAATACATGCCTTTATTAAAACTTTATTAGCCCTTGGTTTTGGACTAATTTTACTATTTTTTAATCATTTTTTGTTTATTAACAATTGTGTCTCAGCAACTATGATATTAAGTGTTAGCATTTTATGTAAATTTATCATTTAAAGGCTTAAAGTTTGAATACAAAAGTTTAATGAGGAAATTTTGTAATAAATCTAAATCTTCCAATTATTTTGTGTCAGTAAATTCTATCTAAAAGTCAAAGTATTTATTCCAGTGAAAATTATATAGCAAATTGTTGAGTGTTTGAAAAGAAAACTTAATCCACATGGAACAAAATACAAAATTTTCATTTTCACATGTTTAAAAAAAAAAAAAAAAAAAAAAAAGATTGTCCTTTGTTATCGATTCTGTAAAACTGTTTAACCAAACCAATATCACCAATATTTATTCTCTCACAAACACACACATATATCTCCTTACTTGAATCTACTTGAAATGCTTAATGGAGTGGCTTGGGGATAGTAGATGCTTGAAATTCCTATGGGTTTTTTTTTTTGAGTTAAACCACAGAATTTATGAAGAGTTGCTTTATTTAAGTCAAATTTGTCATACTTTTAAAAGGCTAAAGAGAAAATAATTGATATGCTTGCATATATTGTAATGGCCCAGGTTCAATGTATAGTGGATGACCCTGAATTTACAGGATGAAACAGCTATCCAGTGCTTTCAGCATCCTGTTGAGGTTTCTTCTAATCTCAATGAATTATTTAAAATGATTATTTTTAATGACTTCTACAATTTCTATATATATATATATATATATATATATATATATATATATATATTTTTTTTTTTTTTATATATAAAACTGATCATAAAAAAAAGCTGTACACAAAAATAAATAAGGTAATAAAAAAAAGATAAGATTCAAAAGGTTTATGAAAATATGAGAATAACTAATATCAATCCTATTATATGAATATATTGGAGACAATTTTTCAGAGATAAGATATATAAAAAAGAATATTTATAATGTTTCTTTGATTAATTTATTCTGCAACAACAAGAAAATTAAGGACACTGAAAACAAAAAAATTTTAAAATTAAAAATGAGAAAAAGATGAAATTTCTAGAATACATAATGAAGTTGGAAGAATTGGAGAATTTGATAATGCAGCACATATTGATGGTAAAAGGGCAGAAGAAAAAAGCTTTTTTAAAATTTCATTCCTATTTGTTATAATTTTAGAATTTAAAAATAAAATTTTGGATTCTTATACCCACCAAGAAATCACTTATGTTTCTACAAATTTTGCAGATACAAACCTGGGTCTTCAAATTCTTGCTACTTAGAAATTCAGAAGATCAAAATTATAGTAAACCATTTTATTCAAAGATTATTTATCATGTTCAGAGTTTCTAAAATGAACATTTAAAAAAACCTAAATTTTTGAGTATGAATTATATCCATCCAAGATTTTATATACTAAGCTTCTTTTAATATATAAAGACAAGCATTGAGATCTAAAACTTATCTATATACACCAAGTTCAGTTGAAAAATTAAAAAAAAAGGAATAAAAAGAAATTTCATAAAGTTTAACTGAAACCCTATTTATATTTGATTCATTGTAAATAAAAAAAAAAAAAAAAAAAAAAAATTTTCATTCACTGAAAAAGGTTCAAGGTTCGCTATTTAATTGGGAGTTCAAATATTTCTTTGTGTAAAGCAAGAATTGTTGCTGCTTACCCCCCTCCCACCACTCCATGTTATTCACAACCATTCTTTCAATCCCTGGAGGTTTCAAAGAGTTGTGAAATTTGGGATTAATAATTTAACTCGCATCATGTCCATAAAAATTATATGACTGTTTACTAGATTTCAAGCATCATCTCTATAAGAAAATACCTGTAATTCAGAGAAATTGTTAAAAAAAAAAAAAAAGCAAACAAAATATATGCCTATCTAAGGAAAATAGCACTTTAGTCCTCCTTCAAACTATTTCCCTTGAAAACTATTTATCCAAACATTCCTCCCACTTTTCAAAACAAAGTTCTTTTTCAGATTTTGCTATCCAACTACCTCATGTTCTTGTCCACAGACTGAAATCTTCCTTTCAATAATGATTTTAAGTTTGTGAAAAGCCTGAATTCATGAAAAAAAAAAAAAAAAAAAAAAAAAAACTACACATATCTGACATTTTTCAAAAGAAAGAAAAAGAAAAAAAAAATCATCGACATGACATTGTAAACACAAGTCAAAATATACACGATCAATCAATGGTAATATTATTTATTGATTAAGCAGCTATAGCGACACTGGGCCTTGTCTAAACTAAGTTCAGTCTTGGAATCAGGAATCAGGTAGCAGCTGACATGAATTCCAGAGGCTCTCAATGCAGGACTCTCAGGCCAAGTCAATGAGCTCCCCAAAATCATCTGCTTATATGCACTTTGGCCCAAAACTAGCATGGGGACAAAGGGTCCTTGGGATTCATTGATTCTTTAATTTTAACATATATAAAGGTTTTCTCTGTTCCACTTTTTTTTTTTAAATCAACTTTCCAAACTTGGAAAATTATTCACTTTCCTTAGGAGTAGTCACATGGATTGTTTTTCCCTTAACTCCAACCTGCTTCACTTCATATCTCACACCACTAGCCCACTTAGGTGGGGCTAAACTGCACATAACTGTCTTTATGACAAATCTAATTTTTTAAAATGCATAGGGGAAGTGTGGTTTATTCTCCTCATTAATTATATCAAATCCGACTCCTTTTGTACAAACCAGAACACACGTATTTTCCTAATTTCCCCAAGAAAGAGATAAAATTGTTCCCAAAGTCTGTTTTTGTCAGCATGCCGGACTCCAAACATAAGAAAAATAAACTTTAAGAGAGAATAAATCCAGACAGTTCCATTATCAAAGAAAATGTCTCCATTATATCTTCCAGCTTATTTTTGGAATATTTTGAAGAAATAGTACTAGAATTCACATCACTAAAACCAACTCTATGACTGAGATACATAGAGGATACCTTCATACTCTGACCACACCAGGAAGAGGTTCAGCTATGACGGGACTATGTGAACTCATCAATACAGTTCACAATGGAGTGAGAAAACAACAAATTAGCATTACTGGATGTACTAATACCTTGAACAGAGAATGGGTTCAAGATATCCATATACCACAAGCCAACATTCAATAGACAATAACTTCAACTCTCACCACCCACACAAAAAAAAAAAAAAAAAAAAAAAAAAAAAAGGAATCGTCCACTGCTTACAACATTGTGCAAAAGTCATAAAACATGAACAACAAATGGTCATCATAAGCAGTACTCCACAAACAACTACCCTGGGTACATGGCAGCAGTTTTAACAAACAGGAGTAGAAGGGTGTAAGAGGATAACAGCACTCGGAACACTGCCTTGGTCTGCCTACCCTATGTGAAGAGATTATTGGAAAAATACAAAAGATCTGTAGTACATATAACATCAGGACGACCTTCAAAAGTGGTTCAACACTTCAAACACCTCTTCTGAGTAAGACCTCCCATAGAGTAGAACAGGACTAAGGACTGTGTGTACACCATCCCATGCAGCTGAGGTGAGAAATATAAAAAAGAAACAGGCTGTCTCCTTAAGACTGCAGGAACACCGTAAAGTGGTAACATGAGTAGAAATAGAAAAATCAAGTGCAGCTGACTGCATATGAAGGGAAAAGGGAAGTCACTGCCCCCTGAGGAATGAGGTTGAAATAATAGACAAAAACATCACTGGAAAATACAAAAACTTATGGAATCAGCACATATGCTAGGCCACAAAAATTTCCCAAGCCAGTCAAGCATAGAAATGAATACAATACGAAATACAGTAATACGGAAGGCTAGAAAAAAAAACAATAACAAAATTGCAATATGAGCTCTAGTAAAAAATGATTATAAGTCCCAAAAATTCATACACTGATGTTCTTATGAACACACATGGCCTAATGGATAAAACATTGGTTAAATCCGGTGACTTGGCCCAAAGAGTTGGGAGCTCAATACCTGGCTACATCTAAGGGGAGGTGAACAAAACCTTGGAGTTAACGATAACTGATACCAAGACATCCAGAAGAGGCATGGCATGTGGAACTAGAACACTACCCTAGTGGACAAAATAAAGGGTTCAATTCAAAATTCCAATCACCTGAAGAAGGCCTGAGTGTACAATGGCAGAAACATCTCAAATATGGCAACAAAGATGAGGACAACAGCCCAAACAATGTAAATAAATTAATATCTTAAGTCATCATTTTCTCTTAGAGTTACATATGCTATCCATTTTAGTCTTTGCTGCTGTTATAGTTTGTTATTTGGAAAAATTGATTCTAAGTTTCAAAGAAAAATGGAGGGTCCTTACTAAGTTCATTTACTTGAAGCCATTTTTAAAATCATTGATCTGAGTAAGCAGTTCCATACAGTTAATATGGTGTCTCTCACTGACTGAGTAAGCATAGAGGAGAGGACCTGTTCATACATTAGCAGTAAGGTTTTTTGGGTTTTTTTTTTACTTTTTGATTGGTTGCTAAGTTATATCAAGCCTGCACAACCAGTTCAAGATATTCAAAATGGCTGGATAATTTCCAGACAGTTCTTATAAACAATACTAGCCTATTGTTTACCTGTTTGGGGTTTTGAAGAAAGAAAAATCAATCCTAGCTTGTAAGCAGACAAGTTGAGTTCCCCACAACCTGAAAGTAATTATCATACAATCTAGAGAGGGGAAAAAAAAAGAAAATGAGGATATGACAGGTAACATGGCTACTGAATTCATGAGTAAATGGACTGTTATTATTAAAAAGAAAAAACCTGCAATAAAGCATTCATTGATTAAATCAATCTCCCTGATCAACAGCTAAAATGTCTGGTAATCAGAATATGAGTAACAACTAAACTTATTTGATTTGCCAGTTAATGGTAGTTTTCATTACAAATAATACATCCTTTCTTTCTGCACCCAGGACAAGATGACTGCAAACAAAAAAATCTTTTTAAACAAATCCACTCAAATATGGAGTGAAGACAAAAGAAAATGAAAGAATTAAAACTTAGATATCCATTTAAAAAGTATATTCTGAACTTTATCCATTTTTAAGATATTTATAAGTCTAATGTTATTCAATATACAGAAAAAAAAAAAGTTATTAATTTATCAAAAACCAAAGAATGTCCAGAAAATATTTTAACATGCTTGTCCAAAAAGAAATGAACAAAATGTTTAAGATTAAAATAAAATAACAGATAAACTAACAAAACAACAGTTAAGATGCTAACTACCATATATACACAAGTTGAGTGAATTTTCATGATCATTTTTTTTAATGCAAAAATAAGGAGTCACACTATACACAGGTAATTATTTTGAAAAGATTAAAAATTATGTATTTTTGGTGACCAGTTGTACTATACACATGTAAATTCTTTCTGGAAAGGCTTAAAATTCATGACAAAAAAATTCAAGGGGGTACACTATACATGAAGTTGGCTTATACACAAGTAGATTATATATATATATATATATATATATATATATATATAAAATGAAAGTCATCATAATTATTTGATCCGATATAAATACAGAAATATCCATTAGAATGATAAATACAAAAATCTTTAATATGAACAATTCCAACAAAGAAGTTACAGATTCCTTAATGGAGAAAAAGAAAGAACAGAATGGCTTTTTATTCTTAGAAAAAAGTAAAACTATCAGTAGTTATTTTAAAAGTATTCAGTAATTCTAGAAAAGCCAGTATTTAGCCATTATCAGAATTTAAGTTAATATTTGTTATCTTACAAAAGTGTAATAATCATGTAAGGAGCACAATGTTGAATGACTTTTTCTAATTACTCATTACAAGCAATATTTCTAATCCACACTCAAGTGACAGTGATAAAAACAAGTTGGTGAAATCTTCAAATTAAAAGTAAGACAATAAAATAATGGTTGTAAAGAAAATAATGAAACATTCTGATGAAAAAAAAAAAAAAAAAAAAGCCTTATTTATTTTAATAGTGAACTAGTACAGAATTCTACTGGTTCTGTTACTAAATCATTTGGCAGTCTCCATTATACTAGACTAATACCTGGCTATTCTTGTTTTTACTGGGACTGTTTTCAAATTAAGTTTCTCCCTAACATTCATGTATATAACTTTGAATTGAGCAGATGGAATATGGAAGAGAGGTCATTTCAAAGACAGGAAGGAAACTGAAATTAACTATATAAGTTATAAAGTTATTCTTGTAAAGTGAAGTAATTTTATAGATAAAATTATTTCACACTACAATCAAAATATTAAAATCTTTAGAAAATAAGCACTTTTTTTTTTTTTTAAGTGACCTGGAAATTTAGCTAAAAATTATGTCAGTGTGTTAGAGGAAGAGAGTTCAAAGAGGTAAAATATAAAATTCTCAAAAAATAAAAAAAATAAAAAAAAAATATGGAAGAACAAAATTGTCAAGACCAATCAAAATATTAGTTATTCATTGAAAATTTCTTTTATTCTGGATTCTGTTTTCATTGCTCATTTAACTTTTCTAGAAAAATGTTCAGGATTCACATATTAATGTGTCTGAAATCTCTATAGAATAAGTTATGACGGAATTCTACATTGATATTCTTTTTCAAAAAGAAACTTGCCTTTCTTTACCTGCAGAAATAGAATGAAATTTCTATTTTGCTGAAACACTATTAATGCATAAATTTAGAACTTTTATTTGAGATGAGTTGTTATAATTTACTTATAGTTTGAAATAAATGCAATGTCATTAGAACATTTTTCTAAATACCAAAGCCTTTCCATTAAATTGCTCTTCTAAAATATCAAGTTTCAGAAAATGTCAATGGTTATTAAAAATGAACAAAGACTCAAAATAGTACAGAAATTTTTAAAAAGGTCATACACATTCCTGCAGGATTCTAAAGATGGTCATCTTTTCAATTGAATCACTCAAAAGATTTAAAAATTACTGAATTAATTTGTTTCCCAATTATAATTGGTCATATACCATTTTTCCACATATGTATACAATCATCACTAAATGATGTACAAAGAAAACTTAGCAATTTAACTGAAAGATAACAATACCAAACTTAGCCAGTTAAATAACAGAAAAGATGAGTTTTCAATGCATTGGATTGTGTTACTATGAAATATTACAGTATCAATCCTCAAAGAATATTGAGGAAAAGTATTTCTATTCAAAAGAAATATTTACCAGTCACACCATCAGACTGGGGGAAGGGAAGAAAAGGTAAAGTGGCATGAATTGTGATTATTGTTTATAATAAATAACCAGGTTAAATGAATTACAAAAAGCATTTAATTACAATTAGCAACTAGAATTGTCAGAGTTTGAACTTGTCACTTAACAGGGATTCAACTAGTTTAAGTTATTAGGATGGGTAAAATGAAGTGCACCTAATTGTCATGCTCGAAGAAAAGTATCTGCTGAACAAAACTAAACACTCCGAGAAAAATCCTAGCCTAAATTCAGGTAACCATTTTATAATACCAATCCTCAAATCTACTCTGGTCAAGAATTCAGTCAATCACATTTAGTATATGACTACAGGTTGAAGTCACCAAGCCACTTTCCATAACCCTGTTACTATGCATATATGCAAATCAATCTTGTAACCTATCAATTGAGATAAAGGTGTTCCCATAAATAGAGGGACCCACTGTAATTCCAGCCTACAGATCAATGGCTGGGTCTACTGACCAAGCAAATATTCATCTTCAACTTGTCACCCACTCAGCTAAACCTTTTACTTTGCATGTCTAAGAAGAAAACTGGTGTTGTCTTCTAGCCAATTAGTTATTGAGAGCTGATATAACAATCAGGTACTAATGCATTACATAGAACAAAAAGGGATCCTGTAGAAATCAAATTGTGTAAAGAAAAGATAGCAATACTAGGCCATTAATAACCTGTTCTTCAAGACCTAGGTGATCATGGCACTTTACAATTTCCTGTCCTTTCATTTTTTTTTTTTTGCTATTTCTCCTAATCCCTGTTCTGCCAACCATTTACATGTTCATTAGCTACATGATTCATTGCTTTCCTGTCCAAATTGCCTTTAATAAGTCCTGTGAGTATCAAGTTTTCTAAGTCCTCTTTCCTTGGACTGATATTATGTAACAGTTCAGGGCTCTTTTCTTTGTTTCTAATGAAATTTTTCCGTTTAATACTTTGCTTAACTTTTGAAAGGCATCTTTCACTATCCCAATGCATCTTCAGATTTTGGTGTGCACTTTCAGTTATTTGTTAAAACACTTCCCAGATATTTATATTTCTGTATTTGCATGATTTTGGCAATTCACCAATTGATAAATTTGCATGTTGGGCTCTTCTTTGCTGACAAACATACATTCTATCTTCTTATAACTGATGTTTAGTGCTTTATTGCTTTTCTTTACTACTTTCTGTAAGAGTTCCTGCAGTTTCCTTTCTGTATCTGCTATCAACACTGTGTCATCTATATATCTTATATTGTTAAGATTGTGGCTGCTAATAATGAATCCTCGTAGGACTTCTAATTCTCTCAGAATCACATCACCATACAGGTTGAATAAATGTGGTGAGATGACACGTGCTTGATTTTTGCATATTTAGTGAATTCATTTTCTGGCATGCAGCCAGTTAGCTCCTAGTGTAAGTTCTGGATTATTCTAATGTCCTTCTTGAATGTAACAAGCTTACTTAAGTTCGAACTGTTCTTTGTGACATACTTTATCAAATGCTTTTGCATAATCCGTATTTGCAAAAAAAAGAAGAATTGAACAGAGATTAATAATGGAATAGCTCAATGAGTTATGCATGGATTGATTATTACTTCAAACAGCTCAACACTCAAAGACTTGAAACTCACTTCAGTGTCATGGTAAGGAAGAAAAATAAATTGCTGAGCATTTTAGTAATGTGAACAGACTAGGGAAGGAAAGAATTTAACTAGGAAGTAGTTCAGTTCAAATTAATAGTCAAAACATGGGCAAATAAACCTTTCTTACATCCTCACTAGTTAACCAGTGCAGTGACCAAGATATCAATCCAGTTTTGACCACAAAAATACCTGTTAGTCAATAAACTGATATGATATAAACAGACTTGTTTTTCGTTATTTTGAACATCCATCTAAATCTTAATATCTTAACTATCCTCTCATGACTATAATAATTCAATGAACCATATGTAACATGAAGAGATATGATACAACAGATGACTCACCTTATAAACTACTTTATAATTGCCAGTTATATATGAACATTTAATATGCAGCCTAACATAACTCAATAAAACTAGGTGTTTTTTTTTTTTTATGATTAACAATTCTAGATAGCAACACTGACCAGAGAACAAAAGCTCAAAATCTTGTCTACTCAACCTTGCTATCATTTGGCTGTGAGCTGTGTGACACATACAAAGAAATGCTAGACAAAAACTTATTAAAACTTACTGTTGTTACTAACTTAAAACAGGCAATCTTATAGCTTTTGTCTGTTATCAGTTTTCATGATGAACAAAAAAAAAAAAAAAAAACAACTTCCAATAAAATAAGTTATAGGGCAAAAAGTAACAAGGTTTGTTTGAACGGCAACTATAGTCACATAAATTGTTTTAGAAGTTTTAATCAGATAAACTTTGTTTCAATCATCTGGCAGTTTGATTTTCTAAGTTTAATTCCAACTGCAAAAATTGTAATTTTTTTTTTTTTTTTTTTTTTTACAAATAGTAAACACTAGTCTTAACCCATTCTCAGTACAAGTGATTTTTATAGATTTCTAGAAAATCACAAATTAACATTTATAAAATAACTTTATTTTTGGACTGAGCTGAACCCAAACGGTTTGGGACATGTTACATATAAAAGTAAAAACAAGTCTAACCTAAACTTTAACCAACACCACAAATATCAGGAGATCAGTGGCAACGGTTGTAATCTTAGCTATTTATGAACTAAAGTGTAGAATTTACATAGCTGTCATAAAGAAGAAATTCTTTAGTTGCATTAATAAATATAGCTTTTAGATTAAGGAATGAAATTTTTCAAATTATAGATGTTTCCAAGTGTATTTAGGAGATATTTTTGTTTGTTTGGAGTGTTCTCATCTTTATTGTTATATTCCTGATGTTTTGGCCGTTGTATGCTCCAGCCTCCTTCAGGTGATTAGAATTTCAAACTGAACCCTTTATTTCATCCACTGGGGTAGATTGTTCTAGTTCCACGTGTCTGAATATCTCAGTTTCAGTAATTTCCCCCTTTAGTAAGTCCACTCTTCAAGTTCACCTCTGCTGTAGCCAGGTATTGAACACACAACTAAGTCACTGGATTACTTTAGCCAACACTTATCTACTGGGCCATGTATCCTTGAGGATAAAAGTATTGGTTGAAGTAATCCAGTGACTTGACCCAAAGAGTTGTGAGTTCAATACCTGGCCACAGCAGAGGTGAACAAAAACTTGGAGAGTGGAGTTACTAAAGAGAAATAATTGAAACATATCTGGAAGAGGCATGGCACATGGAATGAGAACAATCTACCCCGGCGGAGGAAATAAAGGGTTCAATTCAAAATTCCAATCACTTGAAAAAGGCCAGAACACACAATTGTCAAAATATTGTGAATATGACAAAGATGAGGACAAAAGTTAAAACTATATAGTTACAATACTTCATCTCAGAAATATAAATATATCCTGGAGACGGCCAGAGCATACAATGGCCAAAATATCTTGAATATGACAAAGATGAGGAAAAAATCTAAATAATTTAAATGATGTAAATAGTTACAATATCTCATCTTAGAAATATAGACAGGCTGTATGCAGTATTCACTTTTGAAGCATTAGTTACCACCTTGCATTAAATTTATTTTATTTATTTATTTTTTTTTTAAGCAAAGAAATTAAGGGTAGAAAAAGGATAATCATTCCTATAATAAAGCATATGCTCCAAAACAAAACATTTAGTAGAAAAAAAACATTTTCATCTGGTAAGGGGTTAATGAGAGAGAGAAAAAAAAAAAAAAAAAGAAAAATTACTTCTGAATCTAATCTATCAGAGGACTACACAAACTAAAGTTTGCATTAATGTAAATATCAAGTACTTAAAACTTCTGCTTCTTAATGAAAAACAAGATTCATTACATTCTTTTAAAAAAAAAAAAAAAGATCTTTCTGTAGCATAATGGTTTGTCTGATAAAATTTCATACAAGAAACATTTAACGTTCATTGATTAAACAGCATTAGTGTTAGCCAAAATTTATAAAATCTTTATTAATTTAGCACTCAGTAGGTGACTATTTTCACCAAGCAAAATGTTAGTCCTGCCAATGTTAAATTTAAATTTTTTGTTTGTGGAGCCATATCCTTCTATGGCAACACCTAGGATAATCTTGACTGAAATTGAGAGCCAGGCTACTGCAATTTCAAATACAGAGAATTGGTATTTAAAACACTATATTTTGATGGGATTCCATATACAGGAAGTAATATTTATAAATGGTACAGACTGCTAAATGTAAAGACAGTTTTTCAAGTCCACTAAATGTTATAGCTTTCAACTACTGATGGCAGTTTCCTTCCAATCATTTTTGCTTTTGAAAATGTGGAAAGTTAAATAGTTTGATATAATTTGCTTTTCTAGCGACATGTGCTACCAATTTCTGTTACTACTGCTGCTGCTGAAAATGTTCAAGTGATGTGGTTTTTGATATTTGATAAAGCTCTTTGTGATCTTACATCTCTCAGGACTGATGAAGGATCATCTTTGTTTTATAGGATTCATTTGTTTGGAGCTATTTTTAACCATTGATCTGAGAAAATTAATATGATAAAAACTTAAAGATTGTTGTTTTCAGATAATAGTTTAGACATTTCTGAAGGAGTTAAAAGGTTATGCATAACACCAGTATGAAAGTCAAGGTCTAGCCAGGCTATTTAAGAACAAGACTAGATTTATAAACCAAATGAGTTAGATCCTCACTGGCTGTGGTCCTGTATCAGATTAAAGGTAAACTCAGTATATATATATATATATATATATATAGGGTATCAAAAAAAAAAAAAAAAAATTTAAAATGTGAATATCCTGAGTAAGTACATGACCCAGGCAAACAAAATTAAACAGGCTTCATGTTGAACAATAAAATATTTATTTATCAAAATTCAAACAAAATATTAAAAGGGATGTAGATTTTAGAACAAATTTTATAAAGCTTCACAAATGTTCAATATGCGCATCACACATGACGAGGCACATCTGCAGTTCAGCTCCTGACAAACACACTGTAGCATGTCTTTTCCAGCACCTCAGTAATTCTCTAAGTTCTGTACGAAGAGGAGAGACATAGCCACTTAGAGGAAAAAAAAAAAAAAAAAATCAAAACGGTATAAAGTCAGGTAAATATGGTGTGACCATTTCAACAGTACATCATCACTGGCATGCTCAATCCATTGATTCTCATTGAGATAAATCTGTACAGTAACTTAGATTTTACACATTTTGTTAAAATTTGAGGTTATTTGAGCAAGAATTGGCTAGAGTACAAAATTATGTCATTTTTTTTATTATTTTGGGGGGGGGGCACCCTGTACCATTATACAGAAAAACAAACAAAAAAATATGGTTGATAAGAGTGCTGGCTCATTTAAATTTTCAGTTCATAGATTACATTTACATAGATTTATCAGCAATAGCCAATAAGTGGATTCATGGAAATTAATCAAGAATCCATATGCTTGTATAGAAGAATTTTCTTTTGAGATATTCTGCTCTGTTAAAACTAGTTAAGTTTTAGTGTAAACACACGATTGTTCTTTTGTTACTTAGAAATCTGCTTGTTAAAAAGGTGTGAGTATTCCAATATTTTCAGGATTATAAAAGCCCAAAAAATGAATTTATGAGGAACATACAGAACAAAATATAGCTTTCATTTGGACCTCTCAAGGTACTTATTTAGTATTCCAATACCAATCTGCAGGGAAAAAAAAAAAGCAAGGCTTACAGCTTTATTTCAGGATATTTGATATTTTGTTTTTTTTTAATAAGAATTCCTTCTTCCAACCATTTCTGGAAAATCCAGTCAGTGAAAAGCAAAGAAAGAGGATATCTGACTATTAATCAGTCTTTTTTTGTTTTTTTTTTTTAAGTAACTGAGACATGACATTAAACGGTAGGAATTACTCATAGTACAAATATTTGTATATTAATAAATTTTAATAAATACAAACCATATGAAAAAAATAATTGGCTGCTAAAAAAGTAATGCAGCGCACATTGTTACTATGGAGAGAGTGATGAAAAGTTCTCAGCCTATCCCATTTCCCCAAATTTTACTAAATGATCAGTATCTTTTTGGAACACAATTTGATAAAAGCCAAGAAATTTTCAGCAGCTTCTCATAATACATACTAAAATAAATCTATAAATAATGTGACTAATATGAAATTTGGAACGCTACAATGAACAGATTCTGACTGCTGAGCCGAGATGGAACAAATACATTGAGTCAATTGCTTCTTCCACCGCAAGGAAAGTTGGCTCTCTGTGCCGCGCCAGGAAATTTTTCTCCCCTGAATCGATACTTCAAATACACAAAACAACCATTCGCCCTTGCATGGAGTATTGCTGCCATATATGGGCTGGAGCACCTTCTGCTTACCTCGGAGTTCTTGACAAGATCCAGAGACGGATATGTAATTTAATTGGCCCTGATCTAGCGTCTCGTCTGCAGTCACTCTCAGACGCGCCGTTGCCACTCTCTGTCTTTTTACAAAATACTTCCATGGTAATTGCTCTGATGAGCTGCTTTCACTGGTTCCCAGACTCCATGAATTCAAGCCCCTACGAGGCTGGCATCCCGCCCCCCACCCTTACACCGTAGAAAATTTTCAAATGTAGCCGTCTCTTCTACTCCAATAGCTTCATACCTCGCACCTCCCACTCAGTGGAACACCCTCCCAATTACTGTTTCCCTGAAAGCTATAATCTCCAACTATTCAAATGTAATGTCAATCGACATCTCCAATTACCTTGATCTACCCACTATCCTTCTCATCCTTTCTTCTATCACTCCTATCTGCTCTTGCTCCAAATCTTCAACCCCCTGCATCCTAGTGGCTTCACGCCTTGCTTGGGGCGTAATGCTTAAAAAAAAAAAAAAAAAAAAAAATCACTTCACAATTGCAAATGTTCAGCTTAACTAAGTCTAGGATGTGTTTACTACCAAATCCATTTCTCTAGAGTAAAAAAGACAAAACATGCAGGAGCACCTGTTGTGATTAAACAAAAGGCAAATGTAAAGGTACTTTTTATCTATGGGTAGCGATAGGAGAGAAATTAAAGATGGCAGAACGTGAGAAATAAAAAGTATTTATGATCAGAAGAAATGTTAGGATGAGTAAAAGATCACAATGTGGCAATCTCATAAGAGAGAAAGAAAAAAAAAAAAAATAAAAACGACAAACATTGGAAGAATTCATTCCTCTTCAACTTAGTCAAAACAATCCCTAACCTGAGATGAGTAATAAAAATCAAAATTAAAGAAAAAAAAAAAAAAAAAAAAATTCAAATCACAAACGCCCACGCCACCCAAAAATTCAAACAAGATTTTATAGAACTTTTGAGAAATTAATTTTAATCATAAGGCAATAAAATCACTAAGATGCAAGAGGTTAATGAGAATATGAGGAGGAAAAAAATACACACTATTAAAAGTTAGAGAACAATAAAAGAACAGAAATCCAAACACGGTAACAATTGACATTACACTTAAATTTTTGAAGATGAAAGTTGACTTGGAAGCAAGAAGTTGTATGAGATTTCTACAAACAAGAAGCACAAGAGCAGAATGTTACTATAGAACTTAGTTATATGTCATCATTTCAACTGTAAAATGATGAGGCCTGTCCACCAACCTAGTAATGCACTTAAATTCATAGTGTCCAGGTGTCATAGAGGAAAGTTCATTAGAACAATTACCATGAATTTATTTATAGAAAAGGCACAAGGAAGCTACATTACAGCAGGGGGAAAGTGACTAAAACTGAGATGTCAGGTCAGGACCAATAACAGTGCAGATTCTTTGAAGTTTATCAAGAATCTCTAGATATATAGCAGGAGCACCAGACCAGATATGGCAGCAATATTCAAAGCAAAAATGAATAAACTTAAATATGCAAGATAGATTCTTGCAAGAAAAATTGTCTAACATGACAAAGTGAAGCAACTTTCCTAGCAGCAGACATAATTGATTTGATAATAAATAGAATTATTTAAAATTTTTTTTTTTATGTCTACCAAAAAATTTAAGTTACACATGCAAATGTAAACATACACAATTAGAATGAAATTGAAAGAGTTGTCTCAAGGATTAATTTCCCCATCTAGCAACAACTCAAGGCCAATAGGGAAAAAGAGTAGAAGCTGAAATGCTCAGCCCTTTGAAGTCATCTTTAGCTTCTTCTGTATTTAAAGTGAATATATTTTCTAATAAAAAGTAGTATTTTAAATGAACAAATAATTCAGTAATAGACAAAAGAAAAAAAGTCTATAAAAGAAAACCATACACAAGACAATAAAAATTCATATTTTTTAAAAGTTAAATTGTATTATAAAGAATAACAGAAACTAGAATCTATCAAGCTGAAAGAATATAAAGTTAATTAATATTCATTAGAAATTGTTTTTAATTTCAACTCTTAAAATCTTAGCAACAATTAAATTTCTAAGTAATCATAAATGAGTAATTCTTTCTTTTATTCCTGGACAAAGGACATTCCAACAAAAACACCATTTTAGTAAAAATGGTGATCAGAATTTTATGAATTATAAATCAACCTGACAATTATTCTCAGCTTTATCTTATCAGGTTGTTAGAATTTTTACATTCAATTTTCAACAATAACAACATTTGTTGATGATGCATATGTTTAATGCTTTTTATCCAACACTATTTCCACATTATATAACCGAATAGGAGAAACAAAACCAAATGGAAAAGAAAAAGGAAGTTGGAAGAAAAGATGTTATCTTTCTTCATGTCCCTCCACCTCAAGCTGCTTGGAGTAGAATTCAACCCAGGGTGTTTACAACTTTCTTCTGCATACCAAAAACCTTTCATCAGATATCAGCAAACACTTCATTCTGATTTGATGACCAAGAAATTAATGCTCTATAACAAAGTTGCTACATTGTCTCGATAAGGATAACACTCAGGTATATGATGTTCATTAATAGATATAAGAAATGACAAAAGCTATAGATGCTAAAATTTCAATGGTCATTAGTTTTTCAAAATTCAAAAATTAAATTTTTAGCAAGTTTAAATTTCATAAATCATTGCAGCCGTGTTTTAGATTCAGGCAAGATGGGTCCTGCCTGACAAAGTATCTCAGTTTACCTCTCCACATACCAAGAGATGCTCTTCCTGATGCCCAATTCAGACATTCACGGTTGTTCAAGTATGCCAAGCGTCTATCAAGATGCTATCTGTAAGAAGGTTATCATCCTAGACTGTGTGGTTGTGTTTCTATAAGAAGCTCATCCACCTTTCAACAGGTCTTTTGCATGCTGTAGGGTGATATGCCACCCTCCTCAACAGCAGAAAAGCTAGTGGGGAAACTAGTTTAGACACCAATCATCTGTTCATGCTGCAGATTGCACTGGATTACAATGCAAGTATAATGCTACACTTTGTGTCTGTCAGATGAGCTAAACTAGAATTCTTTTTGTTTAGCTGCATAAAGTTGACATCAAGCTGAAAATTTCCTAGCAAAAAGCCAAAATTATGATTTTTTTCCAGGTCAGCAGAAAAACAGAAAAAAAATTCATTGCATTTACATTATGAGCAATGGCTACCATGGGCCATAAACATTAATGCCACAACATTCATTAACTTATGAGTCCCCATAGAAATCACATATGTTGTGCCTGTTCTAAGGTGGGGAGAATTTATTTCCAAAATATGGCCACTTGAATTTTTTTTTTTATGACTTCACCTATCCTATATATTTTAATTACACCGGATCCAGAAACTCGGCGCGATTTTCAAATAAGGCAGGATTTAATAAATACAAAAACAAAAAATATAAAACAACATTGGACATTTGGGATTTTTTTTTTTTATATACGTTTTTAACAAGGAACTGATAAACATCTTTTTGTCAAAAACAGGTTTCTGTTTGTGGACACATTTGTTACAAGGCAAAAAAATAATGTTAGCATAATGTTAAAATTCTAAGAATAAAGGAATTTCCATCCCAATAATAGTAGAAGGATTGCATTGTGATCCCCTCAACAATAAGGATCCAATTTGTGTTTTCAGCAAAAACTGAACAGAAAAAAAAAACAATCATGACAGCACAGAAAGACAGAAAAAAAAATATGAAAAGATTACTACTTACTGAATAAAATAATCCTACCTGTAAGGCATTCTAAGCACATTTTTTCCCCTCACTGGGGAAAAATTTTATATATATAAGTTGGACTTTGAAAGTAAATATAAATGTGCAAAACAGTTGTCAGCATAGAAGGTGAAGCCAAAATCAAATCCCAGCCTACCCCCACCTGGTAAATTCAGTTTTGCACTTATGCTCTTGAAATCACATTATTTCTCCCCCAGATACAGATTAAATAGTAGGGTAGCTGAACTCTCTAACCTTAGGTGGTAAACAGCTTAAAGATTACACACACATTGAATATTGCTGCTGTATCTGGTCTGATAATCCTGCTATATATCTCAAGATTTGACAAAATCCAAAAAAGGATCTGCAATGTTATGACCTGGCATCTCAACTTCAGTCACTTTCTCACTGTCATGATGTCACTTTAGTATGTCTTTTCTACAAATATTTTCATGGCAATTTTCCCAATGAGTTTACCACCTTGGTACTTAAACTGCATGAATTTAAGTCTACTACTTGATTGGCAACAAGATTGCATCGTTTTACTGTTGAAATAGATAGATGTAGAAGTTTTATTATAATAGTTTTTCTTACACTTCCCACCTGTGGAACTGTTCCAGCTTCTCACTTTCCTGTCAACAACAAACTTCAAAATTTTTAAATGCAACACCAACTGCCATTTTTCTTTCCTGAATCTTGTTCAGTCTTTTCTCCCCTCTCAATAACCCCTTATATGAGGTGGGTTATATATATATATATATATATATATATATATATATATATATATATAAAATGGTCTTTTTTGTGTGTGGTCAGAAATAATTAGATGAAATGCAATCATTATTTAAAAGAAACTTCATTTCTTGTTCAACTATTCATACTTTCTACATCAAAATAAAGCAAGAATTTAATGACATATTTATACATCCATAACCATTAAAACAAAGATCAGTAACCATTCATGAACTATTTCCATGACATTTGGTACCATGACTGACCACTACATGACCCATGAAAATGGCTCAAAGAATTGGGGGAGGGGGGGTTACAATTTCAGTTCTCAAAATATACATGCCTATATTAACTGAAAAATAGGGCTCTTTCTCATATTTCATCAACCACCAACACAGGAAATTGTTCATACATTCTAAGCACATTTTTCCCCTCATCTCTAAATCTGCATTCCTCATTTTCAAGATCTCAGAAAGTGTTTCTCCCCTGTAAACCTCCATAAAATATAAAAAGATATCTTACCATTTGTTCAATGATAGAACTCAAAATAACCAGAAGATTCTAGAAATATTAAAACGTTCTGACATTTCTTCTTAAGGTCAAGCACAAAGCAATGATGATTAAATTTAAATAGTAAATTTTTAAAAAGATATCACAGATCATTTTGCAATTTTGTACATATTGATTTAAAAAGGAAAATTTAAAAAAAAAAAAAAAAAAAAAAAAACATTTCAACAGATTGATATCACAGTGTATATAAAGTGAACTATTGCACCCATCCCTCCAGGGGAATAAAATCTAAAGGGGAGGGAGAAAAAGGACTATTAAGTTTAGTGTAAGTTGATTAAATAAAATAAAGTAGGGATACCATACTTTAACAGACTAGAGATTTTGGAAACAAACTTAATCCTATTCATAGTTCAAGCAATGTAATTTCAGAAAAACAAAATTAGGAATGAATCTCTGGGTTAAAAATTAGTTCTATTGTTAAATAGTTACTGTATGAGTATATCCACACTTATATCAAGGCTGCAAAATGAATGATTTAATAAGATTTGGGGGGGGATTTAGTAGATTCAAAGTTGGGTCAATTATATATGACTCACCTACTGATAATACTTTTTAACAAATCCATTATTTTTAAAACCTTAGTCACGGAGGCTCTAATGACTTGTAATAAGTTAAAACTAAAAATTATTAAGATGTTGTTTTGTGATAATAGCTATCCATTGGACATTGTACAATCAAGCATAAATCCCAAAATTAGTTTTGCAAGCCAAAACATTATGGCCCTAAAAAAATGTCCTGTCTGCTTAAGACAGCAATGAATTAGCAAAACTGGTGCTAGGCAAATCTCAACCAGTATTTTACAAAGTTATTTTTCAGCAAATCCACAAGTAATATTCTTGTCTCAGTCTATATTGAAATATATCTGGGAGGACAGCCTGCCTATCCTGAAAAACATGGATATTAAATTATCATATAGGCCGGACAGCTCAACTTATTGAGAGATTTTCTCAGCATGTTCCGGCATCCATCAAAAGAGGTTATCTTCAAAATATTTTTTATAGCTTGGTTGTACCATAAAAAAAGACAAATATTCTCCAAATATTCCAAGAAATATGACTCTAGATAAAGCTTTCCAAAACAAAAAACTATGATCTGGAATTGGAATGAAAGCAGTGATGGCACATGTCCTAAATTCATCATTAAAAAAAGATGAAAAAAAAAAAAAAAAAAAAAAAAAAAAAAAATCAGGAATTAGTAAATGCTAAATACTTCAGATACCTTGATGTATTGATCAGTTATAACAAATTTAGTATAGGTGATAAGAAAATTCAACATAGAATAGGCTGAACTAAGAGCAGTTTCACCCAACACTGCAAACAGCTACAAAACCAGGTTAATAAAGAGTTCAGGCTAATTTTCTTAACTAACCACATTAGATTAAGATTTTCATCTGGATATCATGCCTGACCAAATCCATTCAGAAATACTTAAACAGTTGTATGCAGCTGCTTTAAGGTAAAATAGCTTTGAGCAAGTGAAGCCTGTAGGTCTTAGTGAGGATAATCATTCTTTGAACTTTGTCAATGCTACAGAATCACACACAAAAAAAAAAAAAAAAAAAAAAAACTGTACTAGATAATAGAAGCTACATTGAGAACTTTACACAACAGCAACAACTAAAAAGGATAGCACATTAACTAAAAAAAAAAAAAAAAACAATGGCATAATCAAAATGTTGACATTTTACACAATTTCAAACAAAAGATTAGGGAAAAAAGTGTCACATCAATATTGGAAAGAGGTACAGGGTTTGAAAAACATTTTCCTGATAAATTGTTTTAAGAGAAAGATTTTAAAAATTTCAACTGAAAGCAGCACTAGCTGCTTGGTCAATGAATGCTGAATGTTTCCTTATGAGGAAAATGGCTAATATTACCATTACCAATATGCTTTTAGATTTCCTATGATGAAAGCCTGTTCAAATTTATCAGCATGGAACAGATGAAGTATGGATGAATAAAAATGGCAAAATCTTATATTAATCCCAATGACAAAAGTATATTTCAAATATTAAAACACTCATATGACAATAAGACTATACATTATTCTTAAGAACATTGTGTTTCAATCAGAAACATTACAAACCTTAATCCAGTCCACAAGTCATTAATTGATAAAATAAATGAAAATTATCTTCTTGTAAGTGTTATATAATTAAGCATTGGAGAAACAGTAGGCCTACAGTAACATAATGGTTAGCAAGCTTATCTCACAAACCAACCTGTATAGCAAGTTCAATTCTTGTCTATGACTGCACCACTTCAAAAACTGGCTGAGGTAATTGCATCTTTTTCACTGTAAGTCACCATTTTTGAATATTGATTTTCAAAACAAGTACTGTATTTGCCTTCATATAAAACGCATTTTTAAATTTTTTAAATGTACCAAAAAGATTGCTTGCACCTAATATAGCCATATTACGGATAAGAGACAACAGAGTGCTGTACCGGTAGGTTAGTGCATCAAATGACCCAGAGTCCACTAGGCATAAAAATTGTTACTAGTACTCTTTTAGTTTTTTGCTGCTTGCTCTATATACTAGTGTACTGTTTGCTGAAATACCAGTTTCTGTTAGAATACATCTAGTTCCCCGACCTGCCATGGCTTGTTGTATAATACTGGTAATATTCAGTGAAATATTTTGCTGTCTGCATCTACTGTAATTATCAATAAGAATTCATTGACATTAAATTGTATTTTACTGGCTTGTTTTTATCAATTTGCTTTGTTTACATGTATTAGTAGCCATTCATACAAATGGACCAATACTTCTTTTCTGCTTTGGCAAATTTAATTTAGTTTTCTTTGAAGGTTAAAGTTCCACTATATGATTTCATACTTTATTCCAGTCTCTTGTTACAATATTGTATTTGCAGGCACAAAATCATAAACCCACCTCCACCTACAAAACTACATTAAAATATATTTCAAGAAATATGATGAAACATTAAAATCCTTTGAAAATAGTTGACGAGAGAGGAGGGTCTTATGTGAGGATGCAGGTTATACAAAGGTAAATACAGTAGATCTTTCCCATTTGCAGGATTTGAACTTGTGCTGAAGTAAACTTAGGGGAAGACTACATAAGAGCAAGTACTAAAAGAAATAATCAAGGAAATTTAATTTTATCCCTTAGACTGGATTTTTACAACAGGTTTATCTCTCCAAAGACTCCTGCCAGAAAATATATTTCATGTCTACTCATAAAATAGTGCATTTGTGAAAAGCCATGATGACTTTTATAGTAAATAAAAAAAATTAAAAAACTTTAATTATAAAGATTTTTTTTTTTTTTAATACTAGAATTTTTGTGCAACACATCAATGCGTGATGAAATCTGCATAGTATTTAGTACTGTTGAAATTATTAACATTTTCTGTTGAGATTTACAAACTATGTTTGAGTTTTGCAAATTTGTATAAGCTGATTTGTTTGGAAAAATACTTTGACAAAAACCCTACTTTGCAGTTTAATAATTTCTTTAATTTTATAGGACTTCATAAGAAAATTTCTTCTTTCTTCCTTTTTAACAGTGAAGAATAAATTCTTATGATTTCTTACTATTGAGCATGCAGCATACAACTGGCCAAGTATGAATATTTCTTTCTTGAGCCAAATTCCAACTTTTTGAAGCATTTGGCCTTGTGATTTGTTTATAGTTTTCAAAAAACACAAAGCAAACTGGATTATATATATATATATATATATATATATATATATATATATATAAATATAAATAAATAAAAAAAGATACACAAAAAATAAGTGTTATTTTAATCATTAAATAATGGGTGTATTTTGTATGTTAAATAATAAAACTTAATTTTTACAATAAAAAAAATTATTGTACTAAGTTACGCACACTAGTAAAACCAACTGTACTCTTACCTGTTTGCACTTCTACCTAAAATTTGGTTTTGATCAGGCAATGTATGGCTATTTTAGAGAGTAACAGGCAGACTAATGGAAGTAACAGAATTTTATATATAGATGGAGAAATCTACATCTAATACTAATGACTTTTTTGTCTTCATTTTAGATTAAAATGATTTCATTATGATCAGCTATAACATTTTTTTTAATTTCTGCTTATTCATCAAGATTAAAAGAAAACATGCCACAGCTAAAAACTCAGATATGAAACAATAATCAGAATAATAGAGGATTAAGGTAGATATTTAAGTCCTTTTTATTAAATCCTATAAGTTAGGATTAAGATACAAATTACTAAAAATATAAAATAAATATATATCCACATAATTCTGAAAGGAGGTTTGGTAATATAATTTTTCAAACAATTTAGATACAGGAAAACAGATTTATTCTCTCCTGTATTTCAACTCTTAATAAATATAAATGAATATCACTGAAAAGTAACATTTTTAAACAGTTTCATTTGGAGAGCTTCAAAGTTGGCTGAAGTAGCAGCAGTATAAAGCCAAGTAATTTTAATATTCAGTGTTCCATATAAAAAATAAAATTCATAATTTATTGTAATCTTGGAGTGCAATGCAAAAATTATTTTTAGTTAATAAGCTCAAAATTAAAGTATTGTAGCCATACAGATTTACAAAAAGTGAGAAATTCTCTACATCTATTGAGCCCACCTCCTCCTCTTCCTCACTAGTAACATTTTTGTATTCCAAACCAACATCAAAAATATGTATTCTTCAAATTCAAGAGATCCTTGTAAATATTAACTTTGTTCTTTTACAATTGAAAAAGTGAATATAAGAGAAATCAATTAAATATTCTCAATTACACTTGAAAGAAATTAACAAAATGGACAGTTAACAACTTGGCTATGTAACAAGGATATCAGTGGAAATTATTTTAACTGCAAAGCATATATAAAAGAACAAGCAGACTAACATTAAATGTAATTGTGCAGACAAAAAAAACGGAAGTAATGTTGCACATGTTTAATAGTGATTAACAAAAAGGAAATCAGTTAAAAAGCAGGCAAATATATGTATAAGAAAAATAATAATCAAGGAAAATAAGATTATCAAGTCAAAAGTTAGATAAAATGATTTCATCAACGAAGAGGATGAAGTTCAAGGCTTCAGAGAGATTTCTCCATAAATAAATAAGCCACCTACTTTAAAAACAAAATAAAATAAAAATTTACAAATTTGGAACAGGTTATTTATAAAACGGAAAATCTACAATACATCATTTTTACCTTTAGCCAAATCATGAAATACATGAAAATAAACCAAGTTCTCAACAGAAGAATCCATAAAGTTAATCATTCTTGTATAAAAGTCAGTTTAACAAGGAGACACTATATTCTTTCCACACCTGATTGGACAATCAAACTTAATCAAACTTTCAGTCAGTCAGTTATGTGACATGCATGATACACGCTTAGGTAATCATGTATCTTTCGATACATGACTGACAAGGAAGATTTTTTTTCCTGCAGTAGGTTGCCATTTCATTCATACTTTTCCCAAGGGTATTAGCACATAAGTGAATGTAATTAAACTTTACTTCATGTAAAAGAAAGTTGTTCAACTTTCATAGAATAGAGGAAAAATAAATTAATCCCTACAAATGAAAGAATTGAAGAATGCTTTACCTAAGAACAAACTGTATGTTTATAAAAAAAAGTTATCTTATTTAAAAGTGCCAACCAAATGTGGCCATACTAGAACAGGGGGTGGCATAGGCCTATGATCTTCAGGGGCCTACTTACTCCCACTGGTAGACAACAAGGAAGATCCTTTAGTAAAGAATATTAATAATGTTTCCCCTGTTTGTATTGTCATTCCACCTTTATGGTTCGTGTTTTTAATATCCCCTCCCCTTTTAGTCGTTGAATAAATCTTTACAACCCCCCCCGGTGTTCTTGTGTTTTTCTTTGGTCACGTGGTATGATTTTGATCATCGCCTATAAATATGCTGTTTCTCTTTCGCCTCTTTAACCAGCTTCCCCTGACGTTCCGCTTAGGTGAAACCTGGGTAGGTTTGTCTGGCTCACTAGGTTTATCTAGGTCTGCTCTACAATTATATTGAGCTCTTTTGTTAGTTGTTTACTAGTGTCGGGGTTTTTTCTTTGGGCTTCAAACCTGTATCTGTGCGATTTTTTTCGACAGACTTTCAGGTTTCTAGCTCTTTCTTTTTTTAAAACCTCCCCCCTCCTCGAGATTGATTTGATTATTGGCAAATCAAAAATTTGAAGTTTTTTTTTAAACGAGTATAGTTATATATATATATATATATATATATAATTATACATCATAATCATAACTAACAACGATCCAAAAAGAAAACCTAAACTAGCCCTTTAAAAAAAAAAAAAAAATAAAATAAATATCACCTAAACCCTTTAACATTTCCTTTTCTAACATCTGTGGCATTAGAACCAATTTCTACAGTGTGGAATCTTTCCTCATTGCAAACTGCCTAGATATACTGGCTCTCTGCGAGACCAACCTTGACTTGTCAGTCCCCTCCTCTGACCTCTCGACCCCCGGCTACCTTCCTCTTCTTAGAAAAGGCTCTCAAACCCATATGCATGGCCTTGGTGTTTACGTCAAGGATCATTACCTGTTGGCCAAAGAGCTGTCTCTTGAATCTCCAGACCATTCGTATATGTGTCTGTCTATCTCTTCTCAATGCTGTAAGCTACCTCTTCTTTTATCGCTCTCCATCCTCTCAAGACTGGTGTAATCAAATGCATTTCTGACAGCATTGACAAGGCTCTCTTTCTCCATCTGTTTGCTCACATACTCGTGTTTGGTGATTTTACCGCCCGTTATACAAACAAACAAAAAAAACAAAAAAAAAAAAAACAACACACTACTACTTACCTTGCAGGCATACAAACTCCTAATTTTTCAATCCCTCATGTAAATAGTTGACTTCCCCACACATTTTCCTTACAACCTGAACGATAAGGCTTCTCTTCTTGATTTATGTTTTACCTCCATCCCAGAGTCCTGTAGTGCCACACAGCTCTGACCTCTTAGCAACTCCAATCATGCTGTAGTGTGTCAACATCTCCACCTCCTGCAAAGAACCTCCTACCACTAGAACATCATTCTGCTATCAACGTGCAGACTGGGACTCATTCTGGGATTTCCTTCGCAATGTCCCCTGGGATGTTGTCTTCATGCCCTCCATCCAAGAATGTGCTTTCGAGGTCTCCTCCTGGTTTAAAGCTGGAATCGAGGCTTTCCTCCCCTCAAGGAAATATATGGTCAAATCACGTTCGTCCCCATGGTTCTCTGCCGCCATTGCTCATAGGGATCACTTCTTCCACCTATATCGTAGCAACATGTCTAATTGCAATAGATGTCTCTTTATCTCTGCCCATAATGAGTAAGCATGTCCTCAATGAAGCCAAGTCACTATTTGCTGCTCAAATGAAAGAATGTATTGCATCTCGTAAATTCAGCTCCAAGGATTATTGGTGTCTCTGCAAGAGCGTGCTTAACAATAGCAAACCCTCTATACCTCCTTTATTCAACCAATTTGAGGTTCTGAACTCTTCTGCTGACAAAGCTGAATGCTTTGCTCGGAAATTCAATTCAATGCTCGACTCTTCTGATGTACCCACACCTGATTTCCTCCTTAGAAATGAGGCACAATTGAGCGAGTTGCAAATAACCCAGTCATCAGTATTGAGCATCATCTCTAAATTAGACCCCCACAAGGCTAGTGGTGGAGACAGATACCAGCCATTGTCCTGAAGAAATGTGCACCTGAACTAGCCCCTGCCCTCACCAAATTATACAACTATTGCCTCAATGAATCTTGTTTTCTAGCTTGTTGGAAGTCCTCATCCATTGTTCCTGTCTTTAAGTCTGGAGACCCTTCTAATTACTGTCCTATCAGTCTCCTACCACTCTTTGACAAAGTCTTTGAAGCTTTAATCAACGCCGAAGTGGTTATGCACCTTGCATCCCATGATCTGCTCTCTGACAAGCAATATGGTTTCCGCTTTGCCCATTTTACAGCTGATGTGCTTACAGCTATAACAAACTTTACCAAGCACTTCATAATAGCGGAGAAGCTTGTGCCATGTCTCTAGATATCTCCAAAGCGTTTGATAGGGTTTGGCAGGCTGGCCTTCTTCGCAAGCTTCAGGGTTATGGAATTTCAGGTCAATTGTTCGACTTAACAAAATCATGCATTGAAAGTCGTTCTCAATGGATTCTCCTCCATCTCCTATCCCATGAACGCAGGTGTTCCCAAGGCTCTATCCTAGGCCCTACTCTGTTCCTTATATTCATTAACGATCTTCCTGATGTCATAGGTTCTCAAGTAGGCATCCTTGCAGATGACACTATTTACTCCTGCCTCAAAAACAAATCTAGTGTTACCGACAAAAATAACCTGGCTGTTTGTCTTGAAAAGGACCTCCAATCAGTTGAGGACTGAGGCAAGAATTGGCTGGTTAACTTTAATGCCTCAAAAACAAAACTGCTCTCTATTACTTACCACAGAGAACCATTCCTGCATCCCATTAGAATGTCTGACGCTCAACTCCATGAGAGCAACTATTTGAAACTGCTCAATCTCATAATGTCTGCTGACCTGAGATGGATCAAATACATTGAGTCAATAGCTTTGTCCATCGCAAGGAAAGTTGGCTCCCTGTGCCACGCCAGGAAATTCTTCTCACCAGAGTTGATCCTTCAAATCTACAAATCAACCATTTGCCCTTGCATGGAGTATTGCAGCCATATATGGTCTGGAGTCCCTTCTGTTTGTCTCAAGGTCCTTGATAAAATCCAAAGACAGATATGCAATGTAATTGACTGATCTAGCATCTCGTCTGCAGTTGCTCTCACAGATGTGCCATCACCTCCCTCTGTCTTTTTTACAAATACTTTCACAGTAACTGCTCTGATGAGCTGCTTTTGCTGGTTCCCAGACTTCATGAATTTAAGCGTTCGACTACACTGGCATCACACTCTCACCCTTTCACTGTCAAAACTTAAATGTAGCCGTCTCTTCTACTCCAATAGCTTCATAGCTCGCACTTCTCACCTGTGGAAGTCTCTCCCCATTTCTTGTTTCTCCGATAGCTACAATCTCCAACTATTCAAATGTAATGTCAATTGACATCTCCAGATGCCCTGATCTATTTCCTATCATTCTCTTCATCCTTTCCTATATCACTCTTATTTGCTCTCACCCAAACTCTCTGTAACCCCTTGTGTGCTAGTGGCTTCCTGCCTTGCTTGGGGTGAAACACACACACACATATATATATATATATATATATATATATATATATATCCTCGATTTAAAAAAAAAAAAAAAAAAAAAAAAACAGATGCGAGACATCTTGTATTTGGACTGAGTGTATTAATCAGCTTTGTGCAGGCCTAAACAGGTTTTATTTAAATTCAGAATACATTTAAGTAGCACAACTATACTAGATTATTTTGCATAAATCATCTCAAAAGATGAAAACATTTGGGGTGCAGTCATTATTTCAGTAAATTTATTCATATTAATTTGATGTAAAAAGTTATCAGTTTCATATTTTTAACAAAATCTTATTTATGCCACCATTATTCATTCAAAGTATTTTCCTTTTTTTTTTTCTTTAAAAATTTCATTGTAAAAGAACAATTCCAAGAAAAAAAAATACTATTTTTTTCTAATGTATCATTCAAACAAATTAATAACTTTAGCAGTGTGCAGAAATTTTATTCAGGTTTCAGCATTTTTAATTATTCATTTTGAATTCTACCAAAACATACTTTTCTCTCATGCTCAAGTCTTGAACCCTACCCATGATTTCATTGTTTTGAATGAGCAAGTCAATGAATGCCAAGCTTTGTTCAAAAGGAAAAAATAGTTTAAATACTGAGCAATGTTTATTTCAATAAATTTATGTGGAGCCCATTTTCCTCAATGACAAATTTTTCTTAAGTCTTATAAATATACAATAGTTAATAGACTGTTTTTCTGCAAAGGTTTCAGTTTTAAGTTCTGATGTCTTCCTGAGCATACTCCCAGTCCTCAAAATCTGCTTTTTGAAATTTCATAAATTATGACACATGCTTGCATTTTCTACATCATTACCATAAGTTTCATAAGTGTTCTAATTACTTATTTTCCCCTAAACTCCCTACAGATTAACCATGTAACCACTTGGATGTGCATTTTATATTCTACCATGATTTTGCCAAAACCGAGGTAAAATTATTTTACTTAAAAAAAATAAAAATTAAAAAAAATTCATAAAGAACATGCCTGCCCAAACAATATAGAATCAAGTAAACTTCTAAAGATCCTAAAATCTTTGTAACTCAAAAAATATGATAGTGTAAATGTTTGCCTCAACCTAATGCTTAACCCTGACGAATTTTATTTGCTTAAAATAGAAACTTGCAAAATGGTGAGTTGCTAAGGTGACCTCATTTTTGAAGACAAAATGTGGTGTTAGGAGGCCTTTTCCTGTAATAAATGCTCCCATCTCTCTCATTTATGTATAAAATGAATCAGTATAAGTAGTGAATAAGAAAAAGAAAGATTGGCACACATCCCTAAAGAAGAGTAGAAATACTATCCAAATGATAAACTAACAGTCAGCTGAAATATACAGGAGAGAGAGATCTGTTGCCTTCAGGTCTTAGACATTTAAGGATTCAGATATTTGAGTCAATACAAATATACCAAATAAGTTTAAATTGAAAGGTTCAAGAAACAGGTAAACATGCTTGAAGTTGGGTGAAAATTGTAAAGATTTACTTCAACCTTTCAATGTCCTCTGTAAAATCTAGTATTCATTATCCTTGGTCCTAAGAAAAAAATTCAGTATTATCAGTTTCTACATATAATCGCATTAATACCCAACATTCCATTTTTGGACAGTGGGTACTAGTGGGTAAATCTTTATTCAGAGAAAAGTCATATATCATCAAATTATTTGGGAGCAAAAGCCATAAACGTCTCAAACCTAATTAAGTTTATTTTGACCACAAGAATCTTTTTAAAAATGTATATATGTCTTAATAACATTTAAAAACATTTTATCTTTATGGTTTCTTTAACATGTCTTCCTAGCATCAGTTTAAACCGACACCATTTTCCATATATATATATATAAACTATAATTAGCTATAATTTTGACAATTGAAAATTTTACTGAAATATATTAGAAAATATCTAAGTTTTCATTTGAAATCAAGAAAATATGAACTTTAATCAAAATGGTCACATTATATGGTAAAAAGGTGTCATCTTAAACTGATACCAAGAGGAAATATATACAAAAAGCAATTCAAATATGTTGTCTGAAGTTTCAAGATGAAATCTTGTTCCAGTCATCATTTAAACTAATACACATCTTTTTTTGTCATGTATAAAATATTAAGATTCAACAATAACTTAACCTTCCATCTGAAATAAACAGATACATATAATGTAGGTAAAGTTAGATTAAATAAATAGATTCAATTTTTTAAAAATTAACTATATCACATTTTCTATATGATAGTTAATGATTTTATAAAAAGTCAACAAATCAAGTGAAAATGAAACTTAACTTATTGGTTATCTTTAGATTTTAAGGATCAATTGAAAACATCCTGATGCAGGACAAAATATCAACTAAAGACATTGTTACTGCAAATCAACCTTCCTGGCATATGACCATCCAAGGGTGAACTGAGACTTTCAAGTCTAATCATCAACATAAAGAGAATCAGCTACATGCTGTCAGGAGGGCCCAACTCACCAAGCTACAGAGAAAGTAGTTCTTTGTAATCAGTTATTTTTTTTTACCAATAAACATTTATTTAGGCTGCCTACATTTCAATAAACTGTTTTTTCTTTCTTGTTAATCACAAAGCAAGCATAGATTTCAAAAGGACAATTCAGTTTGCCCAATGTTGTCAATAGAATCCTATATTGATCAGCCAACTTAAATAAGCTAAAAGCAACCAACATATGCTGATATGTATTAAAAAGACATTAGAAAAAAAAAATCTGTGTTTTTCAGTTATTATCTCTAGAACTAAAAGCTTGTCAAAGAGTATTGCTATGTATAGCCTCCACCCCTGAAAAAAAAAAAAAAAAAAAAAAAAAAAAAAAAAACTCCATCTCTTCACTTTGAAATGTGACAATACAATATTTCTAATTTTTTTTTTTTTTTTACTGTACTTAGTAAAAATTAATATATATTGCAACTCGTTTTTCAAATCATTGCTCTCTGCCTACAGTCAAATTATGCTGAAAACATTGTTTCTTGTTTGATCACCAAAATTAAGCAGTGTCAAGTTCAGTCAGTAATTTGATGGCAAACCACTTGAGAACAATAAATACTCAAAGCAATCTCCTAGAATCCAAAATGTTTCAACCTTAAATGAACCACAAAGGATTGATAAACAATAAAAAAAGAAATCAATCATTACCTTCTAGTAATGCATACATTTATATATCTTTCATGTCTTATCTTTCAGATGATACTTGAATATTTTTATTAACTTTATTTTCTGCATTTCTTTTAGAGGGCATCAAAGCAAAGCTGAATGAGCACAATTGTCATGTCATGCTTCAAACTTGGCCATTATGCTGCTAAAGCCACCCACATCATCAACAGTGCTTAGGGTTTGCATTCTTGCTTAAAAAAAATGTTTCTGGTGATCTGGATGACCAAGATGAATCTGGTTTTGGTAGCAAGGCATTATTCAACTGTAGTCAGAATCTCATTCAGAAACAATACACACTAGCACAAAAACTGACAAAATAAAAATTCAGAGCGAGTATCCTCTCCCCAAACACATAAGTGATGATTGGTAGCTTATATGGATTGACACTTGTAACAATTTGCTTCTGTGTTAAAAAAAAAAAATGAAAAAAGTTCTTCACTGTATGCTTACCACTTTTTTTCTATAGGATAATCAGAAACATTACTTGGAGGGTGGGGTCACAACAAACTTGTTCCCATTTAACTTTTTCTGAAAGCAAATCTTCACTTCAAAAGCATTATTTCTTATTTGGTGTTACTGTAACACATAACAACCTCTTTCAACTTCATCAGGCCATCATGGTAGAGTCCTTTCATCAGGAACTGGAATGTATATTGCAAACATTTTCATTGTAAGTGAAAATATAAAGAGTGATGAATTTAGCACCAAAGTCCTGTTCCACACTACCTATTCAACAAACCTTTTTGCTATTGATAATCACATTTTACATAAATATATTTGTCATCAGGTTTGGACAAATGTGCTCAAAAATCAACTCCCCATGATCCTAGTTTTCATCATGATCCAGCAATGGATTTATTCTAACAGTGTTTACTTTGTCGAATAAAAATTGTACTCAAACTGAGTTATGATATTTACGTTTCTATGCTTCCCCCACCACACACACACCTGATACCAGGAATTTTTCTTAGTCATTTGTTTAAAGTTTTTAACACACCATTTTTTTTTTGTTAGGTAAATTATTACTATAGTGCATCAAGCATGTACATGACAGTTTATAAAAATATAAAAGAGAATATGGAAGAGAAATTAACTGAAGAAATAAGAGTTATCTAGGTTAATGATTCTCAAAGAAAAGGAATTTTAGCCAGCAGAGGAATTGGAAAGAATTACTTAAACTATTCTCAGAACATGAAATACAGGTACAGTTCCTTCTTGCCACTGAGTGCCAAGCCAACTACACCCACATAAATGTTTTCAAGTCTTCTTTTTTTTGAAAATTTATCCAGTTGTTGGCAATTTGTTCAATGTTACAAGAATTAAATATGATGTATTGCAGAGACAACCTGCTATTATCAATAAATGATTATAGTGTAGAACAGAGAAAGAAACTCACTAATTGCAATGATTGCCATCTATAAGAAAATAGTTATTTTACTGCTGTTAGATTATTTACAAGTTGTATATGAAAAATTTAATAATCATAAAATTTTTAAATAAATTCTCACCAGTATAACATGTGTTAATAACAATTCACAGCTTTAAGGCTTTTTTTTGTTCAAGAAATAAAATCCTTGAATGAATTAAAAGTCTCAATAACAGTGTAACTTATAATTCTATATACATCAAGATAATTTTGTAAGTATATAGGTGGGGGGGGAGGAGATGTCACTTTAAATTGATGCCAAGAGGACATGGGTTCAAGTATATTAAGACAAATGTGCAATTCAAATGAGAAAGATGAATAACATTCTTAGATTAAATCTTATTTCATTAATTATTGAGACTAATATCCATATCTTTTTATCATGTTTTAGCTTCTTAAGGTTTATGTCACATATGCCAGTTCTAGAGTGTTATTCAGTACTGCTTCAATCATGTACTCTTCAACAGGAAGAATACAAACTGTTTTTATTGAGATGTAAAATAGAACTACCTAAGTGAGACAAGACTATGGGATACAATATACAACTGAGAGAGGCTAGAGAAGACATCAATCAAAATGTTATGATAAAACAAGATGAAGATAACAGCCAAATATATAACAAGCGAGAAAAGGCTTCCAGATTACAAATTTTCATCTCGTCATTAAAGAGTCGTGCCACACAAGGCCAGGAGGTAGTTTTAAAACAGATATAGTTAGTATGATTATTAGCTACTTGAGCCCTATTTCAATGGTATATTTATAATAATCATAGAACACAACAGTTTGATAAGCTTGTGTGAACAAATGAAAATAAAGAGATCATTTGAGAAGCAGTATTTGATACCATCATTAATATATGCCTCCTAATAATTAATGAGGCCTAAAATTGTTTAGACAAGGTTAGGTGATTTGAAAGAAAATTTTATTACAAGTTCAACCTCTCATTCTATATCCAAACAATGCAAAATTTAACCACAATGACAACTACTTGACATCCTCCTATATATATATATATATATATATATAAAATATATAATTGTCTGTGTGTGTGTACCCTGCTAAAACTAAAAATTACAATAATTATTGTGTGTGTGTGTATATATATATATATATATATATATATATATATATATATATATATATACACACACACACACACACTATCACCCAAGCCAGCTTTTTATTAAAAAATTACCATATGATTTGAATTTACAAAGATATTTTAAAATTACAATACTTTTTAAATCTGATACTTTTGAAACGCTACACATGTATTTTTAAAATTTCTTTTCTCTTGGATTGATTTTCACATCTATAGTAAATAAAAAAAAAAAAAAAAAAAAAAATGAATATTAAAATTAAAAGAATTATTTGAATTATTTTATTATTGAATAATTACTTGGAAAAAGTTTAATATTTATTCAAATATTTGCAAGTCTATGTAGTGTGGAGGGGGGGCACGTGTCTGGCTAAAACTAAAAAAACCAGAATAATTATTAATTTTATTTTATATATATATATATATATATATATATATATATATATATATATATATCACACACACAACACACAAAGGTTTCATGTGTGTATATTATTGAATATTAATCTTTTGGCCATCTTATGAAAATAATTTTTTCTTCAATATTTAAAAAATAAACTTCATTGTTTTTTGGGGTTTGTTACTAACATGAAAAAGTAAATAATTTTAAATTTAAGTTTTATTAAAGCAAAAAGTATAGGGAGACTAATTTGTCTGAAAATTAATAAAATATAGTTAAATTCGTAAAACAAATATTCATTCCAACTAATGTTGACTATAAATTATGTCTGTCTCTCCTAATTTTTATTTAACTAAAGTTTTTTTTCTTTTTTAAATATATTTGTGTGTAAAAGTTTTTTTTGTTTGTGTTCTTTCTTCAGTTGTTTATGGTTTAAAAATTGTGTCATGGCTCAGAATGCCCATGTTAAAAAGGCCTTGTGCCACATGACACCCTCGTTGGGGGGTGTTGACTCAACATCGTCATGGCATTTTATAGATTCTGTGATTTTCAGCCTTCTGATATTCATATTAACTATTTCATATTGCATGCTATAAATCTCATACAGCCAAAACAAATCTCTGTATTTATTTATTTTGTAATGATCATAAGTGGTTAAAGATGTACAAATTTTACTGCTTAAATGGAAGTGCTAATCTTTAAAACATTTCTAACTCAAAGACTATTCAAGATATTAAAATATATTTTTGCATTCTACTGAGAATGTTAATCCTATAAGTGCTTTATTGTCATTAGACCTTGTGTAATGTTGGTGTTCTTTTGAACGCATCCTTTGGTCAAGCATACCAGAAAACAACAATACATTCTTGTAATTGAAAATGATACAGATTTTAATAGACCTTGGGTAATACTAATAAAGTTTATATTGCTGATGTCATCTACTAAATGGTCAAATCTAATATACAAATATTTCAAAGAAAAATTGTTACTACATTTTGACCAATGGTTTCCATCCTTTTACCCAATGCTTCTCACTAGACGCCATCCCTCCACCTTTTTGAAATGATCCAACTCAAAAGATACATTTTAAATAATAAGTATATATTACTGAAAAATCTTCATTCTCATATCAGATTATTTTTATAAAGTTTAATAGGAACAGAAAATATTAAGAGATTTTTAAACTTGAATATATGTACAGTAATTATTAAATAAACTTAAGCATACTTCAATGAACAAAAAATTCAAGAGAATGCCAAGGTAAAATCAATACTGAACAGAAGATACATCATATTGACAGTTGTGATGGGGGATTTTATATATATATATATATATATATATATATATATACAGTTGTGATGGGGGATATATATATATATATACACACACACACAAAGAAAAGTAAAATATTACCCCCCCCCACCTGGATTGAGAACGTTTTATTTAGACTGTTCTTAATACTTTTTAAGTTTTGCACTCTGATTTAACAAGTCTAGAAATGTTATCTAGTCTTAATAACAATTCTGTCTATGAAGCCTAATTTCTCTGAACATTTGACAAGTATTTCTTTAGGCACAACTGCATTCTCTTCTGTCAAGTTCATTTAGTGTAGCACTGAAATCTCTGCAAATTGAAGTCTGACGTGTAATCAATTTTTCTGCTTTTGCAACAAATATTTAGTTTTAGTGCAGAGAATTTCTAAACTGAAATGTAGAGTAGCTATAAAGTCGGTGGGCATTAAAAAGCCAAAACCTTAAAATATTATGGGTTTAAATACAGTCAGCTTTAAAGTAAATTTTTTTTTTTTTATCTTATACTAATTGTCAGAATTTGCTGTTACGGGAGATTTGTAACAGCAAGAATAGGGCTGACAAGATTAACAAATCGGACCGGATGTATTTATGATTATACATAAACAGTTTTTTTATTTTAGAGTTTTTTCTATAAACAAAAAATAAAAATAAATCAGTACTGTATCTTTTCAGTGTACAACATACTCTTTTTACCTCAAAATTTGATGTTAGTATCTGCACATGTTCTATACTCCAAAAGTATAATAAAACATGTGTTAACATGCCATGTATAGGTAAGTTCATTTAAATGTGTCATTTATAACAATAGGATGGATTTCAAATGTGCAGTTCATTTGATCAGTACTCAATGCAATCAGAATTAGTAATCACCTAATTAATATTTCAATTTTTACTGGATACTCACAATCTGGCACATGCTTACTGTCAAATTGAAAGTGTCACCAAAAACGAAGGCTAAGGAAGTAAGATAGTTTAAGGTTTTGACTTGTGTGATTAGAACCAATACAGACTAATTTTTAAAGTATCAAGACTAAATTTTTTGTTCACTAAATATATTTCAAATACAACTAAAAAGTTGTTTTTTTTTCCACACTCATCCAAAGCTTTGTTTTCAAAATAAGCCTGTGTTAAAAAAAAAAAAAAAAAAAATTTGGACAGAGCCAAAATGAAAGTCATATTAGATTATGAACCAAGAAAGATATTACAAATTCTTTAGTAAGCAAATGCTCATTTTCTTTCCTCACAAAATAACGAGATGTAATGCAAGTCTACATACAGAGCAATTGTATTTATATATGCATCAACAGCCTGAGCAAAATTTAACATTCTGATAAAAAAGATATTTGAATATTTATTTTTAAAACAGGTCACCTACTTGTGATATGCAAATAAAGAGATGAACCCTGAGAGATGAGAAAAAAATAAGCATGAATAGTGAATAACAGCTGTAAACTTAATGACTAAACAAGATTTATATTAAAAACCAAAATCTTGTTTCAAGCAACAAAAGCTTCTCTTGAAGAACATTCAGCAAGAATGAGAAAATTCCAAAGATTCATTCAACCAAAATATATAATCCTTAAAAATAAAGATATGTCATGATGGTCATTACAACACCAATGTTCAGATGTGTTTCACTTGGTGACATTCATGATTTTTAGTCACTGTTATATTTTGTCTGGCTTCACTATTGTTCAAATGCAATGAATATATTGAGGAAACCTGGATATTCAAAATGGAGTTGAAGTGTAGTTTAAATGAATGAATCAAACTCAAGAGTTTAATTTTGAAGAAAAAAAAAACAGAACAGAATGATGCAGTCTGAAAGAAAAAAAAAAAAAAAAAAAAAACTCAACCAGAATTTTTTCTAAATTTTTTTTTTTTTTTTATACTAACAAAGATTTTCACCGATTATCTTTCACTTGGATAAAATGTCTTATTTTTTGCTCCCTTTTAATTAACAGAAGCATTTCTAGCATCTAATTTGAAGAACCCCATCAAAAGAGAAAAACAGATAGACATTAAAGTTACCGTAATAAGGTAACTTTAATGTCTATCTGTTTTTCTCTTTTGACACATCACTATGATTTTCTAGAATCAACAGCTGTTTACAACCATATTCAGATAACACAGTTTGTAAGAGTTGGTATTTCTTTTTTTTATTTATTTAAAAAAAAAAAAAAAAAAAAACATAAAATGTAGGACTACAAATAAGTTACCTGAAAGCTCATTCTTTGAAATAGTTTATCTGGAGGTCAATCCAGAGATTGCTTTCTGTTTTTTTTTTTAATTTTTAATAAGAGTAGATAGGACCAGGAAATAGGAGAGCCTATCTCTTGAACAGGAGTAGAGGCACATGACTCGTTTCCTGTTTAGGAAGGGGTTCCTGGTTCCTTTTTTTTCTAGCCTTAATAGTGGAGCTGTCATGAATATTTCCTGACGTCTGTAGATGGTGGCTACCTCACTTCATGCTGAAGGAATCAGGTTGGCAGTTTTCTGGTTGCTGTTACCAACTGGTAGTTAGGAGCCCAAACTCTTGCATGGCATCTTGAGAGGCTGTTCTGGTCAACAGTTGCATAATATTGGAGTTCTTGCAATGCCATGTTGCACATGGAAGGGTGTCTCTTCACCCTATGTTGCAGTCTGCACCAGTTCCCTTCCTGCACAGGTTACAACTGACTGCTACTACCCTAGGCCTTTCCTTACCAAAATAACACATCATGACTATAAACAACCAAAGATATAAACCAAAACCAGCTATATAAAAAAAAAACAAAAAAAAAACATCTAAGCCCATTAGCCTTTTTTTCCTCCAACATTTGTGGTATTTGCACAAACTTCTACAGTGTGGAATCATTCCTCTTCGAAAAGACTCCGAGACATCCTAGCGCTCTGCAAAACTAATCTTAACTCTTCAATCCCTTCCTGATTTCTCAATTCCTGGCTACCTATCTCTCCTAATATCAAATGCATGGCCTGGGAATTTATGTCTGAACGTCTCTCACTGGCTAAGGAAGTCTCTTGAATCTCCAGACCATTCTTACATGGTCTCAGTCTATTTAATTTGGTCAGCATATCTCTTTCTCTACCATTCCCCTTCCTCTTAAAAATTGCAGAATAGATAATATTTAAGATAATATAGATAAGCCCATCTCCCTATGGCTGTTTGCAAATATATGTGTTCAATGACTTTAATGCCCATTATACCAGGTAGCTTAAATATGGTCTTCACTTCTCAATCATTCAATCTGTCACACAAGTGATTGACTTCCACCACACATTTTTCCCCACTTGATTGACTTCCACCACACATTTTTCCCCCATTTGCTTCTCTTCAAGATTTTTTTACCTCTGACTTTTACAATACGATGCAGCTCTGCTCTCTTGGCAACTCTGATCATGCAGTTGTGTCTGTAAACATCTTCCACTCCCAACAGCCAAGAACCTCCTACCAACAGAATATATTTCCGTTATCAACAAGCAGGTTGGGACTCATTTCGTGATTTTTTGTGACATCCCTTGGAATGAAGTTTTTAATCATCCTGTTCAAAATGTCCATCTGAAGTCTTCCCCTGGGTGAAAGCCAGCATTGATGATTTCATTCCAGCAAGGAAATACTTAGTTAAACCTACATATTTGGCTGCTACAGCCCACAGGAATCACTTATTCTGGCTGTACCAGAGACACACATCTGAGTGCAACAGACTTCTCTCTCTCTCTGCTCGTAATGAATGCAAGCATGTCCTCAATGAAGCAAAGTTACTGCTTACTGACAGAATGAAATAACATCTCACAAGTTTGGGTCTAGATATTACTGGTGGCTCTGCAAATGTATGCTGAACAGATAAGGTTGAATACTTTGCTAGAAAGTTCTCTTTACAATTCCACACTAGACTCATTTGGAGAGACCCACACCCGATTTCCCCCACTAGAACTGAGGTCCTACATATGCACATAACCCCCATCACTGCTCTTGGACATCATTTCTAAATTAGACTCACATAAAACAAGTCGTGATGAAGAGATACTAGCTGTAATCCTAAAGAAATGTGTTCCAGAGCTGGCTTCAGTTCTCTCCAAATTCTACAACTATTGTCTCGCTGCTTCCTGCTTGTCAGAAGTCCTCTGTAGTTCCTGTTTTTTTTCTATACTTAAAAATTTTTTTTTTTTTTTATCCAGTAATATTGACCAATAAAATGCAAATAAAGAAAAATATTAATGAAAAGAACAAAGTTCATATGAAGTGAATGCCTTATCCAGCACAGAATGGATATCTAAATAGAAACAAAATAAACAAAATCTCAAAACTTGTTTCAGTTTAGCACAGAACTGCAAAGATAAAAACAATAAAAGTCCAGTTTCATCATTCTTCAAACAAGTGTTACAATTATATGAGTAATGTGCATCAGATACTTTCATTCCTATCCAAAACGTATACAGGAAATAATGTAATCACCAAATATCTTTGATGATACATTGTCTATTATTAATTTTCAAGTAATTCATCTTAAATTCTATTTACAGCAACTCAAGACCATTGCATAAATCAAGAAAAGTAGGGGGCTCAAGCAAGCCTCTAATTATATTTGAATTTACATCTCTCCTTATTTTTGGGAGTCTGGATTGCAAAATCTTATTGGGTTAGGTCATGACCCATTTTGTGGCCTAATCAATAAGTCATTGGTAGGGTGACAGGTTTCCAAGAATAAGAGATACATTCATATATTGCAAGAGGCTTTTTCTTTACACACAGAATTCTATCCATGACTAGATTCTAAATATCTTAAAATGTAGAAGTTCATCATGACTTAACCAACTTAAAAAAAAAAAAAAAATACTGACAATCTTCACTTGATCCAAGAATATGGATTCCCTCAGAATCACCAGTGCAAAGCAATTAAGTATTTAAAATGTATTTTACCCTTAGAAAAATTTACAGAAACATATAGGACCTAAAATAAAATACTAGTTATTTTAAAAATTTTCCAAGGTGGGGAAAAAAAAAAAAAAAAAAAAAAGATAATCATTCTCCTCCTTCCAAAATAAAATAAATACAGTAAATTAGTACAGCAAGTAAAATTTCTTTTTAAATGTCAGTTGTATTATTTATTCCTTATTTTCCCAAGTGTATTAGTGCAAAGTGAACATTATTTCAGTCAAGAGTAGAAAAATGCCAACACAAAGTCTACAATTGAACCAATTCTGGTTCATGCAGCCTGGACAGAAACAGAAATTTTGAACCTAAGTTCACAGCAGCACACACTGCCACCAATACCACATACATTCTCAAGTAACCCTTATAAATTTTCATCTGGATCGTGCAGTTTGGTCAGACATAAGACACATCCAAGAAACAATCACCAGCTTTATGAAAAAAAAGTTGGCATAATATGCAACTCTAGTTTAAAATGAATAATAAATTTGCTGTATCTGTAGTATCTCAGTTTTCACAAATAAGCCAAGACATTTATTTTAAAATCCTATCAGTACATTATTCAAAGTACTGGAAATAGATTTCCTTTTTCTCTCTAGCATGAACTAGTCACCAAGTAATTCATGAGAGTAAGTCTTATCTCTTTCATAAATATTCTTTGTGCTTATTCGTTAATACTGACTGCAGTAAATAAAAACTACTTATTATTTTGTTTTCTGCTTCTGAGATGGCGATTGTCTGTGAACTGAAGTTAATTTCTTTGCACACAAATTTGGACTTATATGGGTTTACTGCAAAATTTATGCAAGTTATTTTACAGGAAAAACAATTTGCTGATGCTAACAAATAAGAAATGTAAATGTTCTTTGAAGAACTGGATTTCATAATTTACTGTGTTCTTGATGTTGCTACAAAGATTTGTTGATTCATTCTTCATTCATTCATTCTTCAGCCTTAGTCAGGTGTATGAACATCAAGAACAAGTAGGAAGAGTTGTTTTTGGACATTTGAAATGAATGACTATCCTTCACAAAGTTATATAAAGTTTATAACTTTGTGAAGATTCTTTTTGATTAAGAGCAGATTTTCGGCAGGATGGAGTCCGGTTAAAAAAAAATATCGGTCATTGAAATTCTCCAAAGAATTCAGATGTTAACTATTAGTCATTAAAATTATCACGTTGAATTTCTCGAGTTTTCATAAAATTATGGGGTGGGGTAGAACACATGTAAAATTTCATTAAAATCCAACAATTATTGGATTTTTGCAAGAAGTTCCAAATTAATGTGTTGTGTGTGTGTGCGTGTGTGTGTGAGAGAGACAGATTAAAATTTGCAATGCTGGTTCAGGTTACCAGATCTGATTGATCCTTAAGACGACAAAAAAAAATCTCTCAAACAAAACTCAGCTTTGTTATTTTATGTTGATAAAAGAACAAAAACAATGCTGACTATGCTTTCTGGGGGTGCCACTACGACCGGTCTGGGAAGGTAGAAAAAAAAGCTTTTCGAAGTCAGAAATATACACTCGGACCCAAAATGACTAAAAAATATCAACAAGTTTTTAATCTAAGCACTGAATGAAAATACATGCTTTCTTTCCTTTTTAGGTAGTTACGTTTTGTTTGGTCTTTTTTTTTTTTGATTATTTTTTTTTGTATTTTTGAAAATTGAATTTAATTTACAAAAATGAAATTTAGTACGTGCAACTAATCTACAACGTGTACATTTTGAAGGAACTAACTAAAAAATCTAAATATAAAAGTTTTCGACCCACCTGGTGACTTTTAGACAAGATTCCAGATGCTATTTTTTCTCACACTAACAACTATGTACATTATTACAGATTGTTGAATGTTAATCTCATTCGAGAATCTGCTCTTGTCAGTTTTGTTCCCCCTCGTCATACAATTTCGTACCGCCAAAAATCGTTCAGATACATAACGTGAGAAAATGATGCTACCAAAAAGTGTCCGGCTTTTAAGTCATTTAAAATCAACAATTTTTTAAAAGTGTATTTTCATTAAAATTAGTGAAATTTTTATTATTTTTTTAAGGCGCGTATGAGGGAACACAGAGAAAACTAAATTCTCACGAATAGACAATGAATGACAATAGTATAAAGAGACATTTTTTTTTCAACGCACAGAAAATTATGCATAAAAATACGTTTTAATTAGTTAATTACAGACAGGTTATTTTCTTTAGTTCAAAGGCCATTTCGATGTCCTTGTAATTACGTAGAAAATAAATTAAATCACAAAACATTTGACTGGAGAATGGTATATATTGCTCTTTCCTCTAGGTAAAACCATAATTATAATTTCCAATCAAACCGAAACAGTTTATGATAGATATAGATAGTTTTCGTATAATGTTTCCATGACCCAACACACGCGTCTTAATCGCCGGGTCTGAGGCGCACGTACACAAGATGAATACGTGATAGCCTATTTGGGACAGGCCCACCAAACGGGGGACGTAAGAGAAATTGATTTGACATGTTTGCAAAAAGTGCAATTTATTAAATGAACCTAAATACCAATATTTACAGAAAGCATGCAAAAAAATATCTCCAAGGTTACTAACTACACTAAAAAAAATGTACAAAGCAAGTCAAACTAGACAACTAAAAAGGGTTCAGACACTGTTACTAGAGGGAGATATATTCAACTTCTTTACTTTAAATTTGCGATTTCAGAGCCCGGGACGATTGTTTTATCCCACTCACTGCCCCACACAGTCTAGAAGCGTAAAAAAAGAAACGAATAGGACGACTGGATATGGTGTGCAATCATTTCAGGCACAGGTTTTTAATGTTAAAAGTATGAATAGCGAGTGCCCGAAAATATTTTCAGTTGAATAGAAAAAGAAAAAGATTAATATCTGCTGAATCAAGGAAAAACAACAGTGAGAAAAAAAAAGTTACTCGGTTTTTCCACGTGTCACTCTGTAACTGGAAATAAGAGGGGGAGGAGAAGTTTGTTTTTTTTAATCATCTAAAACGAACGGTCATTATTTCAAATAGGCATTTAAAAAATTCCAGACAAAAAAAAAAAAAAAAAAAAATGAACATTTCGGTTTACTTCTCAAAGACAAAATAAATCTAAAGAGAATTTTTGTTTCTCTTCAAAACAATATTCTTATGAATAAACATTGAAGAACTAAGAAATATCTTAAATTTACTAATTATATAGAATAATAAGCACTACTAATTCCTAACTTTATCCCTCAGTATTATTGTAAATATTAGTAAAAATATCCCGAGCTCTTCCACAAAAAAGTCAGAGTGAAAGCGGTGATATTTTTCTAATTTTAAATTAGGCGGGGGTGGACACTGCCAATTCCACGTACATAAGAATTTATTTCCAAGATTAAAAGAAAATATTCTATTTAACTATTAAAATAAAAAATATTTACACCTTACAAAAAGTTCTGTAAAAAATCAGTTGCTGAACTATTTGAAATAAATCGATGCGATGCATCTGATTTGTTTTTATTAAAGGAATTCCAAATAGAGCATTTTTGAGGTCTTTAAAAACTTTGCACACCCACATGCTTCTTGTCAGTAATTTAACAACTCCCTTTTTCCTATCTCCCACAAGAGAAAAAAAATTAAAATACATTTTGATTTTTAAAAAAGTTATGAATGATATTGTAAATAGAAACTGTAAAGTAAATTTGTGCCTCTCAGTAAGGAATCTGCTATAAAATAAATTGTACCTCTTCATACATTTTTAATTTAATCAAAATTCATAAATTAAAAATTCCAATAAAAATAAAGTTTTAATCAGAAATTCCTTGGATTTATTTGTTTTATTTTTTTTTTTTTACAACTGAAATCGAATTAAAAAGCAATTGTAAGAGAACGGATAGTTTTAAACTTTTAAATTTATAAGGTGTCTGAGAAAATTTCTTTATACCGCGATAATGATTAAACAAACCAACACGCCTGACAATTATTGATGTTAATTTTTAAGCCAGAAGAACGGTCGTGATGAGGTGGGAATGACGGAGCACATGCTTTTCGTTTTAGAATTTTTTTTTTTTTATTATTACAGATACATGAACTTTTATATTTTACAGAATAACAGTTACTCACTGTAAATGGCAATGTACCTTTATTTAAAAAAAAAGAAAAAAAAAACAAACTTTTAGCATTTAGAAAGCAAAGGGAAAATTAATAAGAAAAAAATGCACACAATCAATAACATAATAAAAGGACATGTAGGCGGAAATTTCTTTTATAAAGAGTCTCAAAAGATATTTCAAGATTTTATCTAGATAGAAAAGTCATTTTTAAGTCAAATTGGTGTTTGCTCATGAGTAGTGACAAAATAAGGTGCGTAATCTGTAGTAGCAAGTGCTTTTCTACTGCAACTAAATACCTACATCATTTTTTTTTTTTTTTTATGTGTGTTCCTAAGAAATTCAAGTGGACAGTTAAGTTAAATAGCACATGACGACAATGATGAGAGATTCCCCCACTCACCTGGGATCTGGACGTAAAATGACGAAAAAGCGAACAAGTAAATAACTGCCATGCACCAAAGAAAGGCATCCCTCGTTGCTCGGACCAACGCCATCTTCACTCTCTCCCTCGGTATTGCAAAGTAACTGCTGTTTTAGTATTAATATAAATAAATAAAAAAAATACCCAGAAAGAAGCAACAAACAGTTAAACTAGTGAAAAAGAAAGAGTTTGAAAGAGATAAATGCAAACAGACAGTTGGAGGAGGGAGAATCGACTAAATAAAGAAGGGAGGCGGTAAAACAAAGGGGAAAGTACTCTGCATGAATCCGGACGTTTTCGCCTTTAACTTCTATGTTTGCATTTTTTGCGGTTATGATGATGAGGTGTTACATATATAATCTGGATTATACAACAAAAAGACAATTTGTTAAAGGTTTCAGAAACATTTTATTTCAATCAATAATTTATACTACATATTTAAAAGTGTTCAGCTTGCTATTTTTAAAATTATAACAATTCACAAAACAGATTACTTTTTTGTTTGATAAACAAGTGATAATTAGAAATGTGGTAATTGTTAAAAAGAAATAAAAATTTTAAAATGACAATATATTATTATAATTACAGAAATTCCATAAGATGGTAATAAAAAAAACGAGAATGTTAAAATTCATATAATATATATTCTATTACAGGTTTTGAATTCAGACTCATTACTAACCAAGGCTAATGAGTCCAATTTCACCTGCTATTTAACTCATAGCAGGGTAAAGAAGAGATGGATTCATATCTTCCTCAAGTGCAAAAGGGAATGCAATAAACTCAACTGAAATTTTTCATTTAAACATGCATTATTGAATATGACAAACAATTGATACTAGAATCGACAATACAAACTTTCCCACCACCATAACGTAACTTCTCTTTGACTTTTCTAGAAATATTTTCATGGTAATTTTTCAGATGAGCTTTCCTTTTTGGTACCAAGACTTTATTAATAAAGTTAGCAGAGTATTAGATTAGCAGTACTAGATTGGCTTCTACAGTTGAAATGGCTAGATGTAACTGGAAGTTCTACACAAACAATTTCTTCCCTCACACTTCTCGCTTGTGGAACTCTCTTCTGACTTTTCTTGCTTTTCTGTCAACTTTGATCATCAAAAATTTAAATGCAATGTCAATTGTTATCTTCTGTTTTCTTAATTCCTGTTCTTTTTTTTTCTTTATAATGTTTTCTTTTTCTCGTATTCTCTCACACTCAGTAACCTCTTTGCATCTTAGTGACTTTATTGCCTTGTTTGGGGGTGAAATGATCATGAAAAGAAACCCTTTGTTCCCTCAATAGATTGTGGATTGATCAAATGTCTCTAACATTTTAAGAAGTTCTTCATGTTGTACTTTATCAAATAATTTTTGTGTAATCCATAAAACATGGATACAGGTCTTTCTACATTTCTATTGCTTGTTTCTGGAAGCATTCTGACTATGAAACCAGCATTTATTGTTCCTATTTCCTATTAAACCATGACTTTTATTACATTCCACAATTGCAATAGTAACAATTTCGGTCCTGGTGTTCATTTCAAATGTTCCTTCAAAGTATCCTAATGTCTGACCCATCAAACTGTCTTCATTTTAAATGATTTTTATATAGTTTCATCTTACCCATTTGTTCCCAAAAGCTCTTCAGAATCAGCATTACATTGTTGCCAGTATCAATTTGTATTTTTAAATTTATCCAATTCAATTTAATTTCCATGAATGTATTTTCTCTTTTATTCTTCTCTATTGAGAAAAAAACACTCTTTTTAAAGTGTCCTCCATTTTTCCAACACATTTTATATTTTTCTTTTTTAATTTACATACCAATTGAAAATGATTTTTCTTTTACAATCTTTACATATTTGTCCCCATTTATTTCTGTTTTATGTTCATAATTACAATATTTACAATTTACTGTTGTTTTCTTTATCATTTATAAATCTATAATTTTGGGTTTATTTTTTACCTCATTGATTTTTTTTTCAATCAACTGTTCCTGTTGTATAAATTTAATACATACTTCTAACAACATTTGGTGCAACTGTTCTAACATTTTCAATCTATATGAAGTATTGTACATACTTTTTATCAGTCTTAGTTGAATCAATTCTTCTTCAATAGGCATTTCTTCTTGTCCTAAATGTTGAAATTCACAAAATCTACTGGCATCTTGTACCCAGTGAAGAAATTTCATAATGGGTTCCTTGCATTCTTGCTGTTATGACAAGAACTTGGTCAAATATTCCTTAAAATAATCTCTTTGATTTGGTTAAATGTCAATTCTTCCACCTCTGTTGAATAAGTCATAAACAAAATCTTCCTAACCACTTCATAACCAGCTTTTGACAGTAACAAATCTGTGACTTCATTTTCACCTCCATTTATTCTGTTGTCTTATAGTTTCTTTGTTTTAGCAACAGCCACAAAGCACCTTATCTTAGTTTTACCAAAGTTTGGGTCTTCTACAAAGATCCTATCTATGATGCCATATTGTTATGATATTCCAAGTAAGGATTGCAGTTGTATGCTGTTCTACATTCCAAGGATATAACAAATTCTTCTGTTGGTCAGTTGTATGAGACATTGCTTGTACCACTGGCAATAGTAAAAGAACCTTTACAGTCCAAGTACTATGCTATTTACTCATACCCCACCCCCAGTCATGCCAACAGGATATGCATATGTCTATACCCTGGATTGGAATGTTTGGAGATATTGCCATAACAGTACACTTCATTATGGCATTGAGAGATCCCACCATTCACAAAATGGCAGTACAATAGCCCTGATGTTATACACCTGCTGGTAGGATAGCCCCCTTTGAAGTTACTCAAAGGTTTGGATCCCTGACTATCAGGCGGATAACATCAAAACCCAGAAAAAGTTTACCTTAAGCACTCTTGATTAATGGACAAATAATCCAGAATAAGAGATACAGGCATAATAGCCTGAGTGTACATGTTTTATCTACCCAAAAATCAAAACAACAGAATTCCTCCTTGGGCAAGAAACATCATATCTTATGTGCTGAGACAAGCTCATTCATATATGAGAACTAAAAGACCCACTGTGAGATCGGGGAGGTGACATAGGCTACCTGGGGGTGCTGATGCACTCCCTGGCAATCCAAAATGGAAAATCCAAATGGAAAACTAAGCATTTCTGTGACATTTTTAGTAAAACTTGAAATTTTGTTATTACAAATAAAAGTATATTAAATGATTGACTATTTTGGCAGTTTTTTTTCTGTAGGACTGTATCACTGTTTTCACTTTTTGCATTTATATTAAATTAGCAAACAAATTTATCAAAAGAAGTCATCCATAAGAGTAGCAATGACTTGAAAGTCACTTGAAAGTTTGTGAATCAAAGACATGGTCATTGTTCAGTATTTACATTAGTCAGACTATTGTCCTCATCTTTGTCGCCATATTTGTCACAACGTTTCGGGCCGTTGTACGCCCCTCCTTCTTCAGGTGGTTGGAATTTCGAACTGAACCCTTTATTTCGGTTCACTGGGGTAGACTGTTTCTAATTCCACGTGCCAAGTTTGATGGATGTCAGTTATCAGTTATCTCCTGCTAATTTTCCTCTGAAAGTTCTCCACTGCCTTAACCAAGAGAACTCTGTTTGGTCTGTCAACCTAACCTTATCCACTGTGCCATGTGTCCTTGAGGACATCTGGGTATGAACTTCTGAGTATTATAAACCTAATGTTTTCAAATCATTTTTACCAGTGCTCATATTGCAATTTTTGCTGTTATCATTGCATGTCTTTACCAGAGTTCATATTGCAACTTTGTTATCATTGCTTTTCTCTGGCACTCCTTATTACTGGTTCCCATATTGTATTTATTTCTATGCTTGGTCGGCTCAGGAGATTTTTGTGGCCTAGCATATGTGCTGATTCCTTAAGTTTACGAATTTTCCAATGGTGTTCCCTGTCTATGATCTCAACATGATCTCAACAGGGGCGGTGATCTCCTTCTCTCTCATATGTGGTCAGCCACGCCTGATTTTTCTACTTCCCCTCGTGTTACAGCTTTCTGGCGTTCTTGAAGCCTTACCTTGAGGGGGCGGCCTGTCTCCCTTTATATTCCTTTCCTGCAGCTGCATGGGATAGTGTACACACAGTCTTTAGTCATGTTCCTCTCTATGAGGGTCTCACTCGTGAGAGATACCTGCGAATTGTTGTCATGCTTTTGAAGGTTGTCCTGATGTTATATGGACCGCAGATCCTTTGTATTTTCTCTGATAACCCTTCACATAAGGCAGGCAGACTGTTTTCTGAGTGTTGTTGTCCTCCTCCTCCTCCTCCTCTTGTACCCGCCTATCCCAGTTTTTGGGGCTGCTGCCATGGGTACCCAGGGTAGCATCGTTATGTTTGGAGTCTGGTAGGGATACTAAATACTGACCAAACAGGTCTGATCTAACGCCTTAGTATCCAGGAATGGATCGCCACTTATTGAGATCTTTTTGCTATGAAAGTGTTGTATTGTTGTTTTACATCATAACCCAGATGTCCTCAAAGAAATAATTGTCCGATTTACAACATGGCAAATGGATAAAGGATATGTTGGTTAGAGTCCACAACGCAACAACTGACATGACCCAAAAATTCTGAAGGTGAGTTCAGAAAAATTGCAATAAGGCAGAGAAAATGGAGAATAACATTTAAGAGGGAAACATTAGCAGGAGATAACTGATAACATGACATCCATCAAACATGGCAGGCGTGGAATTAGAAACAGAAAGCTAACCCCAGGGATCCCAATGGAAAGAAGGTGAGATCACCGGTTCAGTTGAGATTACGAGAATTCCAAAAAATTAATAAGGAGTGCCAGAGAAAAAGAATGATAAATAAATGACATGCAATGATAACAGCAAAAATTGCAACTGAGCAAAAATGATGCTGAAAACATTAAGATGAGGACATATACATGGCAGTCCCACTAATGTAAATAACTGACATCCATCAAAATATGGCACAATTAAACAGTTCATGCAGAAATATAGACAAACTTATGGTCAAATTGTAGTCCCATTGTACAAAAATTTCAAAATATAGACAAACTTAAATGTGAAAATTTTAAATAAGACTATTAAATGTGAGCAAAAAAAAACTGTTTTTTTCTGTAAGCAATGCATTTAGAAATTATAAAAATCTTATCCATGGGAAAATTTTCAAATATAATATAATATAATATATATATATATATAGGGCATATCAAAAATACTTTTACAAACTTTGGGTGCAAGTTCTTCACACCAAAACAAGGGGAAAAGTCTGTATGAACATATGCCTACAAATCCTTCATTTTTGAGTTATTAAATTTATGGTAGGTGGCACTGTATTGTCATGTAGATGAGGTTACCTTTGTCATTCGTGTACATTTGTGGCTAGTCTGTCTTCAACATTTAATGTGTGCCATAGTGAGTTAACTGAGAAGTGTTCCATTTAACAATGGCAGAATATTCATATCGTGAATCGTCATGGATGCGGGGGTTACACAGCTGTATCAGATTGTATTTCCAGATTATTTATCATCACATTGTTGAGACAGCATCCATGGCACCACAAACTATAGATCAAGAATACTGAGTTTCATTCATAAACCTGAGTATGAAGAACACATTCTACATTTTAGACTGTCACATCTGAAAGTTGACTTCAGTGTCCACTTTTATATTTAGATATGCTCTATCCTATCCTACATATGCTCTATTAAGCACTTTAACCCATAAATATAGCATACCTTAAAACTATATTTTATCATATATATAATCGACTCTCCCGTCACATTCGACGTATGAGGGTCAGGCCGATAAGTCCCCAGGAAACCGACATCCCGACATCGGCACATGAGATTTGTTTATAGTGGTGAAGGCCTCGCAGGACCAGCCACACTTTTTGAGGGACGAATACAGAAACCTGGTGCAATCAATGCATGCCACAAGGTTCCCAAACGACCCTCCGCAGGTTTTGAATTCAGAGTTGTCCTTCTCCTAGACCAGTTGCCATCCAAGGCTATAGGACCCAGTCTGTCCTGCTATTTTACCCATAGCTGGAGGGAGATGAAGAGGATACATACCTTTCCCAAGGGTATTAGCACGTAAGTGAATGTAATGGATTCGACTGAATTTCGAACTCGCTCATGCATTCCTCATTCCAAGCCACTATCCACTGCTCCACTGTGCCTCCATATATATATATATATATATATATATATATATATATATATATATATATATATATATATATATATATATATATAATTATTATTTTTTTTTTTAAAAAATATGATTCCATCGCTACATAAGAGTTCTCATGTTTCAAAAACAGGAGCTAAAAGCTTCAATTTTTTTTATAGAAATTAAATTAAATTAAAGCAGCTAGTTCTGTTTCATCCTCAAGCAAATTTTGGAATAACTAATTTTGAAATTTATGGATAAAAAAATAAAAATTTAAACAAAAATACTAAAGAACTTTGGATTATTAACCTTATGGTTCTTTCCTATCTTTCTATATACTTACACACATACATGGCTCCCAAATAAAAGTCAAGCCTTTATTTTTAAATGGCTCCCAAATAAAGATCTGAATCTTTTTTTTTTTAAATAAGAATCTTAAAAATATAGAAAAAGTAAATTTCAGCATTTCTCTGAAAAACATTTCAAACAAATGGAATTATTTCATAAAACTTATGCAAAAAACAGGAATTAATAAGAAGGATGAGATGGAAAGCATTTTTCTTCCTTTGAGGGAATAACTCGGCTAAATAAAAAAAGGAAGTTTATGGCTTTAAAAGTAAAAAAAGCAGCACCATTTAACAAAAATTTATTTGAATTTGAAATGGACTTACTCAATATAATTAACCACATCTCCTTCCAAAAAAAGAAAAGCAACTTCCAAAAATATTTGGACCAAATAGTTAAAAGCATCAACGAAACTGATAAAATACTGGTGAAGTCTGACAAAACTGGAAATTTCTACAAATTGATGGCAGATGGCTACAACAACTTAATTAAAAAAAATTTAACAAGGACTTATTAAAAAAAGCTTATAATACCAATGTAAATATGGTAGATAATATTAACAGAACTAGTAAAATTATTACTGATAAATTAAAGATAAGTGATAGAGTAGGCAAACTTGCTGAAAAGGAATACTACATCATCCTTAAGGACCACAAACAAGATTTTGAGGAAAACCCTACTACTAGAATAATAAACCCAACCCGACCTGAGATCGGAAACATAAGCAAATGAATCCTAGAAAGGATTACTAAGCAAATTAAAGACTACCTTAGATTAATACCAAAGAAGTCATCAATTGGTTTACCAGTATCAACAACAAGCCTGATTGCACCCTAATACAGTTCAATATAGTGGATTATTACCAGTCAATATCAAGAGATCTATTTATGACTGCCCTTGAATTTGCTACTATATATTCAGACCTAACAGAAGAAGAAATGAACATAATTCTAAATGCAAAAAAATCTGTCCTTGTTCATAATGGGAACCAATAGATTAAAAATACTGAAGACCATTTTGACATTACCATGGGATCTTTAGACTCTGCAGAGTCTTCTGACCTTGTCGGTCTATTTATACTAACCATGCACCGTGAATTAGACATTAGGACATTGGGCTATGCAGGGATGATGGGCTCATGGTAGTGAGGAGTTCCACAAATTTTATTTTAGATAAAATTAGAAAGATAATACATAGTGAATTCAGAAAACTAAATTTAAAAACTACAGTTAACACTAAATTGAACTTCCTTGACATAACTTTAGACTTAATGAACAACATATACCTACCTTACAGAAAACCTAATACTAATCCCTTGTATGTACACCCCAGATCAAACCATCCTCTATCCATAATTAAGCATATACCCTCATCAATAGAGAAAAGAATCAGCATGAACTCCACAAATGAAGAAATATTCCAGAAACACAGTAATTTTTATAACATAGCTCTAAAAAATAGTGGATACAAAAAAACTAGCATCAATTATATAAAAAACAACAGTACAAACCAGAAGAAAAACAGAAAAAGAAAAATCATTTGGTATACCCCACCCCCATTTAACCAAATGGTTAGCAATAAGCTAGGGCAAAAATTCCTAGCTTTAATTGAAAAACATTTTCCTACTGATAGCAAACTTAGCAAGATCTTGAATAAAAACACCTTAAAATTAAGTTACAGCTGCACTGAAAATTTGATTTTGGCATGCATGTTTTTTTTCAGGATTTTATTATTATGTTTTTTTATTATTATTTCTAGAATCATAAAAAACATAATAATAAAATCCTGAAAAAAAAACATGCATGCCAAAATCAAATAAATAACAACCCTAAATTAAAATTAGACAAAAATAATGAAAGATTATGTGATTGTAGAAACCCTGAAGATTGCCCATTGGATAATTAATGCTGCATAGAATCTGTGGTATACCAATGCACAATCTCATCCATTGAGAATCCAAACATTGAAATGATATATATAGGATTCACAAAAAATGAATTTAAAATAAGGGGGAGACAACACAAAAGCTCCTTCAATAATATTAGAAATAGAAATCAGACATCCCTATCTAAATATTTTTGGAATTTAAAAGAAACAAATAAAAAAACAAAAGTAAAATGGAAAATAATAAATAGAACAAGAACTTGTAAAACCTAGGATGACCCATGCCCTTTATGCCTACATGAAAAACTAAACATTATTAAGCTTCTAAAAGCCAAAATTTATTAAATCAAAGACATGAAATAACGGTTTTTTGCTGACACCAACAGACATTAGCCTTAAATAATTAGCTTAATAAATTTTAAAATTTCAAAGTCTATAAACAAGTTCAATTAAAGCAATAGGTTTAAAAACTTAACCCAATCATAAGCTAAAAAACCCTTTCAAGAAGTCGTCAACAAAAAAAAATTGTAGTTCAATACGATGTATTCAGGTATAAACAACCCTTTTAGGAAAAAATCTTTATGTATACACATTTAACAGCATAACAAAAATGCCAAAAATTGAAATAGACCAGATATGCATTGAACGGATGTCATCATTTGTTTGAAAAAAGGCACCCTGACCCTACCTTGACTAAACCTCTTTTCTAAAGTAACTAATATGTTGATACAATAGTTGTCAGTGAAAATGAATACCCCTACCACCCCTTATTAAAATGGTTAGTTTTCTCCATATCTATAGAAATTAATATTATGAATGTATATGCTTATAAAGCTCCATAAATTTCAAAAATAGTTATTCCAAAATTCACTTGATGAAACAGAACTAGCTGATTTAATTTAAATTAATTTCTATAAATAAGATTGAAGATTTTAGCTTCTGTTTTTGAAACATGAGAACTCTTATATAGTGATATAATCATATTTTAAAAAAAATAATTATAATACAGGGTCTACTGTTGTATTGAGCACTGCTTTTTAAAAATTAAACCACAAATACTAAAGAACTTTGGATTATTAACCTAACGGTTTTTTCCTATTTTTCTATATATTCCCCCCCCACACACACACAGAGGATGTCCCTAAAGTCTGGTGACATAGGAAATCTCATTAACTATATATTTTTTTACCTCCACAGATTAAACATGGTTTTGTTAAAAGAACTTCTTTTTCTAGGGTATGTTAAAGGAGAAGGTGTACTCACTGAAAATCACAGATGCAACACACTTGATTGAATGCATAAAGTGTGAATGTGCTAAGATTGATGGCAATCTGGAGTTATTGCATCAAGTTCACGTGAATCTTGCAAAGTGCATCAACCTTTACATCACAAATGATGGAAATTATATTTAAGATGTTATCTGTTAATATTCCAATTCAATAAAATGTTGCTGAAAATTTCATTCCTTGAAAAATATGCATTTTTGCATGTGTGTCCAGACTTGTTTTTATTAATTTTTCAACTGGTATTTCTTTCTTCTTAATTATAAAGTTTTGACCCTAAGAATTCATTCCTCTCACCATCCTTAAGAATATTAACCCTGAGTTATCTCCAATCTTAGCAAAATTGTTCAATTACTGCCTAAAGGAGAAATCCTTCCCAAGTCTATGGAAATGTCAAGTGTATACCCAATTTTCAAAAATGTGGTTGTGTACTTAACCCACTCTCAATATCAACCCATCAGCCTCCTCAGTATCAGTAGCAAAATTTTGAAGATATAATCAACAAGAAAGTTGTCATGCACCTCAACAGGAATAACTTCTTGAGCAAAAAACAATATGGATTTTGATCTGATTGGTCCACTGCTGATATTTACAGAATCAGCAAGGCATTAGACAAGAAACATCACAAAGATGATTTCATTAGATATATCAAAGGCTTTTAACAAGGTGTGACTACACAAGCTCTCCAGATACACAATCACTGGAAAAGTTTTCTCAATTATCAAGTCCTTCCTAACAAGTTGTTCATAAAGGTAGTTGGTAATTTTCAATCCTCTGAGGTCCATGAGATCAAAGTAGGCTTCCCTAAAGATTTGCTTCTCAGTTGAACCCTCTTCCTGCTTTATATTAATGATCTACCTAAGAGCATTGTGAATATCTATGCAGATGATACCATGGTATATGGGTGCATCTCCAAAAATCTAGATGACCAGATCCTGGAAGTTGATCTCTCTTCTAATAGCTCAATAGGAGAAAACTGGCTGGTCATATTCAATACCTCAAAAACCTGTAATGTTCCATCATCATCAAGCAATCCATGAATTTCAATATATCACAAAGAACAGGTATTTTCTCAAGGAGTTTCCTTGCCTTGAACACATATTGGGACTTAAGTACCCTCCAGACCTCAAACAGAACTCATATATATGATCCGTTGCTAAAGATGTAGGTAAAATGGTTGATTCCCTATACCACACTAGTAAGTACCTGACTCTTCTTGCTATGTTTGACCTTAACAAGAACCAGATCAGGATTCGAAAAGGGAGAATTGCAGCGATATCTGGACTGGAGTTGCCCAGTGTTATAGCATACCTACAGATGATAATGGGTATGCCCCCATTTCCATAAATACAGTAATGAATACTGTACGTGGTCTAGAGTTGGAGATTCATTGTGGAATTCACTTAGGACAAGAACAACACATATAATATTCACCAGTGGCACACAGAAGTAGTAGTTAACTGCTAGAAGTGAGTGAAATGAATTCCACAGTGAATCTCCAACTGCAGACCAACATACAGTATTTACTACTGTATTTATGTGAATGGGGACATACCCATTATCATCCATAGCCATGCTACAACATTAATAAAATGAATACTACACAAAATTACAGTCTATCACATTATAAAATTACAATGACACCACTAAATTTACAAAACTAGCTGATGTTATGGATTATCCCACTTGATGCCACAAAAAGTGCCCAATAGATGCTGTTATTTAAGTCTATAAAAAGGCAAGCATATACTTTCTCTTCCTCTTTTTAACTCTTGCTTCCAAATGTAGTTGAACATAAAGAACGTTGCTGATGGGACACATTCACTTCCTTGGTCCTATGTTGACTTTTGAACTCTCTCACACATGCATATACACACACATGTCTATCACATATATTTAATTCAAGCACATTATTCTTATAACTAATTTCAATTTCTTTTCCTTTCATTACAATTGTGTACACATGCAAATAATTTTGTTAATATATGCATTGTTATTTGTTTTAAATTTAATTGTTTTGTGTACTTATTTTTATCTGGATTCACATGAGTCCGCCAATATTTTTTGTGGGACAAAAGTTCCAGGAGTCCATAAATATTTACTATAAAGTATAGAATCCACCACAATTTTATTGTCTTGAATATTATTAATAGAAAAAATAGCCAGTTATAAAATATAGATCTAGAAAAACAGTTTAGTTATTATCAACAAGGAGTATATATATATTTTTTTTTTTTTAACATTTTTGATAGGGTATTGGTTGACACATATCATATTTTAGTCTAACATCATCTTCAGAAGGACACACAGAGAAATAGTTAATAATTTACAAAAATATTACTGTACATCTGTCAATTATTTAATAAATACTTTTTTTTTAAATTTCTTATTATTCAGTGTTTTTGCTTTCCTTGTGCCTTTACCATAGCCTTGAGATACAGAAGATTTTAATTAATTGGATCATTGGTTAATTGGGACATCTATATAAAAAAAAAAATCAAGCATAATTGAAAGAATTTCTTTCATTTACCTGATCTGCCAAAATATATAGGTTAGCATGAATAAAACTTACTTTTTAGTTAACTATTGTTGACTTATTCATTACTTAGTCAGCTTTTCTGAACTTATAGGTATAGGTACAATTATAGGCATTATTTAAAATATGCAATATTCCAACCTTCTAAAAATAATCAGAAAACAAAGAAACATTATGATTTTGATGTTATTTTAAGTTGGAAGATAATCTAAGCAGTTCATCATTTTCACAGGATTTTCCTTATCTTCAGTCCTTTAAAAGTATACAATCCAGACCCCACTTGTGATCAATTACTAAAGATACTGGAAAAATGGTCAGTTCCCCGTACCATTCAAATAAGTATTTCACACCACCTTCTATCCTCTTCCTTTACAAGAACTACTGCAGACTGAAAATCAAGTACTGCTGCCATATATGAGCAGGAGCTGCACAGTCTTCACTTTCCAGTCTCAATAAAGTCCTAAAGCAACTCTGTATATTTGTTAGTGACAAATTATTTTCCGCCCTACAACCCCTTTCGCACAGATGAAATGTTGCAAACTTCTCACTGTTCTATCATTATTTCCATTGAAGTGTTTAGATGAACTGCATTCATTAGTTCCACCCTTATTCCCTTTCTGTTCCATTGGTGAAATGTAAGTTCCACTCAAGCAGCTTCATGCCATAAACTGTTGTTTTGTTGAACCAACTCCCAAAAAGATGCTTCCACGATTACTACTTTTTTAACCACTTCCAGTCTAGGATTAACCATTATCTTCTCCACATAATTACATAAACTAGGATTCTTACTCTGTAACCCTCTACCTCAAGTGGCTCTTAGGCCTTACACAGGATGAAAATCATTGTAAAAAAGAAACAAAAATAAATAGGGATAAATTCATCAAATGGCAACATGAATTCAAAATTTCAAAAGCTCAGTTTGCTATTAATTACTAAATTTGTTTATTTTTATTTCATAATATGTTTTGTTTTAATTGATTAAAATGAAAAATTATTATTACCAACTCAAACTGAAAATATAAATTTTAAACTTATATAATCAGAAAAGCACTGTTGAAATTTCTGGTGCACATAATGAGGAAAGAGGGCTTGGAGAATTTAACACTAACAGGGTATACTGAAGGCAAGAAAGGTAGGAAACAGTGTGTAACCTACCCAATGTAAATAGATGATGAAACAAATGCTGGGAGAGATAGTAAGATGACAAACATTACTTTGAGCTGCAAAGAAGAGTAAAATGTGGAGAGCCATGATCAGCAATATCCTGAAGGTACATGGCACATAAAAGAATTAAGGTATATATTTGGTTCACAAAATACTCTTTTACTGTTTCATCCCAATTAATTGGAATCTTCTTGATACCAAACTAATGACGTTTTGTATGGTCAATTGAATATTATCTTCCTTAAATTTCCAATGGAAATATTTTTGATTCATTATTTAGCATATTTGTGAACAATTAAATTTAGTTTTTGCTTATAATTAAGCTTAACTAGAGTCAGTGGCATACCTAGTATTTGTACAACACAAAACGGTCATAGAATGTTCTGCCCCTCAAAACAACATTCCAAACCAACATTCCAAACCACAATTCTTTGCTTCAAATTTACTCATCATTTATGTGGAGATTTTCCAGCATTCACTGCCATATAGGAGGACTGATATTACGTAAAAATTCATTCCTCTTTTCTTTGTTTCTAATGAACTGTTCCTGTTTGTTAATACTTGCTTAGATTTTGTAAGTCATCCTTCACAATTCCAATGTGCCTTTGAATTTTGCTATCACATTTGCTGTCCTCTTTTAAAACATTACCTAAATAGTTAAACATAAGGTGAAGTATCACATATTTGCATTGTTTTATGTATGCATGTAATATTCCAGCAGTCAAACAATCAGCACTATATTGTTACTACTGCTAATATTAGTTTGTTTACATATCTTCATTCATATGTTTTTCATGTTGCATAGTTTCCTTTAAAAAAGCATATTACAAGACTAATTAAACTCAATAATTATACAAAAGGTGGGTAATCAGTGTGATGTACAACATTCTTGGTCAGTGGTTTACTGAAAAACTGAAAACTGACATTGTGAATTTACATGACAATATTTCTAAGAAAAAATAGGATTGAGGAAACTAAAAGTTAGATTTACTAAATGCAGAAGTTTATTGGTTAATAAATATACTTCCGAATTTTTAAATATCTATTCTAAGGAGAAAAAATATTGTTAATCATTTTCCAGAGTGATCTCTCAAATTTTGTATCAGACAACACAGATGCAAAATTTGAAAACTTTGATGGCATCTGATTGGTTAATAAATGCTAAAGTGGAAATTTGAATTTGGACCCTATATTTTGTACAAAATGAGTTGTTCAAATTCCAGTCAAGTTCATTACATTCACTTACATGCAAATACCCTTGGGAAAAGTATGAACCCATCTCTTCTCCCAACAGCTATGGATAAATAGCAGGATGGACTGGGTCCTATAGCTTTGAGTGGCAACTGTTCTAGGAGAAAGACAACTCGGAATTCAAAACCTGAGAAGAGTTAATTGTAGGCGTTGTGGCACACTGTGCACAAGTTCTCTGTATTTGTCTCTCAAAAAATATGGTTGGTTCTGTACAAGTCTTCCCCACTGCAATTAAATCATTTGTGCAGGTAGTCTGGCTGTTTAGTCCTAAGAACTGAGCTGCTGGACCCTTATACATTGAAAAACAAAAGAGTCCTCCATATATATCTAACATAGCAATTACAGATAGGTGTCCTAATTTCATTAGCAACACCTAAAATATATTTTTTGTCTATTTCTGCAAACGGAGAGAATTAAGCTAAAAGAAATCTCCGAGAAACCAATTAGTTGGTAATATTTACAATTTACTTCACTTCCTCTACAGTCAGTTTTATTCCACATGCCTTAATGGCTGCATTCATTGCTGTATTAAACCTCTCCTAAAAAAAAAGTAAAAGTAATTTTAAACAAAGACAAACACTTTTCTTTATTGATTGGTCAATCAGATTTAAACTCCACACATTGCCATGAGATTGTCCTACACTTGAAACTATCCCACTTTTATTGTCCACATCTATTTGGGCATAATTTCAGTAACCTGTTGCTCTATTAGCAGAAGGTTAAACAGCTATTGAGCAATTTGTATCTATATATATATATATATACTGAATGCATATTTTTAAAATAATTTTTTATCCAACATTATTTCTTTTTACATCATTGTAAAAAAAAAATAAACTAAAATGTTGTTTTTAGTGGATACATGTGTTTGAGTTGTTTCCCCTGTTTTTTTTTTTATTTTATTAAACAGTGAAATTAATAACCAAATTATTCCTACTAAAGAAAACTTTTGCCTCTGATGGGAGTCTTTGGTAGGACTTTTCAATCTAGGATGGTTGTTATTAATTTCACTGTTTAATAAAATAAAACAACAAAGAAAGAAACACAAACACAGAGACCCACTAAAAATAACGTTTAAAGAAATTGAATGTATATAAAATCTATTTCTTTGTAATATAAAAACATGTTCCATTATATTTTTGTTCATATCTAAAAGTGTAAATGACAAAGCACTTACAAATTTTTCATATATAACTTCATAATATATCTATATAAAATGCTATAATTTATATGTTGATTATCTTAATGAGCAAAGTATAAAAAACAATACAAATTGTAGTTTTGATCAGGTATATTTTGGGATCCATCAACCCAGGTTTTTGTTGCAATCTGTGTGTTGGGTTTTCAAACATTTAACAACTAAACATCTTTTAAATGAAGCATAAAAAAGGTTATTTTCTGGAGGAAAAGTAGAAGCATAATGTCAGTTGAAATAACATTTATATATTCTTTCCAGAAATATACAATAACAATAAAATGCTCAATTTTCCTTGCAGTAAAGTTTGTTTTATCAACTAATTAAGTGTTCTTTTAGTGATGTGAGATGTGTGGACAGATTACATTATAACAGTCAGCCTAATGTTTCTATCAATGCATGGACAATGCTTTAGTCAGTGACTGCTGGCTCATCTCTTCCATTGTGTGTGGGTGCATGTGTAATGCACATGTAGATCAAACAGGCCTCTGAAATGGTTTTGAACCTCCAGAAGTAGTATGCATTTATTTTTATATCTGTAAGGGCAATCCAAAATCTAATTTCACATAGAGGTGTGAACTTTTTGAAAACATTAGGTAGAAAACAATTTCACAATGAATCGCAAATATCTTTTTTTCAAATTTGTTGGGGTGGTGAAGAGAGACATTATTGTTATTTTCTAAATGGTTAAAAAATAACATGTGTTAGATCTACAGTTATGTCTGCAAATATTTTGGCAGTATTTGTTGTTTATCATACAAACCTTTTGATGGGATTTTATTGGTTGAAAAATATACAGAGAATTTAATTCTTAGAGATATTTTTTTCTTTTTAAAATTTAATAAACTATTGCAATAATTTTAACATCTTCATTAAAGTTTTAATTTTGGTTTTAATAACAATAAAATAGCATATAGTTAGTTGTAAAAAAAGTAAAAATTACTTTTGTGTACTTATTCCTTAGCAACAGAAAAAGGTTGCAAGGAAATAAACACCAAATGGTTAAAACACGAGGAAATTAATTTTTTTTAAAATGTAGTTTTTATAAAATATCTATCTATCTATCTATCTATCTATCTATCTATCTATCTATCTATCTATCTAATACTAAAAGTATGTGATTGTGTGTGTGCTTGAGTGCTTGTGTGGTGCATCCATCCAGCATATAATGATTTACAAGTGGTTTATACAGTAAGTATTTTTATTTTAAATTTTGTCAAACAGACACTTTTTTTAATTGAAATATTTTTAAGTTAAAGACAGACACAAAGAGATCCCGCTTTGCTGTTTCATTCAGTTATTTTAAAGTCATTATTTATATTTCAGCTTTCTTTAAAAAAACAATATTTTAAATATTTAAAAATTTAAAAATTTAAAGATTTAAAATTCAAGTTTATCCTAGGTGTTCTATTCCTATTAAATGCTGTAAACAATCAGTAAAATGTTAAACATGAACTTGTAAAGTAGACCAATGGTGACACAAATTGAAATATTTAACTGAATCATAATAAATTTAACTTTCATTTCAATGGAATGTCGAAATCAACTTCCGTGTTTTATATACTGAACCATCAGTGACCCATGGGTAGTCTAGTAAAACCATAAAAATTATATTTTAATATATTTCATAAAATAAAGAAAAAAGTGTAATAAATCAAATATTAGATTCCTAAATTTAATATTTTTTTAACAGTATGATGCTCCTTTGAAGCATTCTATGTACAATGGTGTTGTGCATTCTTTGCACCAAATTGTCACTTTTTTGTCACTTTTCTCTTCAAGAGGTATGCATGTAGACAAATCACTGGCTTTCGCTTGTTCTTCCAGCAGACAAATACTCCAGGAAATGATTCAACATCATGAATCATAGTAAATAGTAACCTCATGTATCCTAAAGTTACCAATTAGTTGTTTAGACTCATAACATTGGAAAAAGTTGAAATCATCAAATGGTGATACTCGCTGATCTCCATCAAGAGATGATGCCAACCAACTTATGGATAAATCTAATTTTAAACTTTTTTAATATCAATTTTTGTCATCCAAAATTAACTTCAATTGTGATATGAATGATGTATGGCAGCAGAAAAATTTTAAATCTTTAATTACATATCTTCCAGATATAAAGTAACCATTATATAAATATAGGATTGAACAAAAATTTAATGATGATTTAAGTGGATGTTGAAAAATATTACTTTTTATTTAAAATACAATGAAAAAGATATTTGTTTACCATTGGTGCTTGTGAGCTGTAAGCTCAGGTCAAATGTCAAATGGGTATTGAGTCAGCTTTCTTTATATGTTTTAAAAGCCTATTTTAATTTAAGAGTATCTCATGAATCATTTGAAGTATGGATGACTAGAAATGACAAAACCTGATATTAAACACAATGGCAGAAGTATATTCCAATGTTAAAGCATTGTTAGATGTCTTCAATGGGTGGCTAAAATTTCTGTGTACACCCTTCTGCTATGGCAGGTAGCTAATCCTTGTTGCAGAGGCTTGCTCAGGTACATTTGTGTTCTCCAACATCCACAATTCTAACCATTGGTTTATACTGCAACTATGTTGAGCATACCTCAATTATGATGCCTTGTGATTTAGTATTTGTGCAACCATCAACAGCTTCCAAACATTTTCTTCTACCTAATTTCACTCACAAATCTCGGGTCAAAGTGTAGGATGATTTTCAAGCACTTTCCAATGATTCTGTATGTTATGATTGTTTCCCCAGGTCAATAACTTCAATAGGTCACCTCCCTAACAAATCCCCCATGATGAGATTCCAACAGAGGCCTCATGGTTTGAATAAGAACATTTCTAACCACTTGAACATGCACCTATATCACCATCATATGTATGAAGATCATTCAAAAAGTTCTATGCCTCACCCAGAAAGACTTGGAGAAACAAGACAATTTTTCACTATTTTTCAATATAGTGTGCCTTGACATCAATGCACTTGGTCCCATGATGCATTGCAATCCCATCACAGAAGATGGTGGCATCCTGATCCTCCCAAAAATCCCCCACAGCACATGTGATCTCATCATTGTTTCCAAAATGGCAACCACGCTGATGGGATTTGAGTTTAAGCCAGATGGAGTTGAGTCTGGTGAGTAAGGAGGATGAAGTAGCAATTCAGAGCCACAATTGGCTGCTTCAGCTATGGCAACCTGAACAGCATGAATGAGCGCATCATCCTGGAATATAATCCTTAGTCTAGAGAATATTAGAAAAGGAAATCTGTATATGACTGAATTACAGTTAGAAGAAATAAGTTAAGGGAGTGATTATTATCACCACACAATGATATTATAGGTCGATGTTATTATCACTGTATAGACATAGGTTAAGTGTTCTGAGGGTAGAAGATGGATCGGAAGGGAGGGATATCAGGAGCTTTGTTTATTACTGGAAGTAGTTAGAGGGAGTTGGTGGGAAGGTAACAAGGGGAAAGTATAGAGATAAGAATTTTGGAGGCTTTGTTTATCACTCAAACAGCCAGTAAAGTAGGTACAGTGTTTGTGTTTTGTAAATAGTCACCTCCAGTCATCCTGTCACTGGCAGTGTGGAAAAAGTTCCAGAAGTATCCTTCCCCTATCAGCCAAGCCAACATGGAGGAAAATGCTTATGTAGAAATTCACTGTATAGTGACAGTGCCTCCCTCTGGTGCGTACTACATCTGAACCCTCCAACCAGGAGGGGAGGGGGTCTTAATTGGGGTCCTAAAGCAGTGTTTTGTAACCTTCACTATCTTATTAATATTTGCTTTTTTCTACCTACATTTAATATACATTACTATTTAAACTAAGAACAACTATTAAAGGATTAAAAATTACCATTACCATTAATAAAATTTGGTGAGAAAAGAAATTAAATTATATTTGCTGCACTGACTTTTTTTTTAATGACATATCCCTCAAGGACATAAGCGATGATATCTCCCCTCACATTACATTTCTTTATTATCTGTGAATTGCCATGAGTTTTTGGGAACAAAGTGGTTCCCTGATGCCTTCTCCATGGTTTTAGAATAGTCAGTCAGCCAGTTGTGTGCCATGCGTGATACACCCATAGACGATCATCTATCTTTCAATACATGACTGATGAGGCAGATTTTTTCCTGCAGTAGATTGCCATTTCTTTCTCTGGTCAACCAGTTGCCATCCAAAGCTATAGAACCCAGCTCGTGGGAGGAGAAGCAGATTCATATCTTTCCCAACGGTATTAGCATGTGGATAGAGTAGTACTCCTCTTTAATCTAACTCATCAGACTGAACATTCCACAAATATATATATATATATATATATATATATATATATATATATAAGTGTGTGTGTGTGTGTGCATGTGTGTGTGTGTGCATGTGTTTAAATCCAGATATAAGTAAAATTACATCTGTAAAAGTATAATATGAATAAAGAGAAAAGTAAAACTGGTCTTAGCTGACAAGTTTTGTTCTCCGATGGTAAAATGTCTCTTCATAAAGTATATCAGAGAACGAAATGAATTGATTAAGATAAGTTTTCCTTTTGTCTCATATATCAGTCAGTTATGTGCCATATGTGATACACACATAGACGATCATGTATCTTTCAATACATGACTATAGAACCTGGTCTGTCCTGCTATTTACCCATAGCTGGTGGGAGGAGAAGCAGATTCATACCTTTCCCAAGGGTATTAGCATGTGGGTAGAGTAGTACTCCTCTTTAAATCACTGCCACCCAAAGCTCAAGAGGCTGGTGTATTCTGCTATTTAACCTATAGTTAGAGAGATGAGATTGTTTTTGTAGTTTTCAAGTGAATGCAACAGATTAGGTGGGATTTGAACTTGGTTCAGCAATTTTACTTTCTGCACCAATAACCTTTATGCTACCAGCACATTCGCATTGATGATATCTAGGTTTAACATCGCTATCATCTAATTAAGCTAATAACAAAAAATGCTTGAAAAACAGAAAAACAACAAATGTTGTTTGAGAAACACAAATTGTTTTGTACATCTTGATTGCTAAATGTATTTGTATATTTTTTTAAAATAATCTAATTTGCAAATGACGCAATTGTCTACAGTTCCAGACATATTTTTATAACATAAATACTTAACATAAATACTTTTCACTAAGATTTCTTTAAACTGATAAGAAATATTTTGATTTTTTTCTCCTTCCATTTTTAACAATGGAGAGGTAATCAATGTTTCCTGTTGTTAAGCTATCATATTCTACAAATTGGATTGCACAAAATCTAAGATTACCAAGAAAAAATTGATAAGTCGACAGATAGAAGCAACTCAGTTGGAGAAGTATAATGCTGTATTCTTATTTTCAGATCTTTACTCCAAAGAAACATCTGAAGTCTATCTATAATACAATGTTATTATTAATATTATTATTATATATCATGTAATGAAAAAGATATAAAATATATATATTAAAGATTATAGTGAGTAAAAAAATGACATGATGAAAAGTGTTATAATCAAGGTAATCCTTAATTCAATCACCTGAGCGAAATAAAGGGTTCCATTTGACATTCCAACCACCCGAAGAAGGCTGGAGTGTACAACAGCTGAAATATAATAAATATGGCGACAAAGATGAGGACAATAGTCTGAATAATATAAATAGTGTACATAATACCTCATCTCAGAAATATAGACAGATACTATAGTGCATACATATATATTAAAATGTTGCATAAAAACAAATTCAAATTCTATAATATAGTTTTTACTTAATTACTTTTTTACTTTAACTAGCTACTATATTTCTCTAATTCTTCGAATGCCAAATGTATAACTAATTCTAATTTATATATTCCCATCTTTACACTATATTTATTATAATTTATAAATTGTCCCCTGTTCTAAGAACTCCTTTTCCTTTTATCACTTACATCTCTTTATCTATATATTTTAATATGTGAATATAACTTTGTATTTTTAAGTATAACTTGTATTTTAAGTATAACTTTATATTTTTAAATATAACTTGTTTTTAGATATAACTTATTTTTAAAATAACTTTTTTTATTTCATTATATTTTTATTTTTAAATATGTAATTTATTTTATCTTATATTTTTTATTTTAAAAATATTTTTATTTTTAAATATAACCTGTTTATTTTGTATTAAATATAACTTATTTTTAAATATAATTTTCTTTTACTTTTAAATATAAATGATTTAAATATGACATTTTTTTTAAATATAACTTATTTTTTATTATGACTTTGTACTTTTAAGTATGACTTTGTATTTTTAAATATAACTTTCTATATTTTTTAAAGTTTTTTAACCCCTTTTTATTCCTCTCTTAGTTTTAAATTAACATTTCATTCTTCATATAACCCCAATTTAATGTCATAAGGTTAATATCTGGGTTTAATTTTATAAAAGCTCTTCCCTTTTAGACAAATATCTTCCACCCTTCCTTGACCACTGTCTCGTGCCTTTTGTCTGACTGAAACACTGAAATGGATAAATTCTGTAATAGTTTTCCAATTGTCTTTTTTTGTAGCTTTCACAGTTAAATTTCTATTTCCGACATGAACTCAGTCTATACCAGGGTTGATAAGACAGACAAATTATATTTTCATCTGTCAAAATAAGTTTATTCCCCATATGAGGTGATTCTGTATTTTATTGTATATTAATTTTTGGTCTGTAATAATAAATACATTGAGCTCTTTTTGTGGATCAGTTTTAATATTTTATATTACTAGGATCAACTTGGATTATATACCAATGGATTTGTTACCTTTACTATATATATATATATATATATATATATATATATATATATATATATATATATACTAGGTTGGCCAGAAAGACCCTGAATCAATGAGAAAGTGGAAAGGAAACAAATCTTGATCGAATTTCCAAGAAGTACTGTATTTCAAGCTTGTTCCACACAGTTGTGCCATCAGTGCTAAACTCTATTGACAGGACTTTCTGGCCAACCTAATATGTGTGTGTGTGTGTGTGTGTGTGTGTGTGTGTGCATACATGTGTGCATGCGTACGTGCATATGTGTGTGTGTTTCATTAAAGATGACAGGCAATGTACAAACTTTTCATTTAATTTTTCTTGTGTTCAAACAAGTACCTGAACAAAAAGATTAAATTAATTATCTATTACAAAAAAAAAGCTAACCTTATCCTCAAAAATAACAACACACCTGCAAAACCAAAACTACAAAGGATGAACATTATTTACGAGTTCAAATGCCCCTTAAGCTCCATTAGAACTCATTTAAACACACACACAAACCTACCAGAATCCACCTGAAACATACTAGTAGAAAATACAAGTGTAATAACCTCTTCTACATGTAAAAAACAATTAGAAAATAATGTAAGCCTTAATAATAAAAAAGAAAAAGCCAACACTAAATAATATTAATTATGAACCCAACATGATGATTGTGTTTAGGAAATAAAACATATACTCTAGATACATACTCACAATTTATACATCCAATTAAAAAAAAAATAAGATAAAATCATCCTTGATAATGGCTAAAAGTATAGATGAAAGTGCTCAGAATTACAGAACATTTAGACAGTTTCTACAGACTTTGTGTCCAGAAAAGAAAACACTTGTTTGAACACAAGAAAAATGAAACAAAAAGCTAATTCACAATACCTTTTCTGTTGTATTTAATGAAACATGTATAAAAGTATAAAAGACAGATTGCAGCCTAAATACACAATATATACATATATATATAATTATTTATTTAAAAATATGATTCCATCGCTACATAAGAGTTCTCATGTTTCAAAACAAGAGCTGAAAACATCAATATAATTATTTGAATTAAATTGAATTAAAGTACCAAGCTCTGTTCCATTTTCAAGCTGAGAATTATATTTATTTTTTCCTTTGTCAGGTCAGAATACACAGCAGCAAACTCCAGGGCAGTCATGCACAGATCCTTCGATATTGACGGGTAGTAATCCACCATATCAAACTGTAATAGGGTGCAATCAGGTTTATTATTACTATTGGTAAACCAATTGATGACATCTTTGTTATTAATCCATAATTTTAATCCAAGGTGGTTTTTAATTTGCCAAGTAATTCTTTCTAGGATTCTTTTACTTATCTTACCGATGTCGGGTCGGGTAGGGTTAATCATTCTTGTAGTAGGGTTTTCCATAAAATCTTGTTTGTGGTCCTTAAGAGTTATGTAACATTCTTTTTCAGCAAGTTTGCCTACTCTATCGCTAATGTTAAATTTATCAGTAATTTTTTTACTAGTTCTGTTAATACTATCAACCATATTTATGTTGTTGCTGTAAGCTTTTTTATAAGTCCTAGTTAAATTTTTTTTAATTAAGTTGTTGCAGTCATCTGCTGTCAATTTATAGAAGTTGCCAGTTTTGTCAGACTTAACTAGTATTTTATCACAAACATTTATGCTTTTAACTATTTGGTCTAGATGTTTTGGGAAGTGGCTTTTCTTTTTTTGAAAGGAGATGTTATTGATAATGTTGAGTAGGTCTTTTTCAAATTCATATAGCTTTTTATTGAATGCTGCAACTTTTTTACTTTTAAAGCCCTAAACTTTGTGTTCTTTATTTGTTGAGTTATTCCCTCAAAAGGAGAAGAATGCTTTCCATCTCATTCTCCTAATTAATTCCTCTGTTTTTTGTAAAAGTTTAACAAAATAATTCCTTCAATGTTCAACGAATAACCATTGTTCACAAAGATCTCAGTTAAACAACTGATTTCATGTTTCAAGGTGTCACCCGAACAAATCATTAACGCCCTATGTGTCAGGGTCCTAATCAAATTTATCTTTTGTCGTTTAGGACAAAAGGAGTCCCATCGAGTATATAGTCATGTAAAAGTAGACTTCCTGTACATAGAGGTAATAAACGAGGAAGGAGTTCTTTGAATATATATATATATATATATATATATATATATATATATATATATATATATATTTATATATATATATATATATATATATATATATATATATATATATATATATATATATATATATATATATATATATATATATATATATATATATAAGGTAAGATGAGAATGAATAGAGTACAATTCCAACATTCATACATTTAACTTAAATGAGGGCTTAATACAGAGTAGAGCAGTATTATTTATTTTGAACATAAGTCATATTCAATTGGTTGATTAGGTAAAAACCCCAAGCATTATGATCTTTCTTTTTTTCAAAAAAAAAAGAAGATGGAATCATCTCCCCAGACTGATAACATCAAGAATTATCTTCCTGACAAATTGACCATGATGAGATTTGAACCTAGGTATCATGTTCAGAACCACTTGGCCATGGACCTGTAACACAGGTTGATCCAAGTCTTGTGAGTGACATTGGGTAGCTGGAACTATTTGCTAGCCATCAGTGATTGTGTTAACATGATATCACAAGTCATCATGACTGAGGGTTTGAGTGTACTGGCCTTGTTCAGACTCTTGATCATGCCAGATAATGTGCTCTCTCCGAGAAACTGTAACTAAGGTCTGCTCAGCATAATTGCATTATAAACCAAAAGTGGGTTCTGTGAATGTTGAACAAACACAAATATGTCTGAGTAGGCGTCTGCAACAGGGATTGGTTAGAGACAGGCATACTCAGATATGAGTGGCCAACCACTACACTACTACCATATATATATATATATATATATATATATATATATATATATATATATATATATATCAATTATGTGGTGCATTTTAATTTATATTACACTGAATCATGGAAACTATTAGGTAGCATGCTGAATTTTACCAAAAGGAAAATAGTTACTATACCTGATGAAAGTAGTTGCATATTTAAGGAAGACCTAATACAGTTTATAATTTTAAAAAACAAGGATCATAACATTCATCAAGTGATTAGTGGGTTAATACATTTTAAAAATTTAGTTAGTGAAGTGATTTTGCCATTTCATATCATTAACTTTACTAATTTACTTTTTGTATGAGTGATTCAGTGTATCAGTACTGTTCAATTGTAGCATTTCATTTCAGATGCTATAATTCTGGGTATGAAGTACTAAGATTCTTTCAATTCTGAGTCATTATTTTAACCTGGACTTCAAAGCCACTAAAACTGCTGGCAGAATTCTGGAAGTGGGAACAAATGACACAATATCTGACTCAATTGCCCAAAACTAGTTTAAGTAATTTAATAATGTTGAATTGTTTTAAAGTAAAGCTCAGAAATGAATGACTATCAGTTGTAAATTCCTTTTTTTAAGACATGTCCCTTCAGGACGTAGATTTTTTTCTTTATTAGCTGTGAATTGCCATGCATTCTTGCGAAAAAAACTTGTTAAATGTTAAAATATTAATTTTTGTCATTCATACAATATAATATAAATTATATAACAACAAATAGTAAATCTAAGGGAAGCTAATCCTCATTATTTATTTTAGAGTTATTTCCCTTGTTCATTTTTATGTAACATTAATTGCTAATAGCTAGCGTAAAATAAAAATTATTATTTAATATTTCATGGAACGCTTGTATGGATGAATAACAATGTATTCTAATTAGAAACTAATACTGTAATATTTATCCATTTTGTTTAATAAAATATGAACAAATAACGCTTTTTTTTACTTATTATAAAAGGACACATGGCCCAGTAGATAAAAGCATTTGTTGAAGTGATCCATTGACTTGACCCAAAGACTTGTGAGTTCAATACCTGGCCACAGCAGAGGTGAACAAAAAACTTGGAAAGTTGAGTTACTAAAGGGAAATAACTGAAACTGAGATATCTAGAAAAGCACGTGGAAGCAGAACAATCTACACTCATGGACTAAATAAAAGGTTCTGTTTGAAATTTCAACATATATTACCTGAGGAAGGCTGGAGTGTACAATGGCCGAAACATTGTGAATATGACAATAAAAATGAACAATATAAATCGTGTAAACAGTTACAATAATGTGACACTGAGTTCTTCAAAGTTTGATCAAGAAAGAAGGAAGAGGAGAGAGTCTACTAACTGGATGATAATTGCTGAAATTGTAGAAAGATGCATTGAAAAATTCATAAGAAAATAAAAATGTGTTGAAAAATCCTGTTTTTGAAATAATTCCAAGGAGAATCAAACCAAAATTTATCTAGACAAAATGCAGTAAGATTGAGCAAAACCAAGACTATTCATCATTCCCCACTTACTGCTGATAAGAAAGAGACCATTAAGGTATTTACAAAGAATTCAAATAAAATAAATCATATGTTGACGATAAAGAAACCAGGGCAGTTGCTGAAATAAATAACATTCATGATTCCTCTGGACAAAAAAAAAAACATCTATTTTGAATCAGCCATCCAGAAGAAAATTATCCCCACAAAGGTAGAGACCGACTGGGCACATATGTCATTATAATTTCAATGACATTCATCAAGAGAAAATTTTATAACCAAACATTAATTTGGATTCCTTTGGATACAAGTTGGAAGGAAAAATTAATTACTATTTTGAAATGTCTATGTGCAAAAAGGTTTGGTAGTCTGTTCAATTGTACAAAAAATGCATAGACAAAGAGAGTTTTTAGGAGAGTGGAAATGATTTTTTCCTTTCTTTTACCAATTCTTGAGTGATCTGATTGATCAAGAGATCCAAGCATGGATGAAGCTGATAGATAAGGATTATTGACTGAAATTCCCTTTTGTTTTTACTGTACCATCTGGAAGTTGGATTTGTCACTTCAGTCCAGGGAGCAGGCTGAGGTTGGCTGCTGAGAATGTGGGAGAAGGAAGAGAGAGAGAGAGAGAGAGAGAGAGAGAGAGAGAGAGATTAACACTACCTATATAGAGCTGTGGTGGGAGGTGGGGTGTAAAGAGAGTTGATGTTACGAGGTGGCTTGATCCCTCTGACCACTCTCTAAAGGATACTGGACAACCCCAGATTTGAAAAACTACTTGAGTAAAAGTATTTTTATATACAGAAATTTAGATAAGGTTGATGCTTAGAATATATGACAATTGAACCCAGACCCTAACCCTAACCCCACCCCACTGCCAGACACAGGATTCCATATAAGCCGAAGATTTGGGACAGCAGACACAGAGAGAGAGACAGAGAGAGACACACAGATAGTCCCTGCACTACTGCTACTGGAATCTGTATCATTCACCAAGAGCGCCTGACCAAAATCTTGTGCCGGACCTGAAGACCAGAACTTAGAAATTTAAGTTACTACTAAAACAAGCTGCAGACTCTGAAAGGGATTTCAGTGTCATTTGATTATAACAAGCAGGAATGGTTAAAACCAAGACCTCTTGACCAAGACCTTGTGCCAGACCTGAAGACCAGAACTTAGACATTTAAGTTGCTATTAAAACCACAGTATACAACAAATCATATATAAAGCAAATCATTTTTATATTTTTAACCCGAGTTAATTCTTTATTCCAAAGGATTCTTGTTTAGCTCCCAAATTGTTAAACTGCCTTCACTTCAGTTTGCTTCATCATCAATCTTCTAATCCTCTGAGATAAAAAACAAAATGTAGCAGAGGAGTGAATGGTTATGAACAGACAAACGCCAGCTAGGTCGCTTGGAACAATGCATACAATCATGATACCAGTGACAGCAAGTCATGTGCTAACGAGTGAAGAGTTAGTTAAATGGTAACCACGGTGATCTGAAGGAACTTGAGGACCGACAACTGGGTGACATTATTGATTGCTACTGATGATACTGACTGATTGCTTACCTCATCTAAGAAATATACCCAAATCCTGAAGAAGGCCAGAGTATACAACAGACAAAATATTGTGAATATGACAATAAAGGTGAGGACAATAGTCCAAACAGTGTAAATAGTAAACAATACCTCATCTCAGAAATATAGACAAATATTATAAAAGAGTTACGTATGCTTCTATTATCAAGGGATTTTTTATATATATTTATATATAGAATTAATGTAAGCAAAAGTTTTGTCACTTAGCTGAGTGATATTAGCTTCTGCATCCCGACCCTGGGAATTTAACTGTCCACTCGTCAGTGGGGGTATCGGCAATATATATAGACTGAGTAGTTCTGGCCTAGTTTGTTCGATTCACTTTTGTATTCATGCTTTTGGCAAAGGCATGAATCCATTACTTTTTTTCCATTGTCAGTTATTATAAATCTCTTTATGTTATATGTATTATCCATTTTAGTTATTGTTGCTGTTGAAAGTCTTCAAGAGATGTGGTTTCAGTTATTTGGTTTGTTTATCATTTGAGTGAACTTATATAAGAAGAATTGTTCATAAATTTAAAGTAGAAAGGATAAAAACTTTTCTCTTCCTTTTAATCTTTTGTACAATTTTCTCTTTTTCGTATTGTTGCCTGCCATTTACTGTAATATTCTTGGTCGAAAAATAAATTTCTTTTTCATTATTCAAGGGAGAATACTCTTTATCTTATTTCCCTTACATCGAATTGCTGACAATTACATCATTATTAATAAAAGAAGATGGATTCTCCTGATTTATTTTGGAACTTTAAGTAGTTTATTGAACGGAAAAGTTTATAAAGTGAAATCATGCTAGCATTAAAACACAAGCGAATTTAGGATTGTAACATTAAACAAATTCCAAATTTATGTGATGATGTATTATTATTATTTAAATTCATTTGCATTCAGACTAATGGCCTTATCTTTGTTATTATCCTGTAGCGATCATCATCGCCATCACACACACATACATACATACAGATCATACGGCAAGCATTCATTGGCTAATCTCCTCAAAACTAGCTTGCCGAGTGGTCAATTCTGACCAATCAAATTGCCTGCATACGAGGAATAATTTTCCTGCACACAAGGCTGGAGCCTGTCATGTGAGACACAACCTTATATAAACAAAACACGAATAAGCCTTTCTGGTGTTCTTTTCATTCATCTTATTCCTTGTTGCCAAGATGTAATCTTCAAGAGCTCCCGTCATAACTGTGCAGTCAGATGTTAAAGAACATTGCCAACAACTCTTATCGACTTTCTCGCAAGTCGTCAGTAGAGTCCAGCTATTTTCGCCTGTCCACACAAATCTATGACTTTACTCACAACATTTCAAATGCACACACAGACACAGATTTTTGTAGCACATTATACATATCTCTCTGTGTGACTCAGCCAAATTCATGAACCAGAACTCTATTAATTTCTCAAAACAACACATTTCTTAATTAACTGTAATCTATTCTAACAGCAAACTCTATTCAACATAGAATCTTGAACATTCTTATTCAAGAGAAACTCTTTTGAACATTCAATCATAAATCAGAATAGAGTTGAAGGGGAACAACTTTTTTCTCCTTAATCATTACACTTCATTGCATGATTGTTTTGTATGTTATATTTCAATATATATATTTGTTGATACACATATGGAGTTTCGTTGTTGTCTTGATTCATTTATTACACAAACATCAAGAACACGCATCACAATCCCAATGTTTTCCATCACTGTGCCCTCTGGCTTTCTTCAGGCATCTGTCAGTCTGAGTAACCTTATGAATAAAACTGAGGTAATTCCTAAAGTAAACCTAATGTATATTCTGGCAGGCATTTTTCTGTAAACATGTCTAATTCAACAATTACTAAACATGAAAACAGTCTATATATTGCAAGTGGCTTACATACCATATAAGCAAATCTAAACTTATAACATTTTAAACATCAAATGACATTATGAGGAAACAAATACAGCAAAGTTTTCAATATTGTATAGCATATGATTCATGTTCTTGGAAATGACTAATGATTGTTAAAAGTGTTAGGATATATGTATGTACAATTTATAGACACAAGAACTAAAAAAGAAAAATTACTAAAACAAATTGTTAAAACTGTAGTGAGTCCTGATAAAATTAAAATATAAAAGTAAAATATATAAACAAAAATTAAAAAGAATTCAAATTAAAATAAGACATTTGCACTTTCCTTTAAAATCCTTATCTCTTTCTTTCTTTCTTTCTCTCTCTCTCTCTCTCTCTCTCTCTCTCTCTCTCTCTCTAAACTTCTTTTTCTATATTTCTTTCTCAACTAACAAGAAGATAATCCACAAATAAAAAGAAGATGAAGAAGAAAAGACTGAACCTGGCTAAAAAATGCTGGAAGTTTACAGGAGCAGATCCTACTTATTTGTGACTGAAAAATACCAAAAATTAGGGAGGCTCCACGTATAACTTCCATTATAGGAAAAATGAAAATGAAAGGAACATCAGAAAATCAAATAATTTGGGCCAATCAAAAAAATTAACACAAAGGAGAAAACAAAGTTTCTGCCAGAATCTTGAAGCCCAGTCAAAAGGATATAAGCTGAAACCTCTGTGCTAAAAAAAAAGGACCGCAGGAGATGACAGAACTGCAGAGAAACCAACTATGTGTGACGTGTGAAAAAGTAGTTAAGATGTCATCTGCTAATGATATTTCTGCCCTGGTTAGGGCCAAGAAAAACACAGTAGATTGACATCGACCTATTTCTAATATTACTCCTACCGTGGTCTGACTTCAAAACTACCACCTCCAGACTTTCTCCAAGCATACTACTAATATCCGCCTTATAAACAAACATTTTTATTACACCTAATATCAAAGGACACACTCATCAATCTAAAGAAAATAAGTAAAAAATATATTATTTATTCTATACCCTTCAGTCAATTCGTTTTATTCAAAAGTTTCCAGTAAAGAAAATCCTGTCATCTATTCACATTGGTGACCTCCTGACGTGAACACACTTATCCACAAAAGAAACTTTATCTGTGGTTTTTAATAAAACCTATTTAAATAAAATGCACTAATATGTTAAATATTTTTGGCTTAATATTCCTTCTTGAAATGGGGGTGATGATATTATGATGATGATATGATGGGGTAATGATATTATTCCCCTTGAAATGTGGGTGAGGATATTACTTTGATTTCATATTTGAATAAAAAGAACCAGCAAAATTGATAATTCAAATGCTCAATATTTGCAAGCGTAGGTCCATGGTCAAACAGCAACCAAGAACACCATGACATCAAAGAAGAGTATTTGAAGGTGACTACAGCCAAAAGTGGTAAGTAAACTTTGTTTTTACAGGGCATTCTGAAAATTAAATTGTCACACCTTATATAGAAATATAATAAAAGAATAATGTTAATTATATTTTCCATTGTATTCATCAGTTGGAAAAATACAATTGCTATCATTAATTTCATTAACATTTATACAAGGCATTGCATTCCAGAATTTACCAAGGGATTTAAAAAATCTAGAAATTTCAACATTTTTTTTATTATTCAAAAATAGTTTTCTACAGAATAAAAATTCAAACATTGAAAATATATTACCATTTAATTATGAAAAATTAAACAAAATAAATATACTTAATTTTTAACTTCCTTCATGCAACGACATGCAGACATCTTCACCTGGTCAGAGAATTTGTGAATCAATGTTTGTGGATTTTGTTCATCAGTTTCACATTCATTAACAATTCATCTGCGAACAGACTGTATGTGGTCTTCCACATTGTCACAAATCATTTACTGAACCATATTGCCTAAACATTGAATCAACTGATGAATCATGACATTCGATGGTTCTTTTCTGGCAAGGAAATATCAGTAGTATTCTCTTTGGGTGCATATGATTGATTAGTTAAATCCAAAATAAAATTCCATGATTTTGGTTCTTAGTTCAGTTGTGAATTTTTCTAGGGGCATTTTTCCTGTGTTAATCTAAAATATGAAAAATTTGATGACGTGTTATGGCATTTTTAAAAATACATATGTGAATTTTGGGATATCCTGTATAATTATTTGTTTGCTTATGCATTTCATTAGACAAGAGAATTGAATTTATTAAGAGAAGAACTGATTATTGTATTTTTTCCATTATTGCCACTTTAAATGTAGAAGGATAAAAGAAAAGTAAATGTTTTAGGATTTATTCATAATATAAATTTATAAACATTAATGAAATTGAATACTTTATCATTCTGTTGTTGTTAGAAAATGATCAATTACTTTCTTGTCAAGATTCCTGAAATAGAATGCAGTTGAGTATAAGTCAGCAAATACTTACCTCCTCGAATGATTTTCATGAGAAATGGGATAAAACTTCAACAAGCAAAGAAAAGTAAATAAGTTTTATTTGATTAAAATACATTTACTGTATGAAAACCTCTGAACCAATTCTGTATAAAACAGAAAATGGGTAGAGATTTCTTCATTTCCATGATTATTGCTTTCCTTTTCTTCACTGAAAAATATATTTTAAAATTTATTCTTTTTGTCCTTTCCTTTGCTTTTTATAGTGAAATAGCCATTTTTTTTTTGTCTTGTAGATTTTTGGCTAATATATTTCAACAATTCTAAAAAAGAAAAAAAACAAATATATTTTCACATATGTGGATTTAGCAAGGACCAGAATGTCTGTAGAATGTCTGCTTCCAATTATATTTGCAATTCCATTAGGAAAAATATCTTTATAGATTTCTTGATGTTTTATGGGTTTTAGGGTCTTAAATAACTGTTTTCCCACACACACATGCACACATACACACATACACACACACACAATGAGTTTATTTCTATATATGAGTCAAATAGTTTCGGCTAAAAAATTAATTTTGTTTAAATAATTTATTTATAATATTTTACTTAAATATTTAAACTGGCACAATGCAGGCAATATGTAGCACAGACGGTATATAAGAATAGTGAACAATATCTTTCAGAAACTAAGCTAAGTATTAAGAGATAGGAAAATTAGAAACAATGAAAAAAGTGCCGAATTACTATGTTATTTAAAGCCAGAAAATCGTTTTAGATTGTAAGGATATTTTGGGAGATAATAATAGTTTACTGATACAAGTCCTGTTAATTAACCCATAGCTGGGGGAGAAGAAGTGGATTCATACATTTTCCAAAAGGTATTTACACATAAGTGAATATAACAAACCTGAATTAAATTGGAACTCAGCTCTCCAATCTCCAATTCCAAGCTGTTATCCATTATATTAACTTCATGTCCAAGCTTAGAGCACCTAATATTCCCATGCATTAACCCATTTAGGTATTGACCAGGGTTGGCTTCAGTGATTGTATGAGTACCAGTGTTTCAATATGATATGGAGATAAAAAAATACTACAAATAAATCAACTGCATAGCATTGTATATTGAATGTCTATTAAAACTTTTGCTTCAAATCTGAATTTGGTTTGATTCGTAATTGGCTTTATACTTTAGGTAAAAAAACAAAAATTCTGACTCTTATTTAAAAATATTTATGCATTTTAATTGATATTTGATTACTGTAAAAAATAACTTTAAACTTTGCAGAAGATAATAGGAAACCATTTCTGTAAAATTGACTTCAACTTTTATTAATGAAAGATATTGTCATTTAATTTTGTTTTGTTTGGAAGCTGTGGGTCAATCTCTAATATTTTATGTGGTTAAATAAAAAAAATAAAAACTCAAGATGCTCTGATTTTAAAATTATAAAAAAATACAGATTTAATATTTTGGGATTCATCAGTAGATTTGATCAAAGAACACCTTTGAATTTTCTCACCATTTTCTAAGAGGTTCACTGGTGGCCATTGGTTGATTTCAGATAGAATGACTCCAAAGTATTTATGCTACAAGATAAATGGAAAAGAGTTATTCTCCAGTATGATAATGCAAGGTTACATTACACCACAACATTATTAAGATGTCTTACATTTCATTTGTCAAATGCAAATTCTATTGCATAACATCTAAAAATACAATCCTGTCCACCTTCAAAATACAGGAAAATAATTACTGACAACACCAAATATACTACACCATGAAAATAATAAACAAAAACTTCAAATTCTTGAGATTCTCTATACTAAAATCAAGCAATAGTCTACAAAATTTATTAAGAATATAGCAACAACATATTAAAGTGAATATAACAAACATTTAATGCTATTTTACATTTTTACCAATTTCCAGTCAGTTCCCTTATATTGAAAAGCATGTTTTGCAAAAAATTCCATAACTACAACAGATACATTTAAAATTTTAGAATAACTATTACACGTAGATTAGTGGTAGGTAGAGTTTATTGCAGTTACATTAAGTTTGTCTTTGTAATTTACCCCTGAAGATGATCTTAGAAAAGATCAAAAGTATTTAGGTTAGGAAAAACTATGGCACCTTCCTTGACGAATTTTATCTTAACATCAAGAAACTGATTAGACAACTGGAAAGGATCAGTATAAAAATAAATAGACACAATATGTTTATATTATTCAATGAAATATATATATATATATATATATATATATATATATATATATATATATATATATATATATAATAAACTTCAATCTTCCATGGAAGATTGAAGTTTATAAGCAGTAAATTGACCTTGCCTACCGAATGCCTTTGTGGCTGAGAGGTTAGGCACATCAGCGTAAATGACGGTTCCATATATATATATATATATATATATATATATATATATATATATATATATATATATGAGTTATTAAGATATTATGAATAATTACTGTGACTAATTAAAATACAAGAAAATATCTGACTACTTCAATGTATATATATATACATAAATGTATTTTTTTAAAGAATTTATCTTTTCAAGGATAAAAAATGATAACAAGCATCACCAACTAAACATTTGGTATGGAATAGCATACTTCTTATTCAGTAATGAATTGTTTTTTTTTATTTGATCTGTTTTCCTTACTCAGATTAAGTGATGAGCCAAAAATAACATTTTGGCTTATGATGAATAAAACAATTTTAAAACAAATCCTTTGAAGATGAATATTCAATATTAAAAATATTCTTGAAACAAAAGAGATTGTTGCAAATTTCAATATGAAAGAGTTCAACCAACTAATAATAGGAAAAAAAAGATCATTAGATAATGTGTAAATCCATAAAATATCTTCTGTGGATGTCAATAATAAATCTATAGAATAGCTTTGAAAAAAACAAAGTATATCAAATATTTATACAACTCAAACACCACAGATTTTCTTGGGGCAAAACTGTCCTGATTGTTGAAAAAGAAAAAGGGTGAAAACATTGCACAAAAGCCAGAATATCTTGCTTCATCTTTGAAATGATGCCAACAATGAAATGGATGAATGTACCAAAGTCTTTTATATAAACAGTCAACATTTCTACACTGTGAAAAATTATATATTATAATAAACTAAAAGTATGTCTGAAAGGTTCCTGTATTTAAAAAAGAATCAAACAGGCAGCCAGTGTCTGTCTGAAAAGCAAATATTAAAAAAAAAAAAAGTATGTCAACACAGAACGTGACACTTGTCAAAGCTTTCCACTGACCAATGATCACCCTACATTGCATTTCCATCCTCAATCTTTTCAGTGTTTACCAAAAGCTGGGGAAGAGCATGCTGCATGCTTGCTTACAAGATAACAAGATGAAAGAAACACCACCCCAAGAAATAAAAATACAACCCTGTTTTCCATATTACATATAGATTTTTTTATTCAGGGCTTTGCTTATCCTTCCTGGTTGGTAAGTAGGGGGTACTTGGGACTACTTCTGGTAAGTCAGTTTTCCCCACTGCCAACTCCTCACCCACCTACTCACCCCACATGGTGACTGTCAATATGAAATCAAGCCTTTGTCTGTCTCCTACCAAGGAGTTTGGTGTGTTCAGCTTGGCTGTTATCATCATACCATTTTGACTGTTGTACCTTTTAGGCATCTGTTGTAATCAGTAAACTTCTAGGAATTTTGAACCAGATATATTTAATCTTCAGGTAAAGATTCTTCTAATTTCAATATCCATTCAAAAGGATATCTTCTAGCAATTCATCTGTACGATGACATTTGTCTCTTGCACTGCACCAGGTGATTTACTCAACCTGGGCATGGTTCTGATTTGAGGCAATAATTAATCTTCTTGCTAGAAAATGAATAATAATAATAATATAAATAATATATTTAATAATAAAATAAATCCGAATTCCAAACCATGAAGAAGGCAACAGGAAACTTCTCAACTGTCTTTCTACAGAATGCTTAGCAATTCAGATAGTAAAAGATCTGTGGAGAGCCCTCATTGCCTATATCCTGAAGGGAGATGATATTAAAAAATAATTAAAAAAAAAATGCATTAGTTTGTTTGCAGATAACAAGACTGAAGTTGTAGATAAAAATGATATTTTTTATTGACTTTAACACAAGCAAGGCAATAAAGCCAATAAGACACAACAGGTATAAAAGAATTAGAAAACAGAAACATTACTAAGGAGCAAGAGCAATAGAATCAGGAAGACAGATAATGTTTGACATTGCATTTAAATTTTGGAAGGTTAAAGTTAGCATGAAACCTGAAGTGAGTTCCACAAGCAAGAACTGTGAGAAAAAAAAAAACTGTTAGCGTAGAACTTACAGTTACATCTAAACAGTTCAACTGTAAATTGATGAAACCTTGTTGCCAATCTAATACTGCACTTAAATTCATAAAGTCTAGATACCACAGCAAAGTGTTACCATGAAAGTATTTATAGAAAATGCACAGGGGAGCAACTTTATGGCAGTGGGAAAGTGACGGAAGCCAAGATGTCAAGTCAGGATCAATAATATTGCTGATTTTTCTTTGGATTTTATCAAGAATCTTCAAATATATAGCAAGAGCACTTGACCATATGTGGCAGCAATATTCTAAGTATTTAAAGAAAGAAATTTGTAGAGGAATTTAAAGGAGTGAAAGCCATAAAAATAGTTCAAGTTAAACTCTTGTTACTCTGAAAAGGTGAAAGATAAAAGTTTTAAGATAATTGCCTAAGTGATTATAAGGGAAACATCTATTACACACTGTTAATTAATTTCTTCTTTAACAGGTGACATTAAGATACATATCTTTTGTTCCAAACCAGAATTTTATTTGAAAAGGTGAAATTGCAGCACTTTCTAAATCTCTTACATTAATGGTTCTGCTTTGGCTATTATCACAGTTGGAGTAAATCTGCTTAAAAATAAAATGCTTTTACTGCAAATTCTCTTATACTTTCAACAATAGGCATCTTTTTTTTCTTAGTCCTATCTTTAACAAATCATTTTTCTCTATATTGACATAATTATCTACCTAGTTTTGGCTTGAAGCCATCTTTTCTTTATTGCAAGCATAAAATACATTATTAACCAACAAAATCCTTCTACTGATTTAAAGCAAAATGACTATAGGACTTATAAGATGACACAAGATAGTATAAAAGAATATCCTCTAAAGTTCTCTTAAAGTAAGATTCTTATTCCATTAATTATTTGTAGCAATAACTTCACAAGGGGGTGCTGAAAAGTATTTGGCAACCCATTTACCAAAATCAGACCAAATAACCAAACATCAGATTTTTTGGGAAGGACTTCAAAATTGGACTAAGAACATTTTAACACCTTTGTATTTTCAATCACAAAGTTTTGGTCAGTGTCTCTTTGATCTTTCTCTGGTGGAAATTGTTCTGATGAGCTTTCCATCTTGGTTACCTCAACTTTATGAATTTAAGCACAATACTAGATTGGCAGCTAGGTCTCATCATTTCACAGTTGAAATTGCTAAATGTAACTTCTAAGTTCTATGGTAATTGTTTCTTCTCTCTCACTTCTTGTTTGTTGAATTCTTATCTGGGTCTTGGCAATAGAGCTTTGAACAGAATTATTATTATTATCATCATCATCCTTCTTCTTCTTCTTCTTCTTCTTCTTCTTCTTCTTCTTCTTCTTCTTCTTCTTCTTCTATGTGCCATGTCTCTACAGGATGTGGGAAATCAAATCTATGCTGTCACAACTATTTCTTCTTGTCTTAATCGTAAGTCTGATCAGTTTGATGTCAAATTGTTAGCAGAACTCAAAAATGACCTTCAAATTGTTGTTAACTGAGGCAAGAAATGGCTTGTTAATTTTAACACCTTAAAAATGAAACTGATCTCTTTTAATCATCTTAGAGAAGATTTTATTGCCTTTCCATCAACAGTGTTGATGCTAACCTCCAAGTAAGTGACTCTGTGAGAGTTCCCAAGCTAATGTTTTGATGACCGTTCATTCTGTTTTCTTATAATTGGCAATTATTCTTTTCTTTAAACTTTTTTTTACTACTTTCCTGCAGTTTTCTTTCTGCCTAGCATCAACATGGTGGCATCTTTGTATCTTATTAAAATTGTGCCTGCCAATAATGAGTACTGGTACGACTTCTTGCTGTTAAGATTAAATAAATCTGGAGAGAAGATGTTTCCTAGTTTTACACTCCTTTCTATTTCTGTGTATTTGCTCAATTCCTTTTCTATCCATATGCAGGCTGTTTGTTCCCAGTAAATGTTCTGGATTATTATGACTTGGCTACTAACAAGATTTAAATTCTGGAACCCAAACATGTTTTCAATTGATCATGTTGCCGAAACAAGTGAATTCAATCTCTATCCTTTTTGACTTTTTATTTTCTCTCCAGCCTACATTGTTTGAGACATTTGAACCAGCTCTCCCTGTCTTTTGCTCTCTCTCTCTCTCTTTCGCTCGCGCTCTCTCTCTCACACACACACACACACACACACACACACACACACACACACACACACACACACACACACACACACACACACACACACACATGCAATCATCAAATTCTTTGGATACAAATGTCCTGGTTATGATGATAAACTACATCCAGCAGGTTGATCAGGAGGTTTTGAGGAGCGTGGAACCACCTCTTAATTGTTGTTGTTCTCAGGTCCACCCTGACCCAGGGTGGTAGTACCACTTAAGGTTCCAGCTATTGTCAAATCGTTAACCCTCAAATTGGGGTCAAAATACTATGAAAGTAGGAAAATACCTTTTTATAGTAAAGGAATTACCAGCAATACATTAAAAAAGAAAAAAAAATATTGCATTTTTGAAAAAAAAAAAAAAAAAAATTACCAGCAATACATTTTTGTAAAATTACTAATGCTCCCAAGAAAATTAAATTTCAGCATTAAATGACCCATAAGGATGTTGATATGCTGCCAAACAAACAAACTTTGGATGCAAAGCTATGATTTGGAATTATAATTAAACTTATTAACTCAGTAAGCTTGTGAAGCCATCATGCACCACAAATAAGTCTTTTTTTTTTAAATGTCATGCCATTTCCAGACATAAGTGATCATGGCCCTCCACAGATACCATTTCTTTATTCTTGCAAAAGGTACTGAAGTGCTTTCCCATTGCTTTCTCCACAGTTTAGAAATCAGTTTTCCTTCTTATATACTGGTTGCCATCCAAGGCTACTTTACTGTTTAACCCATAGCTTGAAAGAGAAGAAATGTATTCATAACTTTTCTTAGGCTATTTGTATGAAAGTGAATACTGGAGGCTAAGCTGGAATTTGAACTTAGATCAACAATTTCATTTTCCATGCTGATATCCTCTACACTAAACAAACATCCTCCACAAATGCTTAAAATTGAAACCAACAGAAAAGACAACTCAAGTCATTGATGTGAAAGAATCTTTATCACAATTTAGAACTGATTTCTGTTCATTGATGGGTTTGTTACTGTAAACACAGCATAAATTTGATTATTGTATATTTCTGTGCATGCTTATTACAAAAGCTTCAAAGGCAAAGATCATATCAATATTGAAAAGGAAAATATTAAAACCAAAATGCAAACATTACTGAATTCAATAAAATTTGAAAATGAAAACTTCATTAAAAGTAAAAATGAATTACTTAAAAAAATAGTAGAAAAGAAATCCAAGGCAGACAGAATGCAATGGAAGTGATAAGCAAATCAAAATTACAATCTTCAAACAATATATTTAAGATTTTAGAATACTTTTAAAAGTTTAAGCAGGATAATCTTAACAAAACATGAAAGTAGAGTAGTCCATTAAATCCTTGAATACCAAAAGCATGTAGGACTATAGATACCATAAACATGTAGGAGTATAAATACCAGAACCATGTAGGACTATAAATACCAAAAACATGTAGTACTATAAATAAATAAAAAACAGGTAGGACTATCAAAACCTGTAGGAGTATAAAACACCAAAAATATATAGGAGTATAAAATATTTCAAACTACACAGGACTATGAAATACCCTCAAACATGTAGGACTATAAATTCCCTAACCATGTATGACCATAAATATCAAAAACATGTAGGACTATAAATATCATAAACATATAGGAGTATAAATACAAAAAATATGTAGTAGTATAAATATCAAAACATGTAGGAGTATAAAGCACCAAAAAACCTGTAGGAGTATAAAACACCTCAAAACATCCCCAAACATGTATGACTATAAATTCCAAAACCACATATGATTATAAATGCCAAAGACATTTAGGACTATAAATACAAACAGTTTTAGGAGATGGTCCTTTTCGTGCCCTTTTATTTTTACAAAGAATCAAAATAAATGCTAATGTCAATGTGTCACACGTTTTCAATTAAAGGGAAACAACTCTCAACAGCTCATCTCCTTCTTCTATATCATAAATGCCAATGTCAGTATGTCAATATTTGACACTTTTACAATTTTACTCCTAGAGGCCGTTGCCCAACAGATCATAGCATTTTGGAATCAGGTTGACTTCATGAGCAAATTAAAAACATTCTGGGCTGGATTTAAATCCATAATCCTGAAATTTTGGATTCCCAAGTTTTTATTATTACAATTGTTTTCAGATAATGCCATCTTGGCTTTTACTGATAGAAACAATTAAAGGGACACAACTCTCTAACTTTCAATAGCTCATGTTCAAATAAAAAACTTACTGTTCTTAAATTACAGTGTTTCAAAATAAAATTGTCCATGTTTTTAATTTTACTCCTAGTGGCTGTAGCAAATACCATTTTAGAATCAAGCCAAGTCCATGAGCAAATTAAAAACATTCTAGGTTGGATCCAGACCTGTAATCCCAAATTTTCATTACTGTGATTGTTTTCAGCAATTATTTATGTAATTTTTTGCAACACATTTTTTTGTATGATTAGTTTTTATAACTTGGAAACAAATTTATGAATAGTCAAATTTAATTGTGAAGTACAGCAACTGTCACCCATGAAATAAAAAATAATTGTTTGTATGGAAAGTAAGGACCTACATACATCAAACTGTCTTTAAATTAAGTGGTGGCAGAAGAATTATCATTGAACTTTTAAAAGTTACGTTTAGATATTAATGCAATAGTTAAATGCAGAGATCAATTTTGAGTTTTTCTGTAGTTGTTGCCTCTCGCATCTACTCCTCGCTACCCTATAGTGATGAAGGCCTAGTCAAGAGCCCTCCCTAGGAGCTAGCTTAAATGCCACCTAATAGGACAACTTTCAAGCTATAAATATATAACAAAAAATTCAGGTAGATACTGCATTGGTTCCAACATGCAAATATTCTTACTTCTATATTCTCCAGGTATTTCCACTTCACATATTCTTTTAACAAGATGTACAACACATTTCTTGGGATTTATATATGTTTTAAATATGAAAATATATTTGTATATTTATTTCCAACAAGCAGTTTTTCTGATCCATTTCTCGTGTTGTAACCAATTATTATGGCTGATTGATCTATGAAGTTAGAAATTCAAAAGTTGCTTGCCTCTTACTTAATATATAATCAAAGTGACTAAAAACTGAAACTTTGAATTTAAAGACTATTACAAGGACCTAATTGAACAAAGCAGAACGTCTTTATTTTCTTATATAACAATTTCCTTTTGCATGTAATACAACAAAAACAGTAGAAGCATAGATTTTTTATATTAGTGCAACACTATTAAAAATCTCAATATTTGAGTATAAAGCAATTTCTAGTTCATTTTGAAATTTACTACTACTACTACTAATAATAATGCTAACAATAATACTACTAATAATAGTAGTTTTGAGTCCGTACTCACACTCATTCTCAATTATTTGATTTCACACAGCACATAACTTCAGACTGACTGTTTACAGCAATCATGAACTATATGATTTTTATAAATATAATGATCCTGAGAATTGAATTCAGTATCAATGGCTTCCAATACCAAATAAACTTAAACCAGACATGCACACCAATTAAAAAATATCAGCAACACAAAATATCATCATGACTTTAAGTTTCATGCTCTGAAGTAATCCTCAGATGGTTTGCTGAACCACCTGAGGATTGCTTTAAGTCTTGGTGAAGTTATGTCTTTGTTTTTGGATGGATTCCAGCTCTATTTTTGGTTGGTTTTCTTACTGGAAATTTCTAGATTTTTGAACATTTTGTATCTTGTTCTGGTAGGTTCCTTAATTCCTCTTATTTTTATGTTTCTTTTTCTCTAATGATTTAGAACAGGTTTCTTTTGCTTTTTGCTTTTGTTGTTTTCAAGGTCTCATTAATCATATATACATATATATATATATATATATATATATATATGTGTGTGTGTGTGTGTGTGCAATTGCATGTGTGTGTGTGTGAGAGAGAGAGTGTGTGTACCCACATATTTGTGCATATTTAAAGTAAAATAGATATTTACACAAGAACAGAAACTCAGAATGATTAATTGAAAAGAATTGCATAAATCCATTTTCAAAGATTGAAAAAGAGCCAAGAAAGAGAGCCAAGGGAGTCAGGCTTGTACCAAAATTTTGCTTTTTTCCCCAACCCCAATTGATAATCATTATTTCCTGTAGTCTAACATTTTAGACATAATTAGCTTCTGTTTCAGATTTGTGTGCTTTTAATGTTTCAAGATAACATAAATTATTGATGTGATTCTATAATGGACATATTTTTTCATATGAATAAATTGCCAACACAAGTAACAAAACATGAATAACAATTAAAACAGAGAGACAACTAATTTATATTTATCTGTTAAGAGAAGAATTAAACTTTTACTCTTCTGTTCTGGCAAAAAATTAAAACATATTGTTTTCTTTTCCGCTAAGAAAATAACATATGAAATAATTTACAAATCAGAATCTGTTATTCTAAATTTGGTTAATGTGAAAAGACAGTTATTCAGAATTTAGTGCAAAAGTGATTTTTATTTGTTTTGTTGCAGGTGTATGCTGTTCGTGTTTTAGGTCAGAAAACACGTGTCTCCTGGTATATTTATCCCACAACAAAAATGGTAGACTCTGAATGTGAGTCAGGGTAATAAAATGACGGGTAACAACAAAACTATATATAAAAACAAAGGATAAGTATGTATTAACAAAACAAAGGTATACATAAAAAATAAAAGAATATTGTTGTGTGTGATAAAACAATGAATATGAAAGAAGAAAACATTTAAACTAGTGAAGGTGTTTGTGTAGAAGTAAGCGTAACAAGTGTGTGTGATAGATACATGTAGTTCAATACAGTTCAATAGTCAACAGGGGACCAAAGGAAGTGAACACACCTCAGCAGCAGTGTTTTTATGTACATGCAACCTACATCTTATCATCTCTGGGTCAAATAGGAAAAGAGAGAGTGACAGAATGTTACTCCTATTTATAGGCTTAAGGAGCATCCCCTATTGGCAATTTTTTAGGAAAGTAAGTTGGATAGAAACATTTTTGGGATTTGTTGAGAAAGAATATGTATTTTAAACATTTTTTAAAAAATTTTATCAACTTAGATCCCTGTCTATATTTCTGAGATGAGGTATTATGTACATTATTTACATTATTTGGACTATTGTCCTCACCTTTGTCGCCATATTTATTACAATGTTTCAGTCATTGTACAATCTGACCTTCTTCAGTTGGTTGGAATGTCAAACTGAACCCTTTATTTCGCTCACTGGGGTAGTTCCACGTGCCATATTTAATGGATGTTAGTTATTAGTTATCTCCTGTTAATTTCCCTCTGAAAGTTCTCCACTGTCTTAACTGGGTATTGAACTCACATTCTTTGGGTAATGTCACTGGATCTAACTAATGCCTTTATCCACTGTGCCATGTGTCACACACATGGCACAGTGGATAAAGGCCTAGGGATTGAACTCACAATTACTAAATTCATGAATGAGTGTTTTAATCCATTATGCTATCACCCCTGGCAGTTATCCTGATTAATAAATGCCTAAAAAAAAGTGTGGAAGGCACAACAGTCAAAACATTGTTATAATAACAACAAAGATTAGGACAATAGTTCAAATGTAAATAAGCATAACTCCTCATCCCAGAAATTCTAACAGATCAGGCTTTGTTTGTTTCTGGTAAATTTTTAATAAAATTTTTAATAAAAGTCATGAGACTATTGAGATAACACAGTATCCCAAAATCATGACTTCTGGGATGTGTATACTTTGGTAATAATATTGATAGGTCTCCTGCCAGAGGTCACTGCTTAAAAGGAAGAATAAAACCAGATTTTGAATACTGAATTTTGTGACAAGCAACAAAGAGATTGATTCTCTACCAACAAGGAGATTGGTGTCATAAAGACTGCCTCTTCATAAAGCCAGACATATAAACACTAACTAACATGAATGGCTTTATTTTCCATATTTGCTCAACTGAATCATTTTAATCTGATTCAACAAAGATGTGTTTGGTCAAAGAAAATTTATTGTATAGACTGGACAATGTTGATGTTACTCCAAAAGAAAATGCAATGAAACGGATACTTTTTTGGTTATTCTCATCATCAGACATAGAAAATGGTGCTGTGCATTGGGGTTTTGTATGTTTAGGTGTGTGTGCATGTGTGCACATGTGTGTGTGTGTATGTGTGTGTGTGTATGAGTAGATTTGTTTATATGTGCATGAATGTGCATGTTTGTATATGTGTGTCTAAAGGCTGGTTTGTATATATGTGAATATTTGTGGAATTTTATAGGTTTATATGTGCTTGAATTTGCATGTGCGTATTTTTTGTGTATGATGTTGCTTGTGCATATATGTGTGTGGGAGCATGTGTGTTTGTGAATATATATATATATATATATATATATATATATATATATATATATATATGTGTGTGTGTGTGTGAGTGTGTGGAGGTGTTGTGTGTGCATGTGTGCATTTGTGTATATAGTTATATTAATAGGTAGATTATTAGGTTCATAGCCTAATGATAAAAAAAGTAATTATTTTACACAACAAATATTTATTTACAACCTAATCTCTGTTTTATTAATGCACTGAACTCAATACTGATCCATTAATTGTACCAACTGTATCAATCATTATACAATGAAACATCAGGTCAAAATTCAGCTAATAGCTGCATTCTGACTAATTGATCCAAACTGTCTGTAAGTAAATAAAGAAACAAAAAATGCTGTTTACACAAATTTACTATTAAAAAATTCGAAATACATACATTATTTCATAAATTTATTATTTAATAAATTATAAATACAAAAGAAAGAGAACCAAAATGTAGAAAAACAAATTAGATATTCTTTACAAATGACAAAATTAAATGATATTTGATTATTCCTCTGAAGGGAGCAGATTTCTGGTAAATACTTGATTAATGTCATTATATGTGCATTAATTTTTTCTGCTGTGATTGAACTGGAATTTTGCTTATTAAGATGTGTACATGACTTGTTATCAGTTTTTAATTTATTTTAACCAATGATAGTTTATCTAAGAAGATATACAAGTAACACAACACGTATGAATAACAGAATGTATAATTAATGTCATGTTTTATATTTGGAAGTGTGAGTGGTGTAATGGATATTGGCACAGAAAGCAGAATTGGCAATTTGAGTTCAAATTTCAAGCTAGTCTGTTGCTTTCAAATGCCCTTTGAAAATGCATGGATCATTCTCTTTTCTCTGTCACAGGCTACGAGTTAAATAATAATGTTTTCTGGGCTCTCTACCCTTGGGTGGAAACTAGCCTGAGTAGGAAAATTCTGAATTCCAAAGCCTGGAGAAAGCAATCGGAAACCAAGACTGCATGGCAATTCCCAGATAATAAAGAAAAGAAATCTGTGGAGAGTCATGATCACTTTTGAACAGACTGCTGGGTTTGAACTCTCTTCCTATGGGTGGGAGGAACCCGAAGGAGGCTACGCCGAAGGGCGGAGTCTCCTTCGGGGAGGTAAAACTGGCCCTGAACCCGTTTATACGGGTTCGCATGGGCTATTTTTTGGCCGAGCCTAATGGCTCGGGAATGCCCACGTTAAAAAGGCCTTGTGCCACATGACACCCTCGTGGTGGGGTGACTGAATATCGTCATGATCACCTATGTCCTGAAGCAACATAACTTAAAAAAAAAAACTATGTACACTACAGCAACCTCTGATCAGTTAATGAATGTGTCCTAACAATTAGCAGAACCAAATGACCAGATCTGATCAATATAGGAGGGTAGACTAAAACCCCTAAAGATATTTTTCTTATTGAGTTATGCACACAGTTTCAATATTTTATCCAAGCTAAAGAGTTCTTATTTGAATGCTAGCATCTCAATGATTCAACAGACTGAAAGTTCTTTCAAAGTTTTATAAAACCACACTAGTGTCACTCTCAGAAAGTTACTGTGGAGAGAATTGCTTTGCAGATATATGTTCCAAACTGACAACAGATGTTGCATAGCCCCTTGGTGGGGGTGGTCTTGGGTTGATGGCTTCAATTCTATAATAAAGTTGTCATCTCTCAGTGATTGCTAGTTGTTTTGGTTTGGAGATAAAAGAACTTCCACACAGGGAATTTTAACTTAGCCATTTTATTAACATCAACATATACATTTCTACCTATCAAGTGGGTTTGCTCTCCCTTCACTGGGGAGACATTTCCAGACATGAAAGCAACATGTCTACATTGCATGATGGTTCAGAAACAACTCCCTGAAAAACATTTCTGTATCTGTATCATTCCCATGTATATTCAGCCAATCAGAATCGACTTCCTTATTTTGTCTTGTATCTAAACCCTAAGGTCAACCTGAGAAATTCAGAGCAGAGATACACTTCTCCCTAAAAATAATAATCTGCTAAACTATTATTTAACACAGAAAGTGTGACACAAAGATCAATAGATGTATTGGAAAAGCTCCTTTCAGAAATTAAGCAAAATGTTGAAACATTGGAATATTTCATTAGAAACAAAGAAAAGAGTTATGTCATATCTATCCTCTTGTATGGCAGTGAATTTTGAATAATTTTCAGAGAGATGAAAAAGAAACCTGAAACACAGATACATAGTCCTACAGAGAGATGCTGAGAATACCATGGACATAACACATGAGCAATGGGGAAGTTCTAAAGAAAATGAGAACTAAAAAGACACACATACCTAAAATCAGAAAAAGGCAATTGAAATTTCCTGGACACATTATGAGGAAAGATGGCTTGGAAAATTTAATACACACAGGGCATATAGAGGGAAATAGCAAGCAACTTTCCTAATGAGTTTGTAGGAATAGATGGCAGAGTGGCAACAAGGAGGAATGGTAAAAAAGTCAAACATTGCTTAGAGTTACAAAGGACAGGAAGTTGTGGAGAATCATGGTCATCCCATGTCCTGAAGGTAGATAGTACATAAATGATGATGATGATGATGATGATGATGATTAAATCTTCATTGCTGATGGCAGAAATGTAAAAGATATAAACAGGAGAATATTACAATCTATGAGCAAAATGAAAATTTGTTGAAATGCAAGAAAAATTTAAAATTAACATTTCAAGATATTTCCTGGGATTAAATGCCCCTAATTATTTTTTACATTTATTTATTATTCCTTTGTATAAATAGACATTTTCTGTTTATATTCTATTTATGATGTATATTTTCTATTTCTATTTTGCTTATATTATATATATATATATATATATATATATATATATATATATATATATATATATATATATATATACATTTTTCTATTTATAACATACATCTATGGATATTTTCTATTTTATTTACATACTAGCTGAATTACACACACCTTGCTGTGTGTCACATATTTTTTATAAGAAAATGGTGATTGATTTTAAATTATTCTTATAATTTGTGGAGAAAAATGATGCATTTCATTATTACTCAGTGGTATTTCCAATGTGACCTCCATCTTCTGACTTTTGCCTTCTATATTTTGGATCGGAGTCATTCCATTGTTCAAATTTAAATTTAATTTAAAGAAAAAAAAAAGTTAAAGAGAAAAAATTTGATTAAAATGAAATATACTTATCCAAGTACCCTGGGTAATGTAGTTTCAGAATACATATGGTTATGGGGTGGGGTCTATATTCAAAAACCTTGGAAGAGTTTGATAACAAACAGACAGACAGACAGATGCTACAACTTTATATATATATAGATATATTTTCTATTTATAATTTGCATATATATTTTGTTCATAGAGACATTTTCTATTATATTTTATTTATATATATACTTTCCTTTCTATTTATAACTTGTGTTTATAGACATTTTCTATTTATATCTTGTGTACATTGACATTTTACATACATTTTGTATACACATATATATATATATATATATATATATATATATATATATATATATATATATATATATATATATCAGTGATAGAGAATCAGTGATAGGGTGTTTAAAAAATATTCAGTGTGGACATAGGAATCAACACTATATTGTGGCAGTTTCTCACTTTCATGCAATGAACATAACAAATGATACTACTCCATAGTGGGCTGTCTATAAAGAGTGCTGTGTGGGTCAGGAAGAGATTGGTTAGATTTTGTAAAAAAATAACCACTACATTTCTTCTAAAGGCTAAAAAAAGAAGAAAAAGTATTGAGATAAAATTACTAAATATTTCAAATAAATAATATAAATACACATGAATGAACAGTCTGAAGACAGTGACCATAAATAGACCTGACTTATTTATAGACACACACACTCCAACTACACGGTCAGCACAAATAAGCAGTTTGAAAATCACAAATGCAAGTAACTATCAATGTTAGCCCTAAAATGAACTAGAGATGACCAGCTTTTTATCCTTCAATCTACTCAAACCCATTCTTGACCCACCTCTATGAGCGATAATGGCACCATGTAAACCAGTACTACCTGCTGCTTGGTTGGCTTAATGATGACTAAACTGGTTCCCACAAGATTTTTCTGGTGAGAAGTGTGAGTGGCAGGACATCCAGCAGAATTAAAAAAAAACAAGGCCTGATGATCAACCTTCTTGTATAGTCATTGGCCATCTAACACAATAAGGAAGACTGAGATATGTGTATAGCCAATGCAGTGATGATATGGCATTGCTGAGCAGAGGATCTCTCCTACAGTGAAGTCAATAGCCACAGTGGAGAGTTACTCTGATGGAATCAACAGCCAGTCTGTGACTAAGGTGAGCCTTCAAAGTTATAGGATATCAGTTATGGCTCAACCTGGAGAGGGATAGGATCCACCAGCTCTACTTATCCAAGATGCACGATGCAGGAATAACTTTCAACCCAGATATTTGGAGGGAACTGTCCAGGTGCTCAGTTGCACAGTAATCCTATGACCATACCTGGTCATGAGATTGATGATGATGATGATGACGATTTTCTATCTGTTCCTTTTTTAACTGGCAGACTGAAACTATTACTGGCAGAATAAAATTTCAAACAAAATTTAATCCCAAAATCTATAAATCTTTTCTAGTAATATTAAAACAGAAAGTGAAACTTGGCTGAATATATTTAGCCAAAAAGCATGTGTGTACATATTTTTCAGATTGCATGGGCACTTTGATGTGGTGCAATGGTTGCCGAGCTTGTCTCGCTAGATCAATTATGACTGAGTAATGAGTTTCATCCTCACTGGGTGCCCCAAGAAACTGCCATACTTATCTGAATGCAAGAAAGATTTTTAGTCACTTTTCAGAGCTTTCATTTAGATTCAAAGTTGGAGATGGATTGATCTGTGTTGAGTTTTATTTAATGATGCTTTTTTTATATATATCTAGAGAATTTATTGTGTGGAGTCTTTTTTTTTCATATGCAAGCTTTATTCTGTTGTCATAGTAATCATGATGGCTTATTGGCTATTTTGTTCTGGTAGCAACACTGTATCTGTCAACTTCCTCTTGTTCCAGTATTTCTGCTTTCATTTTCTTTTATTTTATGGCTTCATATCTGCCACTAAACAAGGACAATATTCCAGAGAGGAATCTCTACAAGAATCATGGCAGTTTGGATGCAACTATCTAGGCGTACATGAATGGGATTAGATAAAATAAATTCTTACAAGTATAAAACAGGCTGCTTGATAAAAAGAAAAAAAAAGGCTGGTTGTTTTAGGTCAAAGTGATACATTCTATTTTCTTTCATGCGTCTTTTCCACAAAGCTAACTGACAGGCATATTCCCACATGTAACTGCTACCAAATGAAACCTGCTACTTGTTCTCCTTCCAAAGAAGGAATTAGATTATTCTTCTGTTAGTGTTAAATGTTTGCCCTTTATGACTGCTTTTATTATACAAAAGATGTTTCAAAACTTGCTCTTACATCTCTTATTAATTATGATTTATAAACTAATGAGGTTGTATTATCATGAAAAGGTATTTCTAAGAATTTTTATACTTATTTCTTTGGAATAAATCTGGCTCATTATTCTTACGCATAATGCAATTTTTAAGATCCTGAAGTCTTTTTTAAAGGTTATATCTATGTGCCATGTTCCTTTAGGATGTTGGCAATCATAGCTCTCCACAATATCCTGTTCTTTGTAACTATTTAGTAAATTTTGTCTTTTTGTTATATCTCCTAAATTCTGTTCGTTTAATCATTTATACAAGCTTCTTAGGTAGGTTATATAATGCTTTCCTCTGTCCATCTTGATTTCAGTATATCAACTGAGTTCCAAATTTTCCAAGTCCTTGTTCTTTATTATGTATCCTAGAAACTTCAACTATCTCTGATGTTAAATATAAGTGCCCTTTCCATTTTCTCTAAAATTTTGTCATTGGCCATGTGGGGTCATTCACATCACACCAGCAGGCATAGTCTCATGTTCATAGGGACAAAGCATACACAGAAATAACATTAAAAGCATGTTAAATTGTAAATTAAAATCATACAATTTTATTTATTTTGTGTGTATTTATGTGTTTTAAGGTTGCATGTTTAAAAGAAGAAGTCATTTCATCTTATGACAAGAAATGTGCCTTGGAGAAGAGATGGACATTGACTCTCTGAGGGTTGATAGCGAAGAGAATGAATTCAACGTTTTCTGGCGTGAAGTCCATTTTCAGGCAGGAAAAGGTTCTGTTGCATGCTGGGAGAACTTTTATTATTTTGGTTTTATTTAATTTATTTTAAACAAAGTTTTAATGTTATTTGTTTTATTTTATTTTGTTTATGATATTCATTATGATTATTATTTTATATTTTTATTTATTAATAATAATAATATCCCTACATCATATCCCCACCAAATTAGTGGAGCTAATTGGTAGTGATGGATATCTATTTAAATCATTGTTTTTTGAGAAATGAACTCTCCTCCAAGAACATGTAGTTGTGGTTTTTGATAATGGTTGTTTTTGTTGAGGTGGTTGTTTTGAGTGTTCAGCAAGTTGTTTAGGTTGTTCAGGTGGGGGGGTGATTATGTAAGATGCTTCTTGTTGTGGTTTTGTAATACTGTCACTGGTTTTAATCTCTCAGTAGACACTGTGAAGTATTTTCCTGAGGAGTTTTCCTGAATATTTTTCATGTCTGCTAATTACTATATAGGATCCAGAATAAGGAGCTTCAAGAGGTTTCCTGACTTTGTATGTTCTTAACCAGACATGGGTTGAAGTATACAAGCTTTGTGGTATGAAGGATTGCTTAGCTGAGTGTAACTGTCCTTCAGAAAGTAGTGATAGGTTCAGCTTAGTCATCTTTTGATAAAATTGCTTAATGTTTTTTTTGGTAACAGTGGAACTGTCATGTTCTATTAGTGATTTTGGAAGTAATAACTGGGTTCCAGTGACAGCAATGGCAGGTGAAATATTGTCTTCATTAGGTACATTTCTCATACTAAGAAGAACTATCAGTAGGGCATTTATCCAGTTTTGTTTTCTAGCCATTATAGCTGTTTTTAATATCCTATGCTGGTGCTCTATTATTCCATTTGTTTGGGGACAGTATGAGATTGTACAGAGTCTGTGAAATCCTATAATGGTGGCTGAGTCTTTGAATAATTTGCTTTTGAATTGGCAAACTCTGTCTGTGATGACCTGAAGCAGTACTCCAAAGCAAGCAAGTATCAACGAATATTATAGCTACTGTATTTGCTGAGGTGTCTTGAAGAGGGGAAACTTCTTGTTGTCCTATCAGTGCAGGTAAGAATATATTTTGCTAGTGATGAGTATATGCCAACATGTATGGTTGCTGGGGGCAACAGTTCAATAATATTGATATGAATTATTTGAATCATCCAGATGGTAGTGAAAAGGGTGTAGTTTGATTCTTAGTATATCTAGAAATTTTGATTTTGTCGACAACAATGATTGAAAGATGTTTGTTCTATTTGAGGCTGTCATTTTTTTAAATGCCTATAATAAGTTTTAGTGATCAGTAAATAATGTAACCTGTCTACCTTCTATTTGTGGTCTGAAGTGTAGTATGGGTTTGTAAGCTGCTAATAGTTAACAATCAAATGTTGAGTATTTCTTTTGTATATCAGTTATTTTTTTTGAGTGGAAGCCTATGGGGATCAGGGTGTCATCTACAATCTGATGTATTGCTGCTCCTGTTGCATAGCTAGAACTATCAGTTATGAAATGATATTGAGTGGCTCTGGGGTTGGGCAGGGTTAATGCTGTAATTTCTGCTAGAATGTTCTTGATGTTTTGAAATGCTTCTCTTTGTGTAGAATTTATTTGTAGTGATTTTACAGTTTGATTATATCTGATGAGTTCTCTTAGAGGTAGTAGAATTTCAGCTGCTTTTGGAATTAGTTTCCTGTAGAAATTAACCAATCCAAGAAATCTGCATAGAGATTTATCGTTGTTTGATCCTGGAAAGTTTTGAATCTGTTGAATTTTCTGATTAGTTGGGATTAAGCCTTTAAAGCTGATATTATATCCTAAGAAGTTTATGCTGTTTTTGACATTTATTTAGAGATATTGTAAGTTGTTTTCTGCAAGGATTGATACAACTCTGTAGATGTTCATAATGCTGGGTCTGTGTTTCTAAGAAGGCTAAAATGTCATCTACTTAGACAAAGATATAATCTATATCCATGAAGATATTATCCATGAAATATTGGAAAGTAGTATTACTATTACATAGACCGAAAGGCATAAATAAATATTGAAACAAACTGAAGGGTATAATGATGACTGTTTTTTCATGAGATGCATATAACAAGTCTATCTTAGAAAACAATTTATTATGGAGGTTGGATTCTAGGGTGTTGGGATTGAGTAGGGGATACTTATCAGGCTTAGTTAGGAGGTTTAGATGTCTATAATCACAACAAGGTCTGTAATGACCTGGCATTGATTAAGGTACTAAGTGTAGTGTTGATGCCCATGGTAATTTTGAGGGTCAGATTATACTAGTGTTCATAAGTGCAGTGAACTCTTGGTTTGTGACTTTGTGTTTTTCTTCTGAAAACTGGTGTACTTTAGCAGAAGATGGTTTACTATTACCAGTGTTAATTAATGTGTTTGATTTTTGTTATGGAAGTATTAGGTCTCTCCCTCCATGACACGAACAGGGTGGGATGTTTGTTCAGAAGTGATTGAACAGGATTTGATAGCTGAGAAAAGTTACTGCCAGTAATCTGTTGAGTAGTTGCTATGACTTGCATACGTTGTATATAGTGTTCAGTACTGTTATCATGCAGTTTTCCAGTACTGCAGTCTAGGATTAGAGTGTAGTGCCTGAAGAAGTCTGCTCCTAGTAGTGGAAGCCTATGGGGATCAGGGTGTCATCTACAATCTGATGTATTGCTGCTCCTGTTGCATAGCTAGAACGATCAGTTATGAGATGATATTGAGTGTCTGCTATGACTACTGTCCAAGTGAATAATCGTCGCAGGCCAGAAATGCCTATGTTAATTGATGTTTCCCCATACCAAGAAATATTATTGCCTGTGACTGATGATAAATGAACAGGAATAGGGTTGAGATGCAATCCTCAAGCAAAGTTTGTGGGAAGTATAGTCACAGATACTTTAGTGTCAATGAGAAAGTCAATGTGATATAAACCTATAATGGTGGTAACCTTAAAAGAGATGTGAGTTACTGGTTTCCATAGCAATTCGCGTTATTAGTTTTCCAACAGCTGTTTTTGGGTTCTAGTAGAGTACTTCTAATGGGGGAAGATTTCCTTGAGCTGGGATTTATTTATTTTACAAGATTTATTTTACATGAAGCTTTAGCAGGCCATTTACACCATGGCTTAGATGTCTTTGACTTGGGAGCAAAGTATATATAGCCTTTATAGGGTTTGAGCGAATAATATGAAGTATTGGTTGAAGGGGAAGCAACTCTCACTCTCTGCAGAATTACAGAACTTGTATTTTGGATTAAGTTTCTTTTTATAAAAGGAATTATTTTGTCTGCCAGTCTACCTAGCTCAGATAGTGAGAGTCTTTGTATGGCAGCTACAGCTGAGGGTTTGTGATAATGCTTGCATGAATTGATAGCAAACAAATTTGTCACCAACACATACTTTAGATGCTTTAGAAAGTAATTCTCAGAGATCTGTGAAGGTCTGTCAGTCATTTTTGTGTTTGAAATAAGATTAGCAAACATTTCTAGCTTTGATCTCTCATGCATCTGAATTACTGCCTCCTTGAGTACTTCTTTGAAGAGGCTGTTGAAGTTTGTAATTTGGATATATTTGGATATGGAAGTAGGCAAGATAGCACATAGTAGAATTTAGCTTCGGAGCTGGTAATATTACACATGGCAAATTGGCCTTCATATATTGCAAACAAACCATTCAAAGCTGTTTGCATAAATTCAGGGATTTTAATGGAAACAGAAGCTAGCATGCTGTCCTGTTCCATGTCGAGAGTGTGTAGGGATTTAGAGTGGATAAGAAAGAAATTATTACTTGATTTGTTGTACTCTTTCACTTGTTTTGTGTTTTTTTTCTTCTTTGATTTTTTTTTTATGGGCCAGACACTGTTTAAATTGCTGTTTAAATTATTATCTTGTAGGTATGGTGGAGGACCTCCTTCTCTGGCATTGTGTTATCAGCAATGTCGATGATAGTTTTTTTTTTGTAGTCACCACATAATATGGTTGTTGATGTTTTTTTTTTGGTACATCAGGAATTCTAAAGTGATGTTTTTGGTTTTTCTGTGTCATTATCACCAAAAGTGTGGTTGGTTTCTTTTTCATGTTGGTTTTTCCAAATAGCATGGTGAATAGAATGTTTTTACATCAGTGGTCACCAAATGATAGGTTACTCATATCATACCAGCAGGAACAGTCTCATGTTCACAGGGATAAAGACATACACAGAAATAGCACTAAAAGCATGTTAAATTGTAAATTAAAATCATACAATTTTATTTATTTTGTGTGTATTTTAGTTACATGTATTTTATGGTTGCATGTGATAAAGGAAGAAGTCACTTCGTCTTATGACAAGCAATGTGCTGAGGAGAGAAGATGGACATATTGACCCTCTGAGGGTCGATAGCAAAGAGAGTGAGTTCAGCGTTTTTTGGTGCAAAGTCTGTTTTCAGACAGGAAAAGGTTCTGTTGCATGCTGGGAGAACTTTTATTATTCTGGTTTCATTTAATTTATTTTAAACAAAGTTTTAAGGTTATTTGTTTTATTTTATTTTATTTATGATATTTATTATTATTATTTTATATTTTTATTTATTAATTATTAATAATAATTAATAATTTATTAATTAATAATAGTAATGTGCCTACAGTCACATGTTCAGTTCATGGTATTCTGTAGAACCATATTGTTGGAAGGGAATTTCTGCTGCTTCATTCTTTTGTAGAAGCACATTTTTGTTTGCTTCAATTCTCTTCTTCATCTTTAATGAAATTGTCCAGCATTCACTCCATATAGGAAAACTGATATTACGTAACAGTTCAGCACTCTTTCCTTTGTTTTTCATGAGATTTTCCTCTTTCTTAATACTTTACTTAGCTTTTGGAAAGTGTCTTTTACACCTTCAGATTTTGATGTAGCACTTTCTATCTGTTAAAACACTGCCCAAATATTTGATTTTTTGTACTTTTTGATTTTGGCATATCAAATTGGTAATTTGCATATACAGTTAGTAATTTGCATGTTAGGTTGTTCTTTTACTGACAAACATCCATTCTGTCTTCTTGCAATTGATGTTTAATCCTTTCTTCTTACTTTCTTTTACTACCTTCTGTAGGAATTCCTGTAGTTTCCATTCTGTGTCTCTTATCAGCACTTTGTCATCTGCATATCTTATGTTGTTAAGATTGTGGCTGCCAATAATGAATCCTGATAAACATAGTGTGCAAATATTGACAACATCTACAACTAAAAAAATATATTGGCAAAATGCTTAATGAATTGCATTTTATTCAACTCTAGACTTTGTTAATTACCATCGGGCAGTGTATGCATGTGGCCCTTCACTAAGGCCCTCATCTGAATGTGGATTCACATGTATGATGTATGAGAGACTATTCTTACTGTCTCTGGGATTGCTATTTATATATTTATCAGTCAAATGTTTTTTTCCACATATCAGGTGCATATATTGGTGCCAATCACATGGATTTGCACTTAGTGGCTATGAGGTTACCTGGCAAGTCAACACTGCATCAGGCTTCTCTGTAAAACATTGAGTGCTAAGTCTATTCTTGCATAATATGGGGTGGGGAAGGGGTGACATACTACAATACAAAGACTTTTACTTTCTAAAGTGTGTATATTTTTAATGTTAAAACTTGGAAACAATGGAATATATCTGCATAAATATTTGCACCTACAAGATTTTCAGTTTCTAATTTAAAGAAAAGGTTTATTTCATTAGGATAATGTAGAAATAAAAGTAAGTACAACATTTTAGATAAGAATTTTTATCTTAGCAGAAATACACACACACACACACACACACACACACATATATATATATATATATTGAAGAGTTGTGAATGACACTATATATGGTCCTGGGAAATCTGGTTCAGCTCTCAAGAGAAAAGATATTTTAAAAACTGCAGCTCCTACTGCTATTAATGCATTACTCTTCAAGTATGAATTGAGTTCTCCAGGCTGCTGGCATATTTCCTATAGAAAAAATATTAAAATTTCCCTTCTTCTCTGCTGTGCAACAATGGCATAGGGGTAAGATATCTGACTGATGTCAAATTGGTTGGGTTTTGATCCCGGCTTGAAGTAATTGGATGTCTAGCCACACTGAAGTGCTGTGAAACAGCAAAACAATCTGTACGTAGATGACACTATATATATTCCTGGGAAATACAGTTGATCTCTCAAGAAAAAGGAGATTTTAAAAATAGTGCCTCCTACTGCTATTAGTGCATTACTCTTCAATTATGAATTGAGTTCTCCAGGCCGCTGGCATATTTCGTATAGAAAAAAAATGTTAAAATTTCCATATCTGTCTATAGTTCTGAGATGAGGTATTATGTACACTATTTACATTATTCAGACTATTGTCCTCATCTTTGTCGCCATATTTATCATGTTTTGGCTGTTGTATGCTTCGGCATTCTTCAGGTGGTTGGAATGTCAAACTAAACCCTTTATTTTGTTCACTGGGGTAGACTGTTCTAGTTCCACGTGCCATGTCTAATAGATGTCAGTTATCAGTTATCTCCTGTTAATTCCCCTCTCAAAGTTCTCCACTGCCTTAGCCAGGTATTGAACTCACACTCTTTGGATTTTGTCACTGGATCTAGCCAATGTTTTTATCCACTGTGCCATGTGTCCAAGGACAGAAAATTGAGGAAGCATTTATTACTAATTTTATATCTAAGCTTTCTTATAGTCTTGCCAAATTGTACAAGAAATATTATCAATTATGGAGTATTACAATGGGCAGACTTTCCTATTTTGATAGGATTCGTTTTGTCCATAATGTAGCACTTATTCATGAATGCAAACATTCTCAACTTGTGACTAAACATCAGAATAAGTTGCAAGATTTAATTTATAAAACATTTGGGTGTTCTGCTAATCCTGGTATTGGTCAGAATGTTTTAAATCTGTCTTCATACCAGTTGTCCGAGCTTGAACTATCAATCCCCTCACATGAACTGGATTTTTGTGTTCCTCCCTTACATATTAAGTGGGAGGAAGTGTATTCAGAGTTTGAGGTTTTGTTCAACCTGAATCCGCTAGCAAGGTCAGCAACCTTAAGGCAAAGTTAAACAATATAGCACATTGCCAAGCAGGTACTCCTGTTTCACATGATAAATCAAAGTGGAACGAGGAGCAATTGCGGGTAATCAAAGCACTTCATAATAATAAATCTTTAGTAATTACAAATGTACTGGTGTTGTTATTCTTGATTATCAGGATTATGTTAACAGGATGATGACAATTTTTGGGGATTCCTCTAAATTTTTCTGGTTTTAAATTTTTCTTTTATGCAGCATTATTCATTGATGGATAAATTTATGTGGTCCTACGATATTTACAGACAATTGATATATGGGCTGATGCCCTGTATTGTAGTCAATTGTCTCTGCCTGCTATTCTGGAGGATGTTTTTGTCGAACTGATGAAATTTGCCACAATGTCAGTTGAGTTCAGTTTTGACAGCATCATGTACAGGCAGATTGATGGTGTTTTGATGGTTTCCCACTTGGGACCCATTTTAGCAAATATCTTTGCTGGGTTCCAGGAAGAGAGTGTGTTATTAAAATCTAATACACCTGACGTTTATTTCCATTACGTCGATGACGCTTTTTGTCTTTTTGATAACAAGATTGAAGCAGACCAAATTCTTGTGTCTCTTAATAATATGCATCCAGTTTTAAAATTTACACAAGAAAAAGGGGTTGATTCATCTCTTCCCTTGATGTTTTGGTTAGCAGATCTTCGTCGGGTTTTGTTACTTCTGTTTACCATAAACCGACATTTACTGGTTTGTATATCCATTGGGATTCTTTTTATCCCATGAAACGTATAATTAATTTAATTAAAACTGTTACCCATAGGGCATTTATGATCTGTTCTGAAATTAAATTGGATGATGAACTTCGGTTTATTATTACTACTCTCTTTAACAATGCCTATCCATTAGGCATTGTTCAAGCAATTATTAAGAATATAATTGCAGAATTCAACAAAGTTAAACCTGCTATAGTAAAAAGATGTCCTGTGTACCTACGCCTTCCTTGGCTGGGTAATATCAGTGATAGATATGCCAAGCAGGTTTCTGTGGCAGTTCAACATTGTTACTTTGCTGCTAACACTTGTGTTGTTTTCTTGGCCAAGCCTGTCCTTCTGTCTATGTGTAAGGATGTTCTCCTTCCACATTATAATAGTTTGTTAATTTATTCTTTTAAATGTAGTCATGGTTCGTGCTACATAGGGAGAATGACTCAAAGGCTGAATGCTAGATTAAAGCAACATGTTCCAATAAAAATCTGAAACTTTAAGAACACTCCTTCAGTCATTCTGACCAATACATATGTGTCTTCCATCACAGAACACCTAATAAATAGCCATAATTGTGCTGCTAGTTTTAGTGTGGACTCATTTACCATCCTTAGCAGGTCCCACTTGAACTACTACTTAAAATTATTGGAGGCCCTCTATATTCTATCATTGTAAACAGAAGGACTTTGTAGTAGGCCTCCAACTAATTACCATCTAAACATTTTTTTTTAACCAATACACTTTGTCCATTTTTTAGTGATAATTCAGCTTATTAACCTCGATTTAGCTCTGTTGAGCAAGGTACAAAACCAGAGAGCTACCCTTTTTTTTCAGTTTTACTTTTTATTATCATGAGTGGTAATAATAAAATTAATTTTTGTCTATTTATGGCAGTTATAAAGTTTTGTACCACAAAAATCTTTTATATATATATATATATATATATATATATATATATATATATATATATATATATTTCATTGAATAATATAGACATATTGTGTCTACTTATTTTTATACTGATTCTTTGCAGTTGTCTAATCAATTTCTTGATGTTAAGATGAAATTCCTCAGTTTTTTTTAACCCCAGTACTTTTGATCTTTTCTAAGATCATCTTCAGTGGTAAATTACAAAGAGAAACATGCAAGATTTTATTGTTATTACAAAAAGTTTGTCTTTGTAATTTATATCTGAAGATGATCTTGAAAGGATCAGTATAAAAGTAAGTAGATACAATAGTCTATCTTATTCAATGAAACATGTTTGAATGAACATATGCTGCATGAATATATATATATATATATATATATATATATATATATATATATATATATATATATATATATATACACACACACACGTGCACACACCCTGGCTTTCTATACACACATATAAACATAAAAACGAGGCATCTACACAAACATGAGCATCTACAAAATAATGTTTGGAGAAGTAGAATATAATATTGACTAAAAATCAATTGATTTTTTAGAAATTGCTTTGTTTACATTACACAAATGGAAAAATGAGTCAATGTGGGTTTTTGGGATCTGAATGAAAGGATGTGCATTTTTCAGAAGAGTAATTGAACCTTGCTGCGCTGTGACACTCTGAGTAATCTTGTAAAAGAGACAAAAAGTTATCTCCCCTTGACCGAATAAAAAATAACAATGACATATAATTATAAATATTCACAGAGAATTAGAAAGTGTCATGTGACCTGACAAGACCCATGCAAGGCATTGTTAGTCAGGAAAGTGAATGTTTCTCTTTCTGCTCTGTGAAATTGTGAGTCCTTTTTCTATAACTTCATATAGCAGAAAGTGAAAGATTAAATTTCCCACCTATCATGCAGGTTTTCTCAGATCACATGTATTAATTCTTGTGAATATTTATTTAAGAACTGTAAGTAGAGAATGTTCATACTTGTATAGTGAGAAAAGAAGAAAAAGAAGAAAACAGTGAATTAATGGCTTCCTTGATTTATTCCCTTTGAGCAGAGAGCATGAAAGAAAAAAACAAAAGAGTGGGACTTCAAAGGGAGAATGGCACAGAAAACCAGAATTTTTGCTGCTTGCCTTCCAGCTATTACCAGGAGACACACTCTCAAAATATTTTCTACTGAGGTGCTGATGTTTTTATTGCCCTGTGCAGTTGATATCAAAAACTTACCTATTCAAAGGACTTAAAGTTTTCCCCATAGTCAAACAGATCTAGATGAGAAATGAGTATTTAGTCAATTTACAGTTTGTTTTAGTGCTGATTTTGCTTTATTTCATATGATTATTTAGTACTGAAGAGTATATAAGGGGAAAGAGCTATGGAAGAAAGGTCTATTCACCTATTTACATTTCCCTCATAATGGGTATTATTATATGCTTTGTTCTCAGAGAGACTTTTATACCACTAAGCCATACACAAATCTATATATACATATTTACACATGTCCCATACAGAGAAAAATATATCACATATATCTACACAGCAAGCAGAGTTAAAGGAGAACTAAAAGATAGCATCTGAAACATAATATGGTAATACTTCTGTGTTTCTGCAGATGCCATGTTTAGGACTTCAGATTCAAGTGGGCTGGAATCATCTACTATATCCCAAGTGAGAACATATTCTGGAAACTGGAAACAGCAAATCTTGGGTTTTCCCAAATTGAGTTTTCTGTATCTGGGGAAGATATATTTCTAAAGTTCAAATGACACCAAACTTGTAAACTGTAGTATTTGCTAGAGAAGGCAGATTTAGCCTCATCCAAGGCCCCTTGGCCCAGGTTAAAAAAGGAACAGCTTGTTTTGGCTGCTATAAACAAACTGAAATTGGCTGCTGCTGTTGTCACTGTATGGTGTGAAATCATTAACCAGCTGTCATGACTACATGTCTTATCTTGGCTAAAGGGAGATAATTACCTTTTGTATCCTTATAAGTATATATACAGTATGTCTGGCAAACTGTTATATTGAAAGTTACTCTATTACTGCTTTTTAAAAAGATTTAACTTATGGATGACATTTTTTATCCTTTCTTAAGACTTGAATTCAGTCATGTGACCACTATACAGAATTTTCTTCTTAACCAGTTCGCACTTGTTGCAAAAAAATTAAAAAAGATAAAGTTTTCATCTATTTATCTATTTCAATGCTTTTAAAGTTAATTACAAATATTTTTTTAAAAAGTTACATAAAAAATGGACCTAAATTTTTAGTTAGAATAAAGCTTTGATCCATTTTAAAAAATGGGCAGCAATGAATGTCATAGTTATTTTAATTCCAAATATCATTGAATAATGGGATAATCCATATTGAAAAAAAATGTTCTATTTCCCAATGTCTGCTATTTTGTCAACATAAGAACACATGGACAACTAGTAGCTACATCACTTTGAACAATTTGCTTACAGCTTTGACAAAAATAATCTCAGATCCATATGAATTCTTTTATAACTCTGAAAACCTTTGGTCAACAATGAATTAATACAGTGACTGATCACTGGAAAATAGTTTTGATTCAATTGCATAATAGATTAGTCAAGAAAAATCATGATATATTGAAAAGGTTATTCCATGGTATTGAAATTTGAGCTTGTCAAGAATTACCATTTCAAGGACATAATGAAACAGAAGAATCAAACAATAAGCATAATTTTCTGGTTATATGTGAAGCATTAGCAGAATATAATGATTGTTTAAGATTGCATTTAGATTTTGTGGAGAAAAATGTCAACTGGACATTTTATGGATTTTCAAGTGATATTCAAAATAAGATCATCAATTGTTTAACAAATAAAGATGAAGGGGAAATTAAGGCAAGGATCAAAAAAGCATTATTTGTTGGTGTTATATTAGATAAGAACGCAGGTTTTGAATAAATCTCAATTGTCATGTGTTTTATGATTTGTTGATGCAAAGAAAAATTCTCAACAGGTTTTTGGAAAACGTCAGTGTCAGAAAAGATAGAAAATTTGCATCCCTGACAGAAATTAAAAATTTGTTAATAAATTCATTGCATAAACTTTTATGGTAGCATGAGTGAAATGGTTAGGTATCTGAATGGAGTACAAGCAAGAATAAAGACAATTTTTGGTGTAAACATCATATTTGTATGTTGTTATGCACATTCACTTTATTTGGTACTCTCTTAATCTGTTTCATGTATTTGTGAATGTTGAATTTTCTTTCAAACTTTAAAAAGAAATTCAACTTTTTTTCAAAGTCAATGGCTCCAATAGCATGACTGGATGAAATCATTAGAAGGCAATTTCCAAAGTTAGCCAAGACACATTGGAATTGTTCATTTTCTAAAGTATCCATTTTGTCTGACAAAATTAGAGTTATTTTCAACCATATTAGAGTTCTTGAGAATTAGCTAATGCAAAGAAATTCACAGCAATCCTAGGAAATTTTGAGTTTAGATTTTTATTCCTAGTTTTTGAAACCATATTGAGTGACTCAGAGGTTCTGTTTTTGATTCTTCAAAAACATTTGATTGATATTTCGAGGTGGGTTCCTGAGATTGTGAACTTTAAAAAAAAATCATTTTACCCCCAAGCAAAGAAATAAAGTTACAAGGGGTTATTAAATCTGAGAAAATATGAGAAAAAGAAAACATTATTAAGGAGAGAGAACACTAAAAAACAGGAATTAAGAAGACAGATGATAATAATTGACATTGCATTTAAATTTTTGAAGATCAAAGAGATGCAAGAAGCCAGAATAGAGTTTAACAAGTGAGATGCGCAAGAGAAGAAACTGTTAGAATTAGAATATAAACTGTTAGAATAGAACTAGAATATATACTGTTGAAATAGAATTAGAATATAAACTGTTAGAATAGAACAGGAATAGAAACTGTTAGAATAGAACTAGAATATAAACTGTTAGAATAGAACTAGAATTAAACTGTTAGAATAGAATTAGAATACAAACTGTTAGAATAGAACTAGAATAGAAACTGTTAGAATAGTACAAGAATAGAAGCTGTTAGAATAGAATTAGAATATAAACTGTTAGAAGAGAACTAGAATATAAACTGTTAGAATAGAATTAGAATATAAACTGTTAGAATAGAATTAGAATAGAAACTGTTAGAATAGAATTAGAATACAAACTGTTAGAATAACCATTTCATCTGTAAAAGTACGAGATCTCACCACTAATATAGAAATGGGCTTAAATTCATAAAGTCCAGGTACTATAAAGGAAAGTTCATCATGAAAGTATTTAGAAAGAAGGTACAGGGAAACTACACTATGGTGGTGGGAAAGTGATTGAAGCTGAGATTCCAGGTTAGGACTAATAACATTGCAGTTTCTTCTTTGGATCTTATCAAGAATCTCTAAATATATAGCAGGGGCACCAGACCAGATGTTGTAGAAAGATTTAAAACAGGAGTGAATGGTTGACTTATAAATGTGTAAGATAGTTTTTATGGAAGAAAAATTTTCTAACACAGCACAGTGAACCAACTTTCCTTGCAGCATACCTAGCAATTGATTCATTATAATCTTTCCACTTCATATCAGCAGAAAATATAAGCCTAAGAAATCTCAAGGGGTCACTTTCCTGAAGGTTAGTATCAGCCATGCTGATGGAAGGCAAAAAGGTTCTTTTAGAAAATTAAAAGAGTGCAATTTCATTTTGAAGGTATTAAAATTAAAAAAAAGCCATTTCTTGCCCCATTTAACAAAAGATTACAGGTCATTTGTTAGTTCATCTGCCAATTTGACCATATCAAACCAATCAGACTTGCTATTAAGAAAGTAGTAAATAGTTGTGACATCAGCATAGATACTGAGTTGAGAACTGATGACATCAGGAATGTTGTTGATGAAAATTAGGAACAATATAGGTCTAAGGATAGAGCTCTGGTGGAAATACCTGCATTAATACAAAAAGATTTAGAAGAATGGTCATTCAAGACAATTTTTATTTCATGATTTGATAAGAAAGATTTAATTAGATCAAAAATTTGTTTAGAAATACTATAACCTTTCAACATGTGAAGAAGGCCAATATGTCAAACCCTGTCAATTGCCTTTGAGACATCAACAGTAACAGCGTTGAGTCTCACCATTCTTATCTAAAGCTTGATAGACACTTTTAGTGATAATTGTTAACAACTCAGCTGTTGATCTAGAGAAGCAAAAGTGAGATACTTAACTAATTCAGAGTTTATTAAAACCTATAGTACTTTGCAAAAGAGAGATAGAAGGCTAATAGTTTTATAAGTTTTTCAGAGCAGCATATAGACCCAGTAGCAACAGAATTGTCAAAAGATATCAAATGGCACCACCCACAAGCTACAATTTTGACCACTGCAAATGAAGAACAAGCATGTGTGCAAATATAAATGAGTCAGACTACTGATGTACTACTCAATGGAGGTGTGGGGGGCACCATAACCAGTATATAATTTGCAAATAATGTAGATGTTGATGTTGTACCTTGACATATCTTGGATGTGAAACTGGTGTTTGAGTCATCAATTGGTGAATCCCATGATGAAGACCAAAGTAACAAACACTAAATTGGGTCCCTGCAAAGATCACCAAAAGACTGGTGTCCACTTGGTTGGATGGAGGATTATGTGGCTAGCTCATGATCAATAGATTGGGTTTGAGAAATAAAAATAAAATTTACTGCCTAGCAACCTGCAGTCAACCTGATAGAGACTTTAGCTTTTAGATGGAGATGTTACCCACTGTTAACTGGATTAAGATCTCCCAAGGAACTTTATAAAATCCAAGGCTTTTTCTCTTTAGTCAGATTTTTGTGTGATGCCTGCCCAACCTTTGTCACTCAGCTTTCACCCTACTCAGGATTTTTTGCTCAGTTGGTCAATTGCTGAGAAAGGCAAGCAGAAATTGGAAGAGAAGAAAAAAGACTAGGATAACATGCAGAGACTAGAAGAGCAAGGACTATTGCTTAATTTAAACTACAGGTAGGTTAATCACTTTTGTCTCTACCCATGATTACTTTGATATGTCCAGTATTTTTTGTTATGCATCATATCCTTTCAGGATGTAGGCAATCATGGCTCTCCTCTTCCCTCTATCTCTTGCAGCTCCCAAAGTTTCCAGTTTGCAGAATATGTCCTTGCTTGGAAAGTAGTAGATAAATTCAATCTGCTTGAATCTAGAGTCCTAAACATGGCTTCTCCAGAAACATAGAAGAATCTTCATATTATATGAATAACCCTATCTTTTCATCCTTCTTTAAATAAATAAATATGTATATATAGTTTTGTGTATGTCTTAGTGGTATAAAGGTTTCTCTGAGAACAAAGCATGTTTGTCATTCCTGTTTCTTTCAGCCATTCCATCCTATCTGTGAAATACGGTGTTATTATATCATGGATATAATAATGCCCATAGTGGGGGAAATACAAATGGGTGAATAAACCATTCTTTCATAGCTCTCCCATTATAAGGGAATCAATAGTGCTTTTGTTTTAGAAGCCACTTTAGAATTTGCTTATGAGGCTGTTGATTTCCTGAAACCAGGTCTCTTTTGTCATACATTCCATGGTTTTGCAGAGACAACTTGTCATTGAATTAGGGCAATAGATTTCATTGTCTTTTCCAGGATATTGAATGGGGATTACAATTTTCATATATCTGCTGTGCTATAAAATTGAGATGAAATAGCTTCAAAATAATTTTTCTTTTATAATTCATATATATATATATATATATTTGGCCATTACTTTTAGGGGATATCTATATTTGAGTAGATGCTCCATTTATTTTAAATAGTATTTTTTTCCTCTACTGGTTTGTGTACTCAAAAACTTAGAGAAAATGGGCCCTGAAATAAAGATCTAACATGTAATCACAATCTCCATCGACCATGTAATTAGTCCAGGTCAACCCTGTAATCACAACCTGGATCAACTCTGACATCATAACTTTGATCAACTTTTTAATCACAACCCATGTAATTTGCCATGTAATCAGTTTGGCAAAAATTTAAAAAAACACTTATAAAAATTTGTTTAAAAACAGAAACTAAAAATGACAACGTATAATCTTATTAATTTTATACATTTTTTTAAAACTTAAAACCTGAGGGAAATTTTGGTGTGTGGGGGGAAGATTTCTATTTTATATAACAATTTGTAGAAAAGTTAAATCACCAAATTAAAACATTTTTCTTCAGTAGCAAAAGTTTCCCCTTCATAGATACTTGTTTGAATAAATGAAAGATTTAGGCTTTTGAGCATTTCGTGAATGTTTTTTGATAAGAATTTTTTTCCTGATTGCAGGAAAGGTTTTTTTTGTTTTTTCTTTTCATTTAATCAGTTTTAGTAATTAATTAATTAATACAATCTGGGACTCAAGACTAGCAGCAAGAACCCCATTTTGACTGCATTTCATTTTTAGCATCCCACTACCACTTTTTTTATCAATCTCAATTTTTGTGCAAATCTGTGCAAAAAGCGTATCACAGAACTTATTCAGCTTCATACATATTTTCAGAAAACCTCAACTTCTGATTGGTCACTTAATATTTAAATCATGTTCTCAACTATGCCTGAATTACATCGGCCTAGTTCTTGACCTGACTAAAAAATAATTCTGCCCCAAATCTGTCAATGCCTTTTGAGCCTTTCACGTGATTTAATTTAATAAATGACAAAACGACTCCTTTGTGTAGATTCAAATTTATATACAGAAATCTACAATTGGTTGTTGCTGAAATAAAATTCAAAGAGATTGTATCTTTTGAAACCTGTTAAGTTTTTTTTTTTGTTGTTGTTTGCTGACAGAATTGTTTGCTGACAGAAAAGTTTCACTATTTTTTTTTAAAAGATATTATTCATAAATATTTCTGTGATAGTGAATATTACAAGAAACTATCTTTTGGTTTGGGAAATTTCAGTCAATGAAAGATTGGATGTTTGATTTGTTTCTTTTTTGTAAATCAGTTTTAAATTACAAATACTATTCTTTTAAATCAGTAATTTCGCATGCAAGAATATTTTTATAAAATGAACAAAGTTGTCAGCCTTTAATTGTGAATGGTTTTGCAGAGAGATCTTTTTTTTTTATATTTGTTACAATTGCATCACATATTAAGAAATAGAATTTAAAAATAATAAATTTGAGAATGAATGAATTTAACAAATGTTGTGAGTCTGATATGCAAGCTTGCAAGATGATAAATCTGTGATTAAAATAGAATATATTTTTTCTTTGTAAAATGTGCTAGGTATTTTTTTAGAAATGGTTGTAATTTGAATATCAGTGAGTGTGTGAGAAAAAAGATTTTTAGTACATTCTGCACCAACAAGAGTTGGTGCAGCTTCTTTCTTTCATAGTAAGCGTTGAATTTTCTGATGCAGTATTTGAGAAAGGTTTGTCCAGCTTCACTGTATTCGGCTGCAATTCTCACAGACAATTTCAGATTTCCTGTTGGGAACATCTGGTCTCACTGGTACATGATTCGCATGCTTTAGTTTATATACCTACTTGGGTCACATGGTTGCCCAAAAAAGGCTAGACCCTTTTCCAAGAAAAATCATTAGAATTCTAATTAATATGTAGGCATTATACAGTTTTAAACTAGCCATGGATTGGATGAACTTACTCTTGTATACATTTTACTGCATAAAATTTATATTGAAGTTATTTCAAAAACAGCAATATTTGCTGAAATACATCCATGTTTCAAAATTAATTAAAGATAGAACTCTAAAGAACATTTGGTCATAAGCAATGTGTCATAATTTACTTGAATCACTTTGGCAATTATCAAGAACATGTTTGGCTAATTGTATCATTTATATTTATCCATTATCTCAAGAAGGCCAATGATAATTACAAAAACTTAAATATATGTTAGCAATAGGGTACAAGGTAAAAATGCTGCTATATTCAAAAACATTACTTAATTCCTAATTATGAGCACAGATTGTTTTGATTTAATGAATCAACATCTTGCAAATGAAAAAAAATTATTTTCTAAACAAATGCATTTTAAAGGTTTTCAGAAATTATAAGTTGAATGTTTCCTTTATTCTCTTTTCTTTTCTTTTCGTCCTGTAATTTTTTCATTTTATTTTTATTTCTCCTTATTTTTACCATATTTTATTGCTTTTTTCATCACTTATTCCTTCTTTAATGAATTTAATATTTTTTTTTATTGAAACTTTCAACTCCTTTTTCAAGTTTATTTTTAATTTCCGTTTTTACTTGTTTCATTTAACAGATTTTTATTCCATATTTTTCATTAATTCTCTCTCATTTTTCTTTCAATTTTTTCTTCATTTTTTCTCATTTTTAATTAATCTTTACAGTAATTTTCTTCTTTACAGACAAAGAGAATTAGTAATGCCTTTATAATCCTGACAAATTTCATCTTAACTGCATGAATAAAACCTAGTATTATTAAAATATTAGAATTGTTTGTCCTTAATCAGCAAAAAAGATGGCAAAAAAGAGCAGAATGGAGCTTTTTCTTTCTGGTTTATCTCATTATTTTGCTGTCAGTCACTTGACAAATCAGGTGATAAAAACTATAAACTGCCAGAAAATTATTACAATACATCCAAGGACAATTGGTATAAATTATAATGAAAATATTTATGTCATTCAAAGATCTCATGACTATATAAATGATCTGATCTCAAAAACAATTTTTCTGTTAACTTTGGCAAGGAATGTCTTGTTAATGTTAACACCTCCAAAACAAAACTGCTCTCTTTTAATCATCTGAAATAAACCTTTTTACCTTCCATCAGCATAGAAGATGCTAACCTCCAGGAGAGTGATTCATTGTACCTTCTCAGTTTAACATTTTCCCCTGACACAAAGTGAAAAGATTGAATCAATAGCTAGGTCTGCTGTTAGGAAAGTTGATTCACTGTGTTGTATTAGACAATTTTTCTCATCAGAATCTATCTTACATATTTATAAGTCTACAATTCATCCTTGCTTTGAATATTACTGCCACATCTTGTCTGGTGCTCCTGTTATATATTTAGAGATTCTTGATAAAATCCAAAGAAAAATCTGCAATGTTATTGGTCCTGACCTTGCATCTCTTCTTCAGCCACTTTCCCTTCACCATAATGTAACTTTCCTGTGACTTTTCTATAAAAACTTTCATGGTAATTGTTCTGATGAACTTTCCTCTTTGGGACCTAGACTCTATGAATTTAAGCACAGTACTAGATTGGCAGCAAGAACTTATCATTTTTACAGTTGAAATGGCTAGATGTAACTGTAATTTCTATTCTAACATTTTCTTCTGTCGCACTTCTCACTTTAGAAATTTTCTTCCGGCTTCTTGCTTCCCAGTCAACTTTGATCTTCAAAAATTTAAATGTATTGTTAATCATTATCTTCTCTCTTCTTAATTCTTGTTCTTTTAACACACACTCTCTCTCTCCCTCTCTCTCTCTCTCCCTCCCTCTCTCTCTCTCTCCCTCTCTCTCTCTCTCCTTAATAGTGTTTTTTTTTTCTCATATTCTCTAACATTCATGAACATATTGTGTCTTAGCAGTTTTACTGCCTTTCTGGTGACTTTATGAGCCAGCCAGAATGAAGATGGCTAAGCAACAGACAATAAAATGAACTTACTGAACAAATTATTAATTAAAAGCAAAAATAACAGTGATTAAAAAATCTTCAATTTTTTATGATATCAAATTCATGTTTTGAAATTTATTTCCTTTAGAATGATAAAATGTAAGTTTTACATCACAACATTCTCCTTCTCACCTGTTCTGATTCAGAATAAAACCTGTTATTGATTTCTTTGTTAGATGCAGGGAAATTGGCCAATGTTTTATGCATGAATAGCAAATATGGTTTCCCTGTTTGCTTTTATTTCTGTTGAACCAGATGGGAAAATCTCTTCTTTTTTTTAATCATTTCACCCCAAGCAAGGCAGAAGTGCCACTAGTAACAAAAAGTGAAAGTGAGATTAAAGACTGGGTATAGTGGGGGGGGGGGAGTAAAGGTTAAAAGATGAATGGGGTTCAAGACAACAGAAGATGGCAGTTGATGTTGCATTTAAATTTTTGAGGATTTTAGCTTTCAGGGGAAGTAAGTAAGCAGAAGGGAGTTCTATTGTTGGGAAGTGAACAAGTAAGAAAATAAACTTTTGGTGTAGAAATGGTGGTTACATTTAACTATTTCAACAGTAAAAGTAAAAAATACCTACATGCCAATCTAGTAGCATACTTAAATTCATGTAGTCAAGTCACCAGGAGAAAAAACCTTGTCAGAGAAGTTGCCATGAAAATATTTGTAGAAAAGACAGAGGGAAGCCAAATCACATCTGCGAGAAAATGACTGAAGTCAAGATGCCAAGTCAGGATCAATTACATTGTAGTTTCTTCTTTAGATTTTGTCAAGAATCTCAAGATGAACAGCAAGCCCACCAGATGATATATGGCAACAGTATTCAATGAATAGATGAATAGTAGATTTGTAAATGTGCAAGATGGACTCTGATGCAAAAAAACCTTCTGGCATGACACTTTCCTTGCAGTAGATGCAGCTATTGATTCAATGTAGGTGTTCCACTTCAAGTCAATTGAAAATGTGAGGCCAAGAAGGTGCAGTGAGAAGCTCTCTTGGAGTCAAGTATCAGCCATGCTGATGGCTGGCAGGGAAGTTTCTCTATGTTGGTTAAATGAGAGCAGTTTGTTTCTGGAGGCATTAGAATTTACAATCCATTTCCAGTTAACTACTGATTGGTAGCCCTTTTCATGAGTAGCAGACAAGCTCTGACATTTGCTATTGAGACAGGAGTAAATGGTAGTGTCATCAGCATAAATGGCTACTTGGGAACTGATGACATCAGAAAGATCATTAATGAAGATCAGAAACAGCATAGGACCCATTATAGAACCTTGGAGGACACCTGCAATCATGTGAAATGATCTGGACATGAGCCCATTCAGTATGAACTTCATTTCACAATTTGATAGGAATGATTGGATTAAACCAAACAATTGTTCTGTAATTCCATAGCCATGAAGCTTATGGAGAAGACCAGCACGCTAAACCCTGTCAAATGCCTTTGAGATATCTAGAGCTACAGTGCAAGTTTTGCTGGTCTTATCAAGAGCTTGAAATACATATTCAGTGATGGCCGTAAGGACATCAGCAGTAGACCAGGCAAAATGGAATCCATATTGTTTGTCAGAGAGTAGGTCATAAGAGATAAGAAGCTTAACCACTTCAGCATTGATTAAAGCATCAAATACTTTTCCAAAATGTTGTAAGAGAGTAATAGGGTGATAGTTACAGGTATCAGAAGGTTCTCCAGAGTTCTTAAAAACAGGAACTACAGAAGAGGACTTCCAACAAGCTTGAAAGCAGCGAGGTACTAGTTATAGAGTTTGGAGAGAACTGGGACCTGTTCAGGAGCACATTTCTTTAAGATGATGGCTGGTATCCTGTCACCTCCACTTGCCTTATAAGGGAGTCTAATTTAGAAGCCATGTGAAAATTATAACAAAAAGTTTGACATTTTATAATGAATCATTGAAAAATTGTTAAAAACTTTCAAATTTTATTATCAAGACCAGAGTGTAAGCATCATAACTTTTGACAGCATTTCCTATAAACTTTAGAAGGTCAAATAAGATGAAGTGATAATGTTATGTAGTGAAGTTAAAAATTATCTATAGAACTACTTCTGTCATAAATACATAAAAAAATAAAGAGGAGACTGAAATAAAAACAACCTTGCATTTTTATTTAATAAAAAACAAAATTAAGTATTTAAAAGTCAAAAGTTCTATTGTTTGTATTATGTATGTAATTATGAAAATTACAAATGATATTTGCACAAAGAAGCAAAGTGAAGTTTATTAAATAATTATTTATATAAAGTAATGGATTCATTTTCAATATATTCATGCATGTTGAAAAGTCAAATGATAGAAGCAGCAGATAAGTAAACTGCAACAGATTATATTGAAGTTAAACATTGACCAAGTGATCAACAACAGAAAAATATGCCTGAAAAAGTTAAGACTGGTTTCTTTAAATTGTATGTATTTAAATTAACTAAAAATAAACTGAAACTATGGTCAAATTAAACTGAATCATAATAGATCCTGTATAGATTCTAAAAAGGGGTTCAAATGAACTGATTAGACAGAAAGCTTAGGAATATAATATTTCTGTCTGATTGTATAGAAAGGAAAATAATTTTAAGTAGTATATGATTAAAAAAATGATTGTATCATTTGCAATCCAGTAAATTTACTTGATAATTATTTTCCAGTTGTCTTTATAGGTTAATTTATGTGAAATTCAATTTTAGTATGGTAGCACTTTTTTAAAGTAAAAATTGCAATTTCCATTCAATATTCCAATCATGAGATTAGTTTGAAACAATTCCAAATTGTTCTAGCCTTGGCTAACACCTAGTCTAGAAGAAAGACAAATTTGAACTCAAAATTATGGAAAACCACTTTGCTATTTTGATAACACTGAGCAATTCACAGATAATAAAGAAAAGGAATCTGTGGAGAGTCATTCATCATGAATAAACAAATCATTAAAAAAATGTTTAACTGAGATTGAATCATAAATAAATTAAGCTAGTTTTGTATATATTTAATTTTGTAATTTGAAAATGAAGGAAAAGAAACTGTTCATTTAGGAAATGGTGCACAAGAAACTCTACTCCTTATAAATTAAAATTCTTTGTAAGTTATATAGATCAACAGAAACCTGAAAGAAGCCAGAGAGCACAATGGCTGAAACTATGTGATAAAAACAACGATGAGGACATGAGTGAAAATTTAAATAATGTAAATGATAAATCTACAAGTGTTGATGAAAAAAATGAATTTAATGGCTTATTAAATAGTGTTTATTACAAAAATGTTTTCTATATTTTCATTCAGATTTCATAGAAAAAAAAATGAATCCCAGAATATTGCTGCAAATGAGTCTCAAGAAAAAGTGTTATTCTTCCAAACTGCCTTGAGATTTCTCATTTTATGCCAATAAGCCACATTCCAAATGATAAGCCCACACTTTATGAGTAAATAAATAATCATACAGAGGAGCTAAGATATTTATTATCTTGAATATAATTAATGATTTATTCATTGATTTTATTTTGAGTCATTTGTCTTAATCTGCCCTTTTCACCTCCTCCTCCTACTCTTATATCCATACAACAACCTCATTCAGTAACCCTCTACTTTGAGTGGCTGTAATGCCTTGTATTAGTATTAGGTGAATAATATTAGAAAATTGAATTTCTTTCACTAAATACTTATGCTGCTGTTAAGTTATTTGGGGATATATTTTTATCAAAATTTGAAAAATCTTTTTATTGTGAAAAGAAAATTTAATGTTAAGGTCAACCAAAGAGCTTCAAAATTCTGAATTTAATTTTTCATTTTTTTGTCCCAAAAATTTAAAAGAATCTCAACTAATAGGAAAAGATGAAATCTTCAACTCACAGATATAAATTTCAAAGCAACCAAAGTTTGTCTCTTTAATGATTAGATGCAAATTTCATCTGTTTAATACAGATGACATTTAATTTGGAAGTCAGATCTTTGAAAGATGAAGAAATTATTGATTTTACTATATGTCTGTCTGGTTGATTTGTTTTCAGCATAGAAAATGAAATCAAATTCTGGCCAGCACTGTTTGTAACTTTGATTTTGGAAAGACATGGATTCATTTCTTCTTAGGTCCCCTTTAGCTATGGGTAAAATAGTATGGCATATTGGGTTCTTTAGCCTTATTCTCAACACAGTCATTGATGAAACTGCAGTACTTGTAGTCCCTAGTGATCCTACAATGACAATGGTGAAATTGGCCTTTTTATACAGGAAAATATTAAGCCTTCATTGACCAAACAGTATGAATGTCAGTTGAAATTTTAAAATATTCTCAAGTAATTAAACTAATTGTTATAGCTCATTCTTACAATGAAGATAGAAGAGAAAAAAATTCTTCTTTGTTCTTTATCAAGATATTTATCCCTCCCTCATTATTGATAATATAATCCCATCTATCATGGCAAATTGTTGATTCTTCAGCCTTAAAAACAAACTTGTCCAAGCTCATAATAGTATTTTATGATCAAACTGTGATTTCTGCTGAACTGTTTTGCTAATTTTCATGAAATTTGCTTAGGATTTTGCTCAATTATAGTTTGCAGAGGCTCAATATTGACAGAATATGCTCATCCAGATTGAAAGGAACATTTAAGATTTGCTGATGAAAACTGACCAAAACATGGCATGTGCACACACTTAAAGATTCATTTCCATTGACAGGATAAATATTTCTGGCTGTTTCCAGTATTGCTTCCAAGAACTTGCTACAGGACTCATCATGTTAGTTGCAGGGTGTGGACATTTTTTAAAACGTTTTGTCACTGCCAAAGTCAAAAAGGAAAGAGGAAGAAGTTTTAAAATCTCACACTGCCTGTGATTATTGTCATTTAGGAGGGAGATAGTAATTCAAGATGCTCTTTTTTATTTCATACTGCACACAATGTCTGATAAGGGTCTGATCTAAACTCATATTAAAAAAGTAAAATTAATACAAAATTTATTCTCTCTGTTATTAAGTAATCTACAAAGCAAGATAAAACCTAAATGTTAATTGTTATTTTCTTGTAAGTATTGAAAAATTACCTTCAAAGTGACCATGTAAAAAATATGATAGGATTTTCTTTCCAACCTAATAACAGAGTTGGCAGTATTGTCCTGGACAGATGAATTACATTCTATATAGGCTCTGGCAGTCTGGGACAATCTATCGGGGTCCCTTCATTTAAGGAACTCACTTAAAAAATGTCTATCAAGCTAGCCAGATTAAATGCGAGGGGCTTGAGAGATTGAAGTAAGAGTGCACGCCTGCTTCATGATCTTTTGTCCATTAGTGCCGCTACAATCCAGGAGATGCACTTTGTTTGCGATGTTGATGCTTGTCTAATGATTTTGTTGTCTATTCAGCATATGGGGACCAGCTGACCAGAGGTGTTTTCTTGCTGGTTAAATGTACACTGGGTGCAAAAGTGGACCTTGTCCATGCCAATGTGTGGGTGTAGTTGACTGCGGCGGATATTGCCATGAACAGTAGTTCATTTCACATTGTTGTGGCTTATACACCCAACAGACATGTCTCTCTTTTTTCCCTCAGTTAGGGCTGTTCCTAGTGGATTTGTCATGCTTAGTCTTCATGTGTGTGTGTGTGTGGGCTGGAATATCATCCTGGACCCCAAATTAGACATGGGGCTGAGAGCTAGCGAGAGGTCGGGCGATTGTAGATTGGTTGATCTGATTGGCAAGTTTGGTCTCATCAAAAGATACTGGAGTGATCACCCAAAGAGGGAGATGTGGACATGGACTCTTAAATGGCCATCTACTTGGGTAGCTAGCTACCTGGAGACAATGTTAGTGAAAAGGGTCAATTTAGATTTGCTAGATTGTTCCACATTCCACTGGTTAGGCTATTTGGATCATAGGCTTGTCTGTGCCCAGATGGCGTTAGGTTCTAGGCTTAGAATGGCTGTAGACTGAAAGTTCAATCTGTCATTACTGGACAGCCTGAACTTCTGACAACAACTAGATTAGTGCAATGGGAAATAGTGGGGCGCTTATTGGGAATAAGTGGTGGGAGAGGTCTAAGGACAGTATTGGGTCTTTAACAACAAAATATAGCCAACGACTTGCCTTAGATAAGGCTAAAAATGTGGAAACTCACAAAGATAGTTTGTCCTTGGCAGAGGCTGAGGGGATTCACTAGAGATAGGTTTAGCTAAGCAGGCTCTGGAGTCTGCGGCTAGCAAGTGCTACCAGGGTCAGTTAGTTAGAGATAGCTTAAACAAGATGTCTAATGAAACTGTGAATATGCCCAAGGAAGAGATCTTCTGAGGTTCCAATCAATATATTTAGGAGGCTGATACCCCAGAATGACAAACTCTAAGGTCAACCAAAGACATGTCTTTTGGTGTCATTTCAAGTACCAGTTTACCAAGGAGTCTGGTATCTATGGCAAAGGGTTACACAGCTATTTGGCTGACTTTCCTTGGCTTGAGCTGACTGAAGTGGCTAGCAGCAACGATGAGATCACAGAGGGTGAAGTTTACTTGGCATTGAAGAGGGTCAGCACTGGCGAGTCTCTGGGACTTGTTGGTCTGCCCTACAAATTTGACTTGAAGTTGTCACAAATCTTTGTACCAATTTTGATTGTCATGTTCAACAAATAGTTAATTTCTGACCAGATCTCTTAAATGATTATAGGCCCATAAATCTACTAAACACAGAGTTAAAGATTTTGGTTAAGATCCAAGAATTTAAAGGGATCTGAGCAGACTTGTGCTGTGAAGGGACAAACAATTCAGAGCAACCTGCATCTGATCTGTATGATCCTAGTGGGTCTAAAAGATGATGATCAAGTTGCGGTGTTTGATAAGATCAACCATCAGTACCTGGCTGCTGTCCTGCAGGCTGCTGGATTCAAACCTAACTTCTGAAAGTGGATCAGCCTCCTGTATTGCTCCCCCAGTACTGTTGTACAGGTGAATGGAAAGTGGTTGTGCGCTTTGGCACTGTTGGGGTCAGTCCGACAGGGTTGACCACTGTTGCTCCTACTTTATACTTTGGCATTGAAGCCCCTCCTTCTCCAGCTAAGGGACAAGGTGTGCAGTCTAGCCCTACATAGAATCGCTGTCCCCGGAAGTTCTCAAGCCAAGGTTTCCATATACACATTTTGTATCATGTAACAGTGACATTGAGGTGGTACAGAAGGTGCTTGAAGGGTAAAAATAGGGCCAAGATTAACCACAACAATTCTTCCAGCTTGCAGTTAAAGTGCCTGGAAAGTGTTCATGCTTCTGGGGTCATTTAGTTGGACTGACAGATGCATCTGCATTCTTGGAGTGTGGTTTAAGTATAAGCTCAAGGTGGAGATCAAAACTGATAGAAAGTGTGTGTTATTGACAAATTTCAGTGAAAGGTGATAAATGTGGTGAGCTTGGTTTGTGTGAATGGGACCAGCCTTGATTTTCTTTTTTAAGTCTCCTTAAATAGGGTGGTTTCCTGTGAACTCTTCTCTGGTTAAGATAGACTTTCTTTGTTTACCTAGTTAATGTGAGTAAGTGCTGTTCCTGGCCTACTCCCAGCATTCTCTTTTGTTTATGATCCAATCCGAGATTCCTAACCGCCCCAATAAAACCAGACCCTAAAACCTTTTGCTAGAAACATTCTAGCAAAAGGTTTTATGGTCTGATGAGGAGGAACAATAAGTGGTATGTTTTGTGAGCTCCTCATAAGACTTTTGAAGAAAAGAATTTGGTTCCAACAGCTAAACATGGCAGTAACAACATTATGACTTGGGTGTGCTTTGCTGAAGCCGAAACAGGAAAAGCGGTACACATTGACAGCACAATGGATTTTGCAAGATGTCAAGCAATTTTGAACAAAAGTGTCTTGCCCTCAGTTTGAAAGTTGGGTTTATGTTGGGGCTGGATTTTCCAATGGGATAATAATCTGAAGCATCAAAGCAAATCAACAAAATAATTGGTTTAAAAAAAAGAAATTTGAAATCCTGATCTAAACTCAATGGAAAATATATGATTCAAGTTAAAGAAACTATTATATGCAAGAAACCCAGGTAATATCAAGCAATTGTGGGAGTTTTGCCAAGAAGAATGGTCAAAAATTGATGCTCACTACTGCCAGAAACTTCTTAAAAATTATAGAAAAAGACTGATTGAAGTTGTGACCTCAAAAGGAGTTGTCACCAAATATTAAATGCAATGGTTCACTTAATTTTGCACATTTTAATTTTTAATTAATATTTTTATTCCAGCTTCATAAAATTTTTTAAAGTGGTTTTAATTCATTTAATAAAATTTTTCTTAATGAATATATAGTTTAAGATTTGTTGATTATCTAAAATAAAAGAGACAATTTTAAAAAAATATTTTAGGAGTTTATTTACTTACAGCACTGTATGTGTTGAAGTGTTTTCAGATGTTCTTGCACTGATCTCAAATAAATTTTTTACATGATTGATCCATGGTATAAATTTAATAAATATGAGGTGGGGGTATTAAACATTTGTCAGCTTGACCTGTGAGGGGTTTTGAAGAATTCTGCTCTTTGTTTGGTTGATTATAAAGTAACAATTCTACTCCTCCTATCATCCTCAGTGGAATAGCTGAAGCATCCGTTTTATATAAATTATTGGGTTAATACAGAACTTTTGTATGGTGTCCCATAGAGAATTAAACTAATAATATTAAAGACTAGCAGTAGAGCCCGGCATTGCCCGGGGATGTAACAGTAAGAGATAGATCAAGTATCGACCATCATGAAGACTGAAAAATAAAATTGACAAAGATTATTGTTTAAGGCTGACGGACACGCATGTCTTAATTAGGTTTTTTTTTTGTTTTTTTATGAATTGGTCAAACCCAAACTCAAACAAAAGCATTGTTTTCAATCGTTATGAGTCTACTGATTGAATAGAATTTTATTATAAACAATTGTCTTGTAAATGGAATTTTTAAAGCATTCTGAATGTAAAAATAAAGAAAAAAGTGTGCAAGACAATAAGAAACACTACCTGCAAAAAAAAAGGGAAGTTTTGTTGAAATTGGTTGAAAAATGTAGGAAATCCGATCCCATATATAAAGAACACACACACACACTCACAAACAACCTGGGTTTTATAATAAGTATAACTCGATATGAGTTGTCCCCCTTTCATTCTAGTGACAGAATTGTGTTTTCAAATTGATTTCATGCAAAAACAATTGTGTTTTTCCAATTTTTGGCACTGTCAGAACCACCACAAGGTAATTTTATGCTGTCCTGTGAAGTTTTGTTGAAATCGGTTGAAAAATGTAGGAAATTTGATCCAATATATAACCATACAGACACACACACACACACACACACACACACACACACACACACAATCTGTGTTTTATAATAAGTAAGATTAACTAGGCTATCCTCATGGACCAGTACTCATGCCCTCATGCAAAGAAATGAGCTGGGATAAGAACTTTACAGCATTCCTTCACAGGAGGCTTCAGGAAGATTAGATAAAGAATATAAAATAAACCATATTGCACAGATCAACACTATTTAAATGTATGATTGTGGGAGGAAAGTAGCATAAAGACATTACTCATATATTTGAACAATTGTGGTTGGAGACCTGGATTGGACAGTATGTATCTACTCATATAAGACAGGGTGAAGTCAGTGGCAGTATTCACTTGACACAGTCAATTCATGAGTTAGTGATTGGACTATATTTGATGAACAACCTGGGTTGCACTTTTAAATATTCAGATGAAGCATTTAGGGTACTGCACAAAGCTTGGTCATCTAAATATTTATGTATTTTAGAAGCTGTTCATATCAAGTTTCATTGACTGACATAGTGCAGGCAGGAGAACTTTCTTGATTCTTTGTCTCTATGGGTGGATTCTAAGTACAATTTTTTCTTTTTATTCCACTAGGGCCATATTTACATTGATTTATTGTTTTTTTTTGTTTTAGTAATAAATTTATTTTAGTTGTGGATCCTTATTTAGTCCCCATACAATTTCCTGTTTTGCCATTTATGATTATTTTTTTGTATGTTTGCATTTTTTTCCAATGAATCTTTCTGAAGAAGTTTTGGACAAGAAAGATTCCTTTTACTGGGTAAAAATGAACTCCATCATTTTTAAAGAAATATATATGTATCTCTCTCTCTCTCTCTCTCTCTCTCTCTCTCTCTCTATGCACATACCAACGCAACCCAATTACACACACAAAGAAGGTAGTGTAAATGATTTTTAACAAAACCATATAAACTCAATTTTGAATAAATCCATTTCTCATCCAAATCTAAATAACCTTAATCTTTTATTTAAGGTACTGTTATGGTCCAGGTGCTTGTACCACGGTGATAGTCCAAGGTAGAACCAATAAAGAAGAACTCGAACACGGATATGGAATAACACAGATATATTACAAACAGGAATATATACAGAGAAGTAGAAAGTGTTAGTACGAACAATCAGGTTTAGTAGGGAGAACAATGTAGTCTCGACCAGTATCACTATTCCAATGTCTTGTAGTAATTGTCTGAACACAACTCTGTTTCGGACTGCCTCTGACTCAACTGACTGACTCGCTCACTCTGACTGACTGACAGACTTCTGACGGACCTCATTCAGACTTCAGACTGAACTGTATTTAGTCACCCCCCCTCACGAGAGCATCATGTGGCACAAGGCTGGTTTAACGTGGGATCTCCAAGCCCATGGGCTCGGCCAAAAACATGCCTTTGAACCCGTATAAACGGGTTCAGAGTTGGTTTACCTCCCCGAAAGAGACTCCACCCTTCGGCATAGCCTCGTTTGCATTCCTCCCCACCCAAAGGCAGAGAGTTCAACCGAACAGCCGGTCGTCTGACTTCAGACTGAACTCCCTGCTTCCTCTTGAGGCGCAGTATTTATTACGTATGGAATAGTCCATTATGTTATTATGGGTAAGGTCCCATAACAAGTACAAATATAAACATCAGAGAAGGAAATATAAACAGTTGTTAGATTTCAATAAACAACCCTTACCAGATTGTGTCACTTGTATAAAATGGATGCTTCAGCTTTTCCACTGAGGATGATGGGAGAAGGAGAATTGTTACTTATTACTGAAACAATTTTTAACCTCAAAATACATTTGGATCTGAGAGTCCGAAACTTGAATTTCTGTCTGAATTTCAGGGATGAAAAGTTATATTATTATTTGCCTTATTTGCATATAGCCAGACTAATGTCCTCAGCTTATTATCACAACATTTCACTCATTGTGCCATCAAAGCTTCTTCAGGTGTCTGTTGATCCAAGTAACCTTCAGGGAATTTTGAATTGAACCCTTTCTTTAATCTATGGGGGTCAGTTATTTACATATTGCTGTCCATGTCTAGAGATGTCTTGTCTTGTACTATTTTAACACTTCTCAGGTTTTTGTTTGTCCTGTTTCCACTAAGTCTGATTTTGTATTAATCAGTCCAGGGGTTTAACTCACAATTCACAAACCAACATTTTAATCAGTAATTGTCTGATATATTTTTTCTCTTATCAGATCTTATAGTATACTAAAGAAGATGTACTTAATCTTACAAAATAGGATGATGCACAATTGATTATTTACCATATTCAATAGGATCCAATTTCATTAATTACAAGGCCTAACCCAGGTTTTGGCATTGTATTAGAATGTGTTTCTTTGAGCAGAAATTTTGGGGCTTGTGCTTTTTTGTGGTGCAAAAGAAACTAAAGATTAGCAAATAGAAGAGATGACATTATGTTGTTATCCTGGTTGCAATAAATTTTGCTTCTTATCATTCTTAGAATTCAAGAAAAACAAACAATAAAAAGAAAAATAATAGCTAGCTCCTCTTGTTTTCTGAGCATATCCATCTGCTCGTAGATGCCTGATCAGGCACATTTCAACCCCTATAGAGACAACCTGAAATTATTCTGGGTAGACCTTAGTTACAGTTTCTGGAAGAGAGCACATCATCTGGCATAATCAACAGTTTGAACAAGGCCAGTACACTCAAACTTTCAGTCATGATGACTTGTAACTTCATGCTAACACAATACATTTCAGCCACAAAGCATTGGTTAACCCTTGGTTTGGTTTTCATTCCAAAGGTAGTGCATGCTGGGATTGCCTCTCTAGGTTGATAACATCAAGAAGTCACCTTGTTGACAAATAGATAATTGTGAAATTCTAATCTGGGTCTCATGGCCAGAAAATGAACATTCTAAGCACTTGGTCACTATGTCTATAGTAAAGAAAAATAAACTGAGAAAAATAAAAAGTGTAAGAGATGAACAAAATTTGCCAATGAAGGAACTCTTCAAAATGTCTTTAAGAAATATCATATTTTATCATTCTAAATTTGAATCAATCTTCGAAAAATCTTAGACACTTTTCTCCACTATAAAATCTACATTGCTTATATTGTATCAACTAAATCATTATTTTTGTCTGTTTATAAATCATTTTTAAGATAATCAAGTCCTACCAGGTTTTATTATTGGTGGCCACAATCTTAACAACATAAGATATGCAGATGACATAGTGTTGGTAGCAGACATGGAAAGGAAACTACAAAGCTTCCTACAGAAAGTAGAAAAGGAAAGCGAGAAGAAAGGAATAAGCATAAACTACAAAAAGAGAGAATGCATGGCCATCAACAAAAGGATGGACCCAAAATGCAGATTACAGGTCAGGGATACTAAATAAAATCAAGCAGGTACAGAAATTTAAATATCTGGGAAGCATTCTAACAGAGGATTGAAAGTGTGACACTGAGATCCAAAAATGTATTTGAATGGTCAAAGATGTATTCCAAAAGCTAAGCAGAGTATTAAGAGACAGGAAAATTTTGTTGGAAACAAAGAAAAGAGTACTGAACTGTTACATGATATCTGTCCTCATATATGGTAGCAAATGCTGGATGATCTCCAGGAAATGAGGAAGAGACTTGAGGTAAAAGAAATGTGGTTCAACAGAAACATGCTGAGGATATTATGGCGCAACAATGAGGTTTTGGAGAGAATGGAAACAAAAAGGAAACTTAACACCAGGAAGAGTCAGTTCAAATTTATGGGGCATGTGACGAAGAAGGAGAGCTTGGAAATTCTGTTACTCACAGATTGAGGGAAAGAGGGACAAAGGGAAGCAGCACATAACATACATGATGGGCTTGAGCAAATGGATGGCAAAACAGGGTTTGGGAGAAATAACAAAAAGACAAAACTTATTAAGAGCTACAAGGGACAGGAAAATGTGAAGGGTCATGATCGCCTATGTCCTGAAGGAACACAGTACATAAAAGAAGAAATATTCACCAAACTTAGTTTGGTTTGGCACAAAGCCACAGTTAATAAGTGCTCAATGAGGCATTAACCAACTAACAGTGACTAGCTTGACAATCATTGGCCTATAACAAGCATCATAATTTTTCAGATAATATTTTTATGCAAACTAATCTATTAAAAAGATACTTGATTCATCATCTTTCTACTCTTCTTTCACCCTTTGCCTGTATCTTCATAATCTCTCCCTTATCCCTTCCAATCTTTACTGCACATCCATGTTTCAATAAGGAAGGCACATATTTTCTTCTGCATCTTCTCAGTTATTGTTCTTTTGTTTTGTTTTTTTGTTTCTCTCCATAAACAATATTAATATATCCTAATATTTATACCTTTCTATTCCTGTTTATCTCCTGCTTATTGTCTTTCTTTAATCTCCATCCTTTCCTTTCTTTACCTTGTCCTGAGCATGACGTTAAACTGCATCTGTATCCTGGGCATGAAGCTAAACAGCAATCATGGTGTTTTTTCACCAAACAAGTTCACCTATGTTCTGGGTAGGACATTAAGCTACTACAGGTGTATTATAGGAAGCAAGATGGATTAGAAATTAATTATTTGTATGAGGAAAACTTTACCTACATGCATTCAGCTGATACAATAAGCCTACAACCTATTCATTTATACCTAGGATGTTGTCTTTAGGAAAAATAATATATTTTTTTCCATACAAACAATCTATTGGAAAAAATAGACATCTTTAAACTATCAACAAAGATCATAATCCACAAACTATCCGTTTACACAAAATGCTATGCTTAAACTACCCATCCATACAAACATACCTATAAAATTGCAATATATAAAGCACACATTTATGAAAACTGATTCCCCAAAACTACAAATCACCCTCAATGGGCCCACCCGTTTGCAAGGAGTTGTGACCAGTGACAACCAAGGATGGAGTCCTGGTTACTGAGTGATGCTTGACCTGGTATAAAATGGCCAGAAGTATCCTTAATACACCACTTCGCTCCTAACCTGGGATACACAGGTGGATGGAATAGCCCAATCTGATCCAATCAGCCAGTCATATAGTGGCAAGTGCTAGTTGGGATGAAAGAGAATGACTGTGACATGGCTGTGAATCGTTACACCATACTATACTTGGGCAGATATGGTTGGGGATATGCAGGTGCTCGTGGCTACTTTCATCTTCTGCTCTTTTGGGTCCACAAGCTGTGCACCTTACATACTTTTTTCTTCATTGGGCCTCAGTCACGTGACCCCTCCAGCATGCACATATACCATTCCCGAAAAAGAGTGAACATAAACAATAAAATGCTGACCCGTTTTTTTATGCTTCATAAACATTTTTTTAACAACAAGAAAAGAATACAAGACAATGCTTTGTCCATTCCTCAAATGACATTCTGGATACAAATCACTCCAACAGTGAATTTTGACCTCCCCAATGTCTTCCACCCAGGTCAGCAGGTACCCTCTGCAATCCAATATTCCTAGGGAGAAACAAATTCATTAACTCTTCAATTGAGACTACACAAAATGTATATACAATTCACAGAAAAAAAATACTGGTTCAAAAATCACACACTACATGCCAAAAGCCCCACATCACACAGTTAACTAATTCTATAACTGAACCATGTTTCTGCCACCTAAATTTTACACTTTAAATATATTATGATCTATACTTATTCCCCATTCACAGTGACACAGTACACACAGTCCTTTATCACCCTATTTATTCAACCAGAACCAATTAATTACTTTGTTATTTGCATATTACCAGATTTACTAGAACAAATCTCCACAAATCTAATACCATTAATTTTCTATACTTACTATTATTAACCATTTGTCTCTGTGCATCAAAACTCAACTCACATCATCGCAATTCCTTCTGCCCTTGGCTCCCCCACCCCATGGGGAAAACAACCACACCTTCTCAGCACCTCCTAACTAATTCATTACTGGCTTTAGTGTGGTTACAATGGGTTTCTTCCATTAGTCACTATCATGCCCTGGCATCCCAAAACCATTTGACCAATTCCTTTTAGTCATCCCTTGGCTCTAGGGAGTATTCTATGGTATATTCATCCTCTATTAATATTTCAGAGCTTACAGCTCCCATTTACTGCCAATATTGTTTGGTTTCCCTATCTACATAGACAGGTGTGACAATCCCCACCCCACAGGATACAGACCCAAACATATTCAGAAATCTGAAACCATGTGAGCTGAATCTACTTATTCCCACAAACAATTAACTTAATTTTTCCACAAAAATTAACTCACAAAATTCATCAATTAACAACTTGATACTTCAACCAAGGAAGGCAAAAGAACACACACACACATGCCTTTTAATTAAAAAAAAGAATTCCACACACTGTTACAAAAATGAACAAAACAATCATTTGTCAGTTAATTATGATTAACAAAATAATTCTAAACTTTTGTAAAAAGACAAAACAAAACAACAAAAATCAGTCTCTCACTAAAATGTTTAATGAAAATTGACATTGTCACATCAATGTGTGTGTGTGTGTGTGTGAGTGTTCCCTGTTCATACTGTATCCTTTCTTTTTTTCCTATTCATCCTCTTTTCATAACTTTTTTCTTGTCTAGCCATCAAAATCTGTTCTCACATTCATCTGACAAAACCAGTCCACTTATACTTTTTACTTTTTTCCATCATTACTGATTATTTCGGTTTGTTGTGTAGATGTGTGTGTGTGTGTGTGAGGTGTAGAACATAGTAATATCTTCATACTTTCAGTTTTTTTTCTCTGCCCTTATGTCTGCTTGATTACTTTATTTTCTTTTTATTTCTTATTTTCTTGCTTGAGTCCTCAGTGTGAATATTTTCTCCAAACTTTTCTACATTATGTAACCCTCATTCTGTGCACCTCCATGATTGGATGTCCTGGTCATGGTCACCAGCACCAATTTGATATGTTGCATGTTGACAGCAGTGAATGAACTCAGCTCAGATTTTTCTCTTGGCTGGCAATCACTAATTGTTTTGATTCAGCAATGAAAGACTTTAAACACAGTGAATATTAACTTAAATATTTTCATTAATCATCTCGACATGTAAATTATCTGACTATCCAGTGGGGGTCAACTGAGCAGCCATTTTTGACATGAAAGAGAACATGTCTGCATCACTTGATGGTTAAGAAACAACTCTCCAAAACCTTTCTCCTCTGTATCTTTCCCACACTAGCTCAGCCAATCAAAATTGACTTCCCTATTATGGTTCACATCTGACTGTGAATGTCAACCTCCAGAACTCAGAGTTGAGATACACTTCCTCTAAAAATAATAGTCGACTAAACTATTATTTAACACTATCCTTAACAATATAACAATGCAGAAACAATTTCCTGACAAAGCCTCAATCTTCAGTGCAGAAGTTTCAGCCATAAACTTGGCTTTAGATATTATAGAATCCAATAGGTCAGTTAGATTCATCATTTTCTTAGATTCACTATCTGTGCTCACAACTCTGAAGAATAAAAACATGGAAAACCCCTTAATAAATACATTATTAAATAGGATTGGCACTATTTATAAGAAAAAAAGATGCTGTAATTGTCTTATGCTGGATACTGAGCCAGTTTGGCATAAAAGGAAACAGAAAAGCTGGTAAAATGGCAAAGGAATCACTGAACATGGCCCTCTCAAATGTAAAGGTTTTACACACTGACTTCTGATCTGCCATAAACAGGGCCATCAAAGAAAAATGGCAGCAATTATGGAACAAGTGCTAAAACAACAAATTACACAACATCCAACCAATCCTTAGTGAAAGACCCCCACTGTACTGAAAGATAAGGGGAGAGGAAGTGGTACTAGTCAGACTCCGTTTAATACACACATATATAACATCTACTAAAAAATGAGGAGCAGTCAGTATATATCCCGTGCCAAGAACCATAAACTATTAAACACTTACTACTAAATTGCTATAACTTTCAGCAAACCCAAAACAAATACAACAAATTGGATAACTTAAAGGTCCTATTTGAAAATATGGATCTGAGTAACATCATAAATTTCATTAAACTAATTGAGCTCTACAGGAAAATATATATTTAAAAAAAAAAACTCTTTACTAAACCTGCTTACCTATATTGTTTTGCAACCAATTTTATACCATCTACAATCACCCCCCTACACACAAATGATCCACCTGCAATGATGTGCTGTAAAATTAATCAAGTTAAAATCAAATCTTTATTTATATAAATATATACTTTATTAAATACAAATTCTCACTTGTGAAACACTCTTCTGGCTCCAAGCTTTCCAGAAAACTTTGGTTTTCAAAAATTTAAATGCAATGTCAGTTGTTATCTACTGTCTTCCTAATAACTCTTCTATTGTTCTCACTCTTTCATAATGTTTTTGTTTTCTAATTCTTTCACATCTCATAACTCTTTGTGTCTTAGTAGCTTTATTGCCTTGCTTGGGGTAAATTTGATTAAAAAAAATAAATCCATAGGATAAAAATAATTAACATCTTTTGTGAATAAGTTATAGATATTTGAATTGTAAACTAATATTAAACATTAGAAAATTTGATTTTCATGTTTATTCAGTTCTTTTCCTTATTTTCCTTAGAGCCCAATATATTTTTTCTTTTTCTCTTTAGGTGACAACATATTATTAATAATTTCTGCAGTTCACTTTGACCTGAGACAGCATCATTTTTCCTATTTTCATCTCAGTGCACACTCCATTCTCTACTTAAATGGATCATGCATATACATGAAACAAATCTGACTAAATAGTCCTGAATGCTTGACATTTAGAAAATGATCACGCTTTATTTCATCACTTATTCTACAGATGTTATAACTGATAAAGTTTCCATCAGTATTCTATGATCTTTTTTCTTTGACGTATAAACAGAAAACAAAATGAGAATTTGCAATATTTTATTTGAAAAAAAAGATTCTTTATTCTATGCATACTTGATTATTAGAATAAACATTTTCTTCAAAGATTCTATTTTCTAATTCAAAATTATTCTTTCATGATGCTTATTATATTCATAAGAAAATAAATAAATATAATATCTTTATTAAAAGGAAATTTAAACAGTTTTGATCTCTGGCTGAATCATAATTTTTTATTGATGTGGTCATATGCTGCTGTGAGGTCAATATTGCAGGTATACAGTTGTCTATTTGAATGGATGCAATCTCCAGGAGTTGCTTAATTACATATATGCCATCATTACGCTCTTTACAGAATGAAAACCAAACTGGGTTGTATGGCATTGACTTCCATAAAATGATGAAAGCCTAGTTAATACAATATTCATTAGTCCTTTCAACCTAACAGATTCAATAAAGACATCTCTCTATGTGTGAGGGTTTTGAAGGCTACCTTTTTGCTTCCATAATGCAATATTATTTTATGATATGTACCACATTTTGGGGATATTTTTCTGATTCCAGACTTCCTTCATGAGCTTGAAAAACTTGTTATTGAGTTTCAGGGAAAGGTAAGTTATTTTGAAAAGTTCTGTCTCAACATCAAGCAATAATTTATTATAATTTCTTATTCTTTGTTTTTTAATAGCCTGACTTCTTTATCAGTAGGTTCATAATTGTTTATGTTTGGAGACAGACTTTGTAATGATTGAACATTTACTTGTATATGTTTTGTTTCCGTGGGCATCTTTAGTGTGGTCGGACTTAGTGATTTTTGGAGATCAGGACATTTCTTTTGTATAGGTTTTGATTGTATGATGTTGAGATTTTCTACAGGGTGCGATGGGTAAATTGTCACCATTTTATATTTTTAATTTCTCACATTTGCATTGATTTTTTTTGTTTTTTTTATTTTGTCAACTGCACAGTATAGTAAGGTCAGTTGGGCACCATCTGTGAATAAAAGAGAATCATGGGGCAGAAATTTTGAAACTGAATGCATTAATGCTAGAAGCTATTTCAAAGTGTTTGGGAGTCAATCTCAGAACAGTGCAGAGGATTCAAAAAGAGTTGGATGAGTCTAATGGTTATTAATAAGGTATGGCAACTTGGAAAACTAACTCTGATCATTTTTATAAAAAAAGAACTCTTGAATTTGTTGGTGAGGACTCAACACTGAAGCTTGCATCAAATTCCTTAAGAAGGTAGTGTCACCCTGGATCAAAAGGGTGGCTGCTGAAAGACCCTATGTCTGGCAACAGGACTTTGCACCCTGCCACAAAAGCAGGAGAATCCAGTCATGGCTGTCAGACAATTTCTGCGACCACATTATCCCTTACATCTGGCCATCTTGCACCCCAGACTCTACTCCCTTGATTATTATGTGTAGGGCACAGTTAAGTGAGAAACCAAGAAAAGTCTTTGTAGCACCAAAGATAAACTGAAGGAATGGATTATGGCAGCATTCACCAACTTAAACAAGGAGACCATCCAGAAGAGTTGCAGGAGATTCTGAAGTTGTCTGGAGGCTGTGGTTGAAACCAATAGTGATTTTATTGAATAAATTTACTCTTTAGTATTTCAAGATATTTTTCTATAATTTTGCTAAATATATCTGTTAAAATAAGATGTCAGTGTTATTTTCAGTTTTGCATAATTTAGATGACAATTTATCCATAGCACCCTGTATCTATATTTGCTTGAATATTATCAACAAGTTCTGTGTATCCAATTTTTTATTAATTTTTTTAAATTTCTGAATTAGTTGTTGTATATAATTGGTCAATGTTCATATTTATTTACATTTTATTTTTATTTTTTCCTCCAAGTACTTTTGAATAGTGCTACATTCATTTTCAAGGATTGTGTTTTGTGTATGTAACTGTTTTTGCCTAGTTTTGACATTCCCACATTTGCTGTGGCCAATTTCAAATGACAAACATTTATTACAAAAATTAAAATAATATAACAAAATACAATATTTTACATGATAGGCTTGCATGTAAATTTTCTTTTGTGTGCCTTAACAAAAAAAACAAGGCAATAAAACATATCAAAAATATATAAATGACCTTAAAAGAATTATAAAGACAATGTTAAAAAAAAACATTTTTGAAAATATTACAAATTTTGAATAAGGCAGAAAATACTCTTTGAAAAAATGGTGCACACACCTAAGAGAAAGATGAAAAGAATGACAGAACAAAGGTAACTTTGGCAATTTCAAATCATTGGCATCATGGGGAATTACAACAATTTATCTTTTGACGTCACACTTTATGAAATGGACAAAGTCCGACAATTATTTTAAGACATTTTTATGTTATACATTCTTTTTATAGATACAAATATTTAAGTTTAAATGTTCTGTTTATAATAAACAGTATTAAACAACATTTACCGGCCTGAATGTCTGAGAAATTTTCACAGAAAATATTCGTCCTCCGACAGGATTTGAACCTGTATCCTATATGGAACTGTCATTTAGCTTGACATGCCTTTACCGATTTGGCCACAGAGGAGGTCGAATTTAGTGTATTTAAGCTTCAATCTTCCATGAATCTTGTAACGAGTATGCGCGGGAGTGTCCTCGAACTGCGTGTGAGTGTTGTCGTCAGTCACACCTTGGAGCACCATAATAGACTCGACCGAGGACTACAAGAAGAAGACGCGGGAGTCGTTTGGCGTCTTATCTTGGGCGACAAAAGCCGTTGCAGTCGGTCGTCCGTCGGCAGCAGTCTTGGGTGCCGTTTTGCTCGTTTGCTGTCGTAAAGTGTTCGTTCGCAAGAAGGCGTTCGTTTTTGTGTCGCAAGAAGTTGTTTTTTTTCCCTCCCGTTTTCTCGCACAAGCTATTTCAGCATTATGGCCTTCAACCCGAAGCTGATACCACTGTTCGACAGAAGTGATTCTGGACAGTCGGTAGTGGAATGGTTGGAGAAGGCGGAACTAATATGTCAGTTGAGCGGTGTGAAGCGAATCGAGTGTGTTATCCCGATGCGTTTGGCAGGTGGCGCATATGCTGTGTATCAGCAATTGAATGAGGAGAAGCGCGCAGACTTCAATTGCGTTAAGAAAGCGTTATACACAGCTTTCGCCTTAGATCACTTCTCCGCGTGGAAGCAGTTTGCAGCACGTCGCCTTCAGCCAGGGGAGACGGTCGACGTCTTTTTGGCAGAACTGCGCAGACTTGCGGTTCTGTTTGGTGGCGTATCAGAAAAGTGTTTGCAGTGTGCATTCGTTGCTGGATTGCCTGAGCATGCAGATGAGCTTTTAAGAGCGTCATCCCAGATGGAAGACCTGGATTTGTCACATGTGTTGGCATGAGCTCGCGCTATTTTGAAGAAGTGCACTGGTTCTACGGAGCAGGCCGCAGTGGCTGCACAGTTGAAGGAAACAGATGTGCACACGAGGTGCTATAAATGTGATGGACCCAATCATAGGGCGAGCGATTGTCTCCTGGGTCGTGAACCATTCAAAGGTGCTGGTACCAAGCACCGACAGACCATCACTTGCTATCGATGTCATCGACAAGGGCACATTGCTCAGTATTGTCCGGGAAACGGGCAAGGAGGCGAGAATTCAGCGCCAATCTCCTCCCTTGTAAATGGCGCATTGCCTGTAGTGACAGTTCGTATCAATGGAATACCACGTATAGCTCTGGTGGATACAGGATACACACGTCACTAGTCCGCAAGTCATGCAGTTGTGCATGGACAAGAAAATCAACACGCGTGCTTACAGTAGACGGAGGCGCACTTGACTGCTGTGGAATCGGAGTGGTACAAGTTAGCGTTGGTGCAAAGCCATCCATCGCTATGGAAGCCCTAGTCGTGGACGGAGACCTGCTTCGATTTGACTTCCTGCTCGGTCTAGACGCCATCAAACAGTTGGGAGGAATATCTGTAACTGGCACCGGTGAGGTGAACTTTCCGCAGTGTGTCGAACCAGTCGTTGCTGCCATCACCATTACCGAGCCCGACTTTAAAGTAGAATTCGATGAGACCACTCGGAGGTGGACCGCATCTTGGAAATGGGCTGGCAACCAACCTCCGGGTACGTTAAGAAATAGACTGGCAGAATATCCAGCTCCCGCACAAATTCGGGATGAGTATGATCGGGAACTCCAGATTTGGATAGATAATGGCTGGCTGCTTCCTTACCCGGAGGAGGAACTCGAACCCCCAAAGGGTTTAATCCCCCTCATGGCCATTCTGCAGGAAAACAAACAGATGGTTCGGCCCGTTATGGACTATCTGGAACTCAATGAGTACGTTGACGCGTACGCGGCCAACGTAGATGATTGTTCGCAAAAATTATGGGAATGGCGTCAGCAAGGAACAAATGCTGCAGTGCTGGACCTACGCCGGGCTTATCTGCAGGTAAACATCGACAAGTCCCTTTGGCCATTCCAAACAGTGGAGATTAAGAGACAAAGGTATTGTCTAACCTGCTTAGGATTTGGGCTCAATGTTGCCCCTTTAATCATGGGGGCCATTGTTAATACTGTCTTGAGCCAGGACGAGATCGTCAACGCAGCCTCCTCATCTTATATTGACAACGTTTTTGTTAATCAGAGTGTGTGTTCTGTGGTCCGTGTCAAGGAACATTTGGAGCAGTTTGGTCTGTCAAGTAAGACCCCGGAGCGGCTAAGAATTGGCACACGCGTACTGGGATTGCATGTCTGGGAGGAGCAAGGAAAACTGCGATGGCGTCGTGGATGTGAACTTCCGGTAGTCCCCGATAAACTTACCCGCCGAATTGTCTTCTCGCTGTGCGGGAAGCTGACTAGTCATTTTCGGTATGCGGTTGGTTACGTGTCGCCACGGCATTTGTGAAGCGGAGGGCAAACACTGTTACCACTGGATGGGACGATGAAGTGCAGGACCCTTTTCTAGCCCAGATGATCGACGACATTTTTAAGAGACTAGCCCAGGACGATCCAATGAAATGTGACTGGTACATCAATGAGCAAAATGTAACCGTGTGGGTAGATGCAAGATCCCTAGCCACCGGTGTGGTTGTGGAGAGCAATGGCGCCATGGCAGAAGACGCAAGCTGGCTCCGACCGGTGCACGAAGACAAGAACATCAACTTGGCTGAGCTCGATGCTGTGTTGCGAGGTGCCAACCTTGCATTACAATGGAAGGATAAAACCATTCATTTACGGACAGACTCAGCATGTGTGCATCGCTGGGTAGCCGACACTCTGTCCAGACGGACGAGAGCGCGCACCAAGGCAGCCTCCGAGATGCTAATCAGACGTCGGCTAGCCACACTCCAAGAGTTGGCCTTAGAATACGAGCTGGACATTGATGTAGAGCTTGTCAAGTCGTACAACAATCGAGCCGACCAACTTACTAGAGTACCGCAGCGATGGTTAAATGAAATGCGCAAAATAACGGAACCCAGAGAACCTATGTGCGCTGTGGCTGAAGAGCGAGATGTTGCTCAAGTACGAGCCATTCATCAATCCAGCGAACATCCTGGTGTGAAGAGAACACTCTATTTTATGAAGTTGATCGACCCAAGAGTAACAAAATCTGAGGTGCGAGCGGTGGTTAGGGGATGCAAGGAATGCCAGTCAATCGACCCGGCCCCTGAGCGTTGGGAACCGAGCAGGCTTGATGTCGCGGAAAATTGGCACAGGGTTGCGATGGATGTAACCCATTTCGGACATCAACTACACCTGACGCTGATAGACTGCGGCCCCAGTCGTTTTGCCATTTGGAAGCCCTTGCACCGCCAAGACTCTGCTAGCATCATCAAGGAGTTGGAAGTAGTGTTTTGTGAAAGAGGGCTGCCGGTTGAGTTGCTTACGGATAATGGCGCAGCGTTTTGTGGAGAGAGATTTGCTGCGTTTGCAAAGATGTGGAATGTGCAAGTACGATTTCGCTGTGCCCACGTACCATCTGGGAATGGGATAGTTGAGAGATCCCATCGTACAATAAAGCGCATCGCAGCGAGAACACGGTGTTCAGTTTTAGAAGCTGTATATTGGCACAATGTTACCACAAAGGACAATAAAACAGCTTCAACTGCACCGGCGAATGCAACCTACACTTACAGGGTCCGCATTAAGGGTATCGACGCAGCTTTGGTGCGTGACGACAGTTGCCAATCCTTATACGGTAGGAGAGACTGTCTGGATGAAAAATTCGCATGGAAGGTGTACGACACAGTTCAGCAAGGGTACGGTGACACAAATTAATAGCCCACACTCTGTCTCTATTGATGGAATACCGCGCCACATAAAAGATGTGCGACCAGCGTGCGGGAAGGATTATTCCGTCAGCAACCACGTTAGTTCTGATGAAGATGATGATGATGAAGCCCCGATGGTTTATATAAAATCACAGGAAGAGCACACCTCAGAGAGTAGTGCGCCTGATGAACCTATGCGGGATGAGCTCAGCGAGACGTCTGAAGAGAGCACCAGTGAGGAAGCACTTGAGACCATACCACTGAGACGGAGCACCAGGCAGAAACGGCCTGCCCCACATTGCCATTTGTGTAATCTAGAGATCAGGGAGGAGTGTAACGAGCATGCGCGGGAGCGTCCTCGAACTGCGTGTGTGTGTTGTCGCCGGGCACACCTTGGAGTACCATAATGGACTCGACCGAGGACTACAAGAAGAGTCGTCTGACGTCTTATCTTGGGCGACAAAAGCCGTTGCGGTCGGTCGTCCGTCAGCAGCAGTCTTGGGTGCCGTTTTGCTCGTTTGCTGCAGACTTAGCAATTGATTCAAAAACTTGTTAAAAAAAATTATATCGCTTTATATCATATGTCTGTTTAAACTAAAGTTTTACTAGGTTAAGAAGCAGAGGAGTATCTCCTTAAAATAACTAGATTTTTTATTTATCATCCCTCCCCCCAAGCAAGGTGATAAAGCCACTAAGATGTAAGGGTTACTGAGAGTGAAAGAAAATGAGAAAATATTAGTGATGAGAAAGGACAATATAGTACAGGTTTCAGAAATATGATAGTGATTGACATTGCATTTAAATTTTTGAAGACAGGAAAGCAAGAAGTCAGAAGAAAGTGCTACAAGTGATAAATGTGAGAGAAGAAACTATTAGAATAGAACTTACAATTACAAATATTTATTTTAACAGTAAAATGAGTGCTAGTTGCCAATCTAGTAGTACATTTAAATTCATGAAGTTGAGGTACTAAAGAGGAAATCTTACTAGAACAATTGACATGAAAATATTTAGATGAAAAACACAGGGAAACCATATTGTAATATTGGGAAAGTGACTGAAGCCAAGATGCTGGGTCAGAATGGATAACATTGCAGATTCTTCTTTGACTTTTTTCAAGAATTTCAAGATTTATAGCAGGAGTACCAAACCAGATGTGGCAGCAATATTCAAAGCAAGGACAAATGGTAAATTTATGAACATGCAAGATGGATTCTGGCAAGAAAAATTGTCTGACATTGCACTGTGAACCAACTTTCTTAACAGCAGATCTTGCAACAGATTCAATATAATCATTCCACATTTTGTCAGTGGAAAATATGAGCAAGAAAGTGCAAAAAATTGTTTTCCTAGGGGTTGGCATCAGCCACACTGATGGAAGGTAAAAATGTTTTTTTAAGATAACTAATAGGCAGCAGTTTCATTTTGGAGGTGTTAAAATTTGCAAGCCATTCTTGCTACAGTTAGCAACAAATTGAAGGTCATTTTTGAGATCATCTGCCAGTTTTATTTTATCAATTAGTGTTGCTATTAAGACAGGAGTAAATAGATTATAGATAGTGAGTGTGATAGAGAACGTTGTTGATGAAGATAAGAAACAAAGTATATCCAAAGATAGAGCTCTGGAGACTTTTGAATTAATATCAAAGTATAGAAAATTGTTTTCATTAAGTATGAACTATTGATTATCTATAGAATTTTATAATTGGTAAATAAATTTCTTCCAGTCCCTGAAAATAATCAAGAATAAATGCATGCATGTGTGTGTTGGTTATGTATGTATTGTAAAATGACCCTCTTTATTTATATTAAAAATAATTAAATTGAATTAAATCAATCATTTGAGGTATTGATATCAAATATAAATTCCCACCATAAATTTAATAATATATCTTTCTTTTTTTTTTTTCTTTCTTTCTTTCTATTGCTTCAAAATTGGATAATATTAAGAACAAGTAAATATCAGGTGATCACAGAATTAAATCTCAACCAAACCACCTTTACCGCTTTTGAATTAGTTCAACAATTGGATTTGATTTCATATGTATCACTCAACAGTTGGATTTGATTTCATACATAGTGTTCAACATTAGGTTAACCCAGCAATAACTCGTCAGAAGAATCATAGCTGTTACACCAAGAAGATGTGCAAATGTTTATTTATTTCTGTGTGGGCTGGCTCTCACATAAAATTGTCTTCCAATCTTCCAGAGACAGAAAGTTAGAACTAGAATCATCAGGAACTCAAAAGTCAAGATGGACTGTATCCTCCATGAATGGCAAATGCTTTCAGAACAATAATCAAACAAATAAGCAACTTATCGAATTAAATATTTCTATATATAAAGGGAAACAACTTAACCAAGATAAAACAAGATTTTTCTACCTTGAAATATTTATAAAAAGAAAAGAAAAAGAAATAACAATCAAAAAATCATTGATAAGATGATTTGATAGATAAGTAAACCATTGACAATTTTTATATTTTCTTTTCTTTCTGTTATTCTTTATTTGTCATTTCCTTCTTTTATCATTCTATATCTTTATTATATTAAAATAAGTATAACTTTAAATCTTGTCATTGCTTTCTGTATGTTAATCTGTGCTTGTATTGGTCAGTAAGTTGAAAATTTCACTTGTTTTTTCTTTTAAGTTAACCTTGTTTGCAGCCATATGTTTGAATTTCATTGAGAGATAAAATTTATTACAGTATATATGTGCATGCATGTGAACTGGTGCATCAATCTATCAAGGCAATATCTATACCATCAAAAGAGTTTTCAACAAGACAATACAGAAGAAAAGCAAAATAGAAAACAGGCTGAAATTTTATGAAATATTTATTCCATAAATAAAGAAAAAATTGGCCATAGAAAAGATGTGCTTTTTGTTAAGAGCAGAACCTGAGTGACTACATTACTTAAACTACTTACATAACCAGCTGTAGAGGAGTGCTTTTCATAGGGGTCAATAGCCATAGAAATTAAGCAAAGCATGGGTTTTTAAAGGTATCAGTCAGCTGCTTCAGTTATGAGACTGCTGGCTGCTGCTACTATGTATCTTTTCTACAGCCAGTCATGTGTGATGGGACCTAAATTCTCTACACATGTTTATTAAACTCATACCTAATTATATTTAAGTATTTTTATCATTACAGCTAGATAATTTTTAATATATATTTTAACTGATCTGTTCTTTGTTCATTAAATTAAAATTTAAGGGTTTGAAATAAAAAAAAAAGTAACTTTTCAGTGAAATTCAAGCTGGCATAGAGAAAAAGGTGGTTAGGTGACAGCTATGATAGCTTAATTATTTAAAGCACCACTCCTGAAATGTCTAGAATCATCAGAGTGTCACGTGAAAAAGGCTTCATCATGTGTCAACATAGTTGCTTGCAATTGGATCAGTGTTTGTTTCACTGTCAAATATCACATTCTGGCTGCATCATTTAAGCCATAAATGCCTATCTTAAATGTCCAAATCATTCCATAATGAACCTCTGATGGAGATGATAAATACACATTTATTTTAAAATGTTTTCTGTGGAGAAATGTAATTTTAATATGAACTGAATTAATTTTTCACCCATTAGAAGCCATAATGACTAAAGTCACACAGAATTCTTTAGAAGATATTGGGGAGTCAATCCTAATAGATTTGGGATCTTGAAAACCTTTTCCTATTAACCTCTTTATATTGTGTTTTTTTATGTATACTCATCATGTCAACACCCGATCTTATCCTTTGTCTAAGACTTAGACGTATAATTGGTTATAAACCCAACATTTACTCTTTTTGCTTGGCTGCTTCATTGTCTTTCTCATCATATACAATAAATACATTTTCTTCTATATCTTTTTCCAGTTCCTCTTTATTAGGCTGTTCATCCAACTGTTACAAATTTAATAAATCTTTCTTGAAGTTGAGGGAGAAAGGCTTGTAGGAATATTATTATTATTATAAATAAATAAAAATAAAATATAAAATAATAGTAATGAAAATTATAAATAAAATTGAACAAAACAATAGCATAAAACATTGTATTAAATAAATTAAATAAAAACTAATAATAATAAAAATACTCCCAGCATGCAACAAAAACTGTTCCTGCTGGATATACAAACATCTCACCAAAAGACATTACATTCCATCTCTTCACCACTAACCTTGTTAGTGGTGAACATGTGTCTGACTTCTCTGTGTCATATGACTTGTAATACTATGGAGTAAATTTCTCCCCTCATCACATGTGGCATAAAACAATTGTAACCTAAAAAATACACACAGCAATACACACAAAAATATAAATAAATTGTATGAAATTAACATACAACTTACCATGTTTTCCCTGTTAGTTGTGTATGTTTTATTTTCTGTCAAGTATGCTTTTAGCTCCATGAACACAAGGTTAATTTCTGTTTCCATGATATGAGTGAATCCCCCACAGCATTATGGTGACCATCAACAAGAATAAGAAAAACAACCTCTTTTTGTACAGGCTCCCCATTTCCTCTTTTTTCATACAAGACATTCATTTTGTACCTGTTCTTTACCTGTTGCCTTTCCAGCCTTAATTAAAATTCATAGTATTTTCCATGACTAATTAGTTTGCATCTATTGGCAGATTGGGTCTAAAAATATTGGTTGCTAGGAGACAAAAGGAGGCTACCCACAACTTTTCAGTGTCCTCATGACCTTATGTACTGCTTGATATCCTTTCAAATTGTCAGACATTTCAAATCTTGAACTGTAACTTTTAAATTTACACACTCCTACTAAAAACATAGATTTCTAACCACTGTAAGGACTCGCATATGTCACACTAATAGGTAAGTTGCACCCTTAGTTTGGGGTTGTCAAATTGTGACCTATTTGCAGTTGACTTGCAAATAGGTCACACTTTAATCTGAGTAGTTACATGGCCCTTTTTGAACATAAATATAACTAATTTTTGTTAAAAATTTTCAAATATTCACCTTTATTTCAAAATATGCTTATATATATTAAAACATAAGAAAAGTGATTGGTTGTAATTGCATGGTATTTACTTATTATATTTACTTATTAAGTGCAGGGCTGCTTTGTTTAGATGAAAATGTGGATACCAGTAATCATTTCAGTCCTAAAATCACTTGAAAGTGATAGTCTTTCATTGTAAATCAGATAATAAATGGTAAATATGAGCAGTATAGATCGAGCGCTTTTATTTGATGTGGGGCTTGGTTCTGTTAGAAGAGATGATTGCGTAAAATCGAAATGTCAGGAAAAATTCATTTTCTCCCTTGCTCTCACTTATGTTCAAGACCAGGGTACTTGCCTGGAATACTTATACAACACAGTCTACTTTGGATTCTCTATGATGTCAAGTGGATAGGTTTCACCCCTGATTTTTATCAAAATTTTGGTGAAAAAAATGTGACCTATCCCTGAGTATATACAGTATATCTGACCGATGTGAAACTGCCCCACTTCCACTTCTTTTCACACGACACTTTTAACACTGCTTCCTTCCTTTATACACTGAGAGATTATTTGTTTATATTTTTATTACACTTTTATTTGACATTGCTCTTTTCAAAAATGATTATATTTTATTACGTTAGAATACAAAACTTAGGAAAGAAGTTGAAGATTTATTTATCTAATTATAATTTTGTAGGGCCCTTCAGAGATTCATGGCTTTAGAGATTCATGACTTTAGAGATTCATGGCTTCAGAGATTCATGGCTTTAGAGATTCATGGCTTTAGAGATTCACGACTAGAGATTCATGGCTTCAGAGATTCATGGCTTTAGAGATTCACGACTTTAGAGATTCATGGCTTTAGAGATTCATGGCTTTAGAGATTCATGGCTTCAGAGATTCATGGCTTTAGAGATTCATGGCTTTAGAGATTCATGGCTTCAGTGATTCGTGGCTTTAGAGATTCACGACTTTAGAGATTCGTGGCTTCAGAGATTCATGACTTTAGAGATTCATGGCTTCAGAGATTCATGGCTTTAGAGATTCATGGCTTCAGAGATTCATGGCTTCAGAGATTCACGACTTTAGAAATTCGTGGCTTCAGAGATTCATGACTTTAGAGATTCATGGCTTCAGAGATTCATGGCTTTAGAGATTCATGGCTTCAGAGATTCATGGCTTTAGAGATTCATGGCTTTAGAGATTCATGGCTTCAGAGATTCATGGCTTTAGAGATTCATGGCTTCAGAGATTCACGGCTTCAGAGATTGATGGCTTCAGAGATTCATGGCTTTAGAGATTCATGGCTTCAGAGATTCACGGCTTCAGAGATTCATGGCTTCAGAGATTCATGGCTTCAGAGATTCATGGCTTTAGAGATTCACGACTTTAGAGATTCATGGCTTCAGAGATTCATGGCTTTAGAGATTCATGGCTTTAGAGATTCACAACTTTAGAGATTCATGGCTTCAGAGATTCATGGCTTCAGAGATTCATGGCTTTAGAGATTCACGACTTTAGAGATTCATGGCTTCAGAGATTCATGGCTTTAGAGATTCATGGCTTTAGAGATTCACAACTTTAGAGATTCATAGCTTCAGAGATTCATGGCTTTAGAGATTCACAACTTTAGAGATTCATGGCTTCAGAGATTCATGGCTTTAGAGATTCACGGCTTTAGAGATCCGTGGCTTCAGAGATTCATGGCTTTAGAGATTCACGACTTTAGAGATTCATGGCTTCAGAGATTCATGGCTTTAGAGATTCACGACTTTAGAGATTCATGGCTTTAGAGATTCATGGCTTTAGAGATTCACGACTTTAGAGATTCATGGCTTTAGAGATTCACAACTTTAGGGATTCATGGCTTCAGAGATTCACGTCATGGCTCACTGAAACACCCTTGACTGATGCTCTGGCTGAATCAAGAATACTGCTTGATATCTGTTGAATTTGCCAACCATTTCAAATCACAAATTTTAAGTTTATCTTTAAATTCACACCTTCTTGCTGAAAACAATGAATTTTCTTAATTATACCTGACCTGTGTTTCCTACTATTCCACATCCTTTCCCCACCTTCTTCTACTTTGTTACTTTTTATACGCTGCTTATTTGTTTCCTGTGCTCTTTTATTTTCTTATTCCTTTTTATTACAAAAACAGTTGTCTGTGTTTGTTTCTTTATTGCATTTTTATTTGATGATCCACTTGCCAGTTTCATTCTTCTTTGCTTCATATTTAGGTAGTGTTGTCCTTCTCTTTTAGGAATGAGCAAATCATTCTGATCTTTATCTCTTCCTTTTTGTTTTACAATAACAGAATTAGAAGACTCGCTAAAATTAAATTCTGTTTCTGTATCTGGAATATAATTTAGTTGAGTGACACTACCAACTTCATTGTTTCCTACAGATTTAGATATTACTACCAGAATTTTTTGATGTAACAAATTAAATTAAATTTCTGAGGTTGTTAGGGGCCTACAGCCATATCATGTTGAAACAGCATTTCCATACGATCACCAATTTAAGCAACATCAAGCCTTGTCTGTATCTCAAAGGTGACCAGGTACTGTAAATTTTAATTTATGGATGGTGTAATGAATAATGGCTTAAAGTTGTTAATCGGAGGACCAAATACTAATTCTAGTTGGGTTTGTTATATTCCCTCATATGCAAATACCTTTGGGAAAGGTATGAATCCATATCTTCTCCCCTCCCAGCTATGGATTAATTAGTAAAATTTGTATCATTAAAAAAATTCTTACAATCTAAAATTAATTTTTGACCTTAAATAACCTGCAATGGGTTGATAAGCCATAGAAAATGAATCAATCAATCTGTGGGTGACAGGGTGCACTCTTACAGATGAGACACCTAAAATTTGCTTCAGCATGCTGACAAGATATTGTCCAGTGAAAAACAAAATCACCAGTTTAGCCATCCAAGCAGTGAAAAAATGTATTGAGTAGAAGGAGTTACTAATAGATCCTTTTTGGAAAGTGTATTACAAGTATATTACAAGTGTATTACAAGTGTATTACAAGTGTATTACAAGTCCCCCAATTACATGTTATGATAGTTGTACAAAACATAAGAAAGTCAAACCAAAGCCAGTAGATAGTTTTCCATTAGCCACAAGATTTATCAAGAAGGTTAATATGGACATAAAAAGATCAAAGGAACTAAAGTATTATATGTTGGACATTGGGCAACACTTTTATTGTATTGTTGCAGATGGTATATGGGGCCGCAGATATTGAATGATGGAAGACAACAACAAAAAAAAAACAAAGAGTTGAGTAAAAAATATATTGCCAAGTTTATTTTCAGTTATAGTGCACTAGGCAAAAAATATCTCATCTGGAGGGTGAGAAGAGCATTATCCTGAGAAAGACGGATTTGGTTTTTTAGTAGTCACTGTAGAGCATTGTCCTGAAAAGGACAGGTTTTGTAGTCGCTGGAGAGTGTTATCCTGAAAAGGACAGTTCTTGTAATCGCTGGAGAGTATTGTTTTGAAAAGGACAGTTTTTGTAGTCACTGTAGAGTGTCATCCTGAAAAGGATAGTTTTTTAGTTGCTGGAGAGTGTTGTTCTGAAAAGGCCAGTTTTTTTGTAGTCACTGGAGAGTGTTGTGTGGAAAAGGACAGTTTTTGTAGTCACTGGAGAGCATTGTCCTGAAAAGGACAGTTTTTGTAGTCACTGGAGAGCGTTGTCCTGAAAAGAAAATTTTTGTAGTTGCTGGAGTGTGTTGTCTGAAAAAGGACAGTTTATTATATATATTGTTACTGCTGGTAAGCATGTCTGGATGGCTACTGCAGATGGCTGGAGCAGCAGCTATAGCAAACTGGAACTGCTGCTGATGGCTGGAGCTGTGGGCTAGCGACAACACTTTCATCCTAGTCATCTGGGACACAGAAATTGTTTATTTTTTGCTTTGTGACCTTTTTATATCCTTGATCAGTTTCATAAGTATTGCTGGTTAAGCTTTTTTCTTGTGATTGTTTTTAAAGAATGTAGCAGTGCTGACAGGATATAAGTATGATATCTAAATTGAAATAAGAGACGTTCTAAAATATTGGCAGCTGTATGTAAATATTGGATCACTTATTCTGGTATATGACAGAAATTTTTAATCAACAATGGTGGAAAATTTAATAATAAAGGTATTCAAGATAAGGCACAAAATCTCTATTTTTGTAAAAAAAAGAAAAGCACTGTTGAGAACCTTTGGAGTAACAGACTGAATGCTTAGTGGTCAATAAAACTCTAATGCAAAATAAAAGCTTTGATGCAAAATGCATGCTGGGTATTACTATGGCTTTGGCAGTAAGTAAAGAATAGTTTAGTATCTACTGTTTCACTCCTAGCCAGTTGCTCCTTGGTCATAACCCTAACCTTGATAATGTAAGCAATTTGCAAATCATTGTATATAATGATTCTCATTTTCCAAATTTATACAACTGTGTCTTGCAGAAAGGTAACATAGTTTTGCTCACTGGAAAAAAAAATGAAGTACTTGCCAGTTTGTTGTCACTCATGATGTATAACATTATTTAAAACAGGTTCAGAGACATGGATTCATAACCAAGAGGTTTCTCTGATAACAGCCGGTTAATCCTCTATCTGTCTTTGACCCTAGTTGCTTGCCCACAATAACTCACATGCTCTGCAACTACCAATGATAACTCCCTCATTATGAATTGTAGCAACTTTATAGTCAGCCAATGGCATGCTCACTAGTGATTAATAGTCTAGTTTCAAGGACAATCGCTCATCAAATATACATCAGTATTTTTTATTATATTTTATGCTTGTACAAATATATTTTCTTATATATATATATATATATATATATATATATATATATATATATATAGATAGATAGATAGATAGATAGATAGATATAGATACCTTTTAAATTATTTCACCCCAACGAAAGCAGGAATGCCACTAGTACACAGAAGTGAAAGTGAGAGGAAAGACTGAGTACAGGAAGGATTGAGGAAAAGACAAACGATGAATGGGATACAAGAAGACAGAAGATGGCGACTGATGTTGCATTTAAATTTTTGAAGATTATAGTTTTCAGGAAAGCAAATAAACAGAAGGAAGTTCCACAGGTGGGAAGTGTGAGAAAAGAAACTGTTATATGTGTGTGTATGCCTGTATAAATATATATCTGTATTTTTAGAGATGTGCAGGTTGGATAATATATAGTGGATTGAAATGTGAAATTGGAGAGCTGATTTTGAATTCTAAGTGGGTGTGTTACATTCACTTACGCACAAATACCCTTGGGAAAGGTAGGAATCCATCTCTTAACAAAGGTAAGAATTCATCTCTTTTATTCCAAGTGATGGGTTAAATAGTAGGACATGTATCTACAAAAATCAATAACTCCAAAAAAAAATTGTTAAAATCAATGTTCATTTGTAAAAACTAGAATTATTACAATTCCCCTGAACCACCCAAAATGTTCTGGCTTTAAATAACCAATGGAAGGCTGATAAATCAGTCAAACTGTATATTTAGTTTCTTTTTATGCCTGTATAAATGAGTATATATCTGTACATTGTAAAGTTTCATCTAGAATATTTCATATATTTTTATAAATCAACAGAGAAGGATTTGAAGTATTTCAGATTGGTTTGTAATCTATAGACGAAAAGTTTATATTATATAATTCATCTTTTAATATCCATAGTACATTTTTATATTTAAATTTTGACTTGTGTTTTGTATCCAGTTCAAAGAAATATTTTATTTTTTAAGCAATTATAATAGAAAATATATTTTCATATAATAAAAACTAGCTTAAAAGCCACTCTATCAGGCAGTAATTAAGCTAGCGCCTGCAGGGTGCTCTTGATTGGGTATTCGGCTTGTTCAGGAATTTGAGGACCACTAAGTCTTTGCATATTCTCAGAAATGGAAGCCCTCGTGGCTGCTGTTTGATCTGGGTTTTCATTTGCACAAGACTTTCTTTTTCTTGCTGCAGCCTTGGATCTTTTGATTGAAATCTGGTCCTCTGTTGGCGAAGATTTTTTTTGTGAGGCATACTGCTGCCATATGTGATAGGCAACAATAAACTACAGAAGAACTCAAAATTGATCACTGCATTTTAGTATTGAATTAATATTTAAGCTTACCTTTTAAAAGTTTAATAATGATTCTTCTGCCACAATTTAATTTACAGACAATTTGATATATGTACGGCCTTACTTTCTGTACAAACAATTATTTTTATTTCATGGATGACTTTTGCTGGATTTCAAAATTAATTTCAATTATTACCAAATTTTTTTCCAGGTTATAAAAATTGTTATCATATAAAAAAAATTTGTCAAAAAAAATCACATAAAAAATCAATGAAAATAATCGCAATAATGAAAATTTGGGAATCCAAAATTTCAGGATTGTGGCTTTGGATACAGCCTAGAATGTTTGTAATTTACTCACAGAGTTGTCCTGATTCCAAAATGGTATGATATGTTGGGCCATGACCTTTAGGAATAAAGTTGAAAAAGTGTTACACACTGACACTTGCATTTAATTATATAGATTATTAGATTCCAGGTTAGTTGTAAAAGATGGTTTTGTGTATAATGACAGATTGTTGTTTCAAATACTGTCTTACATCTGCTTGACAGAGAAATGTCATTGTCAACAGTAAAGAGATAGCATCTTGAACAAATGAAACACTGCAACCTTTGGTAAGAAATGTACCAAGTCATTTTGGACTACAACTGTAAAATATAATCCCTTAACCTATGTAATATAATTATTTAAGGACAATCTGAAAAGGAAAAGAAATTTTAACTGAAAATTATGAAATTAGGCTTACATTTAAAAGAAAGGACAAAAATATGATCAACTTAGAAAACTTAATACATACTGTTGCCATATCTGGTCTGTGGCTCGTACTGTGCATCTAAAGACAAAATCTAGAACAGTGTCTGCAATACAATCAATCCTGACCAGGCATTTCATTTCCAGTCACTTTCTCACTGATGTGACATGACTTCCTTCTGTCCGTTCTACAAATATTTTCATGGTAACTGCTCAGGTGAACTTTTTTTCCTGGTGCCCTGACTACATGAATTTAAGTGTGTTACTAGATTGGCAATTAGGTTTCACTGTTTTTGATGCAACTATCATTTCTACTCTAACAGTATTTTCTCTCACACTTCCCACATACACCCTTTTGATTTCTTGCTTCCCTGATAACTACAATTTTCAAAAATTTAAATGTAATGCCAATCACCATCTTCTGTCTTCTTACACGATGGATTAAAGAGCAAAAATTTTTTTCTCTTCCAAGATGATGCAAATTGCAGTTTGCATCATCTTGGAAGAGAAAAAAAATTTACTGTATATTACAGGAAAAAAAAGTTTGAAACTGATATATATATATATATATATATATATATATATATATATATGTGTGTGTGTGTGTGTGTGTGTGTGTGTGTATATATATACATATATATATATATCAACTTATGTATGTACACATGCAACTGAAAAAAATCTAAAATTTATTAGAATTTACTTGTTGGTTTCAATCTGTGTAGGAATGACTGCAAAACACTTACCCCTCCCTAATTTATAGACAGAAGTACACAAATGCATGCTGGGATTATAAGCAAATAAAATAAGCTGGTTCTCGGTTTCATCTGACTCAGTCCCTATCTATCTTGTCTTGAGTCAGAATGCTACTTTGTCTGAACTTGCTTTTGTGTGTCAATGCCAATTTTTAGTTTGTGAACTTTTTGCCATATTACTGTTACTTTGCCTTATTACTATCAATTTGCCTTGAATATATGGTTTGCTTGCTTTTTATTATTTTTTTTGCCCTGTCCTTTTTTTCTCTTTTTCTTGTTATTGCTTATTAAAAACTTTGTCAATTCTGTTTCTTGGACAATGATGTTAGTTATTTTGCATTTACTCAAGGTTACTTACTCCACATTACTTACAATAAATTATTTCACATCTATACTTATTTTTAGCACCTCCAAATTTACAAAAATCAGATACAAATTTATTTCTTCTGTGAATATCTGTTAAAATTTGAAGATAAATGTAATTTTATATGTGAAATAAATGCAGTTTGAATTTTCATGTGCATCTAGAAAGTGAGAGAGCAAAAGTCTGCTGAGGAATAATGAAATATTATATATGTCTTTTGTTGAACTATGCTAAACTGATTGGAATCTAAGGAATATAAATATGTTAGTTTCTTGATATAATAGAACTTGTTTTTAAAAGTGCTTCTGGTCATATTCATAGCAATTATTTATCTTGAAGTAAGGATATTTTAAATTTTTTTTTTTTGCTCAGTATAAATCATACAAAAAGCAAGAAAGTGATTTTGACAAGATCCTCTGGTTTAATCAAGAAATAAACATTGAGCCTAAATTCAAAACAATTTCCCTTCAAGGCAAAAAACTCAAACCAAAATGGTTTTGCATTTGTGTAAGATTTTCTGCTTGTTAATTTTTAAAAATGGAGAAAAATTAAAATCAGGTTTTTGTCTCTTTACTTCAATTTTATACAAAAACAGAATAAAATTTCGACAAACCACAAGTGCAAAGAGGAAATCAATAAGAAACTTCCTTAAAAATCCCAACAAAATGAAAGGATAAAATTCTAAACTGTAAAAGAATTCAGACAGAAGAGGAAGAACCAATTAGTGAGTGAGTGAAATCATCCTTATAAACTGAATAGAATTTCTTTCAGTTTTGCAAGATGCCATTGCTAAAGAATTCTAAATTATCTACTGCAATGAATGGATTTAAGAAAAAAAGAATTGCACCTGCTGATAGTCCATTGAAAAATAATCAACATTTTTCTTCAGATTTTGCTCTTTGAATTGTCTTTATTTATTCCTTCATTTTCTTCCTTCAAATTCTTTCATTTTTCTTTTCTATTTTTCAATCCAACATTTTCTTTTCCTTTCACATCCATTATTCAGTTTACTTGCATTTATTTTTAATTTTATCAAAATATAAATTTTAGCTATTTTTTTAAAAAAAGTTAGTCAATCCAATGAATCTTGCTCCTTTCTCCTCCTGAATAAATATTTTTCATTCTTTTTCAGCCAATCACTTTTCATATATTTTACATTGCTTGCGTAATATTATATTTAAATTACTGCTCTCTTTTTCTTGATACAAAAAAGAACACTGACAATAACTGATATTTTTTGCATAAACCACTGAGAACACATAATCTGCATCCAACTTATACATTGAATGTACAAATAAAGTTTTTTTAATCGTTTCACTCTCAGTAAGGCAATAAAGCCACTAAGATGCAGAAAGTTACTGAATATAAGAAAAAGAGAAGCATTATTAAGCAAGAACAACAAAACAGAAATTAATATGACAAGATAATGATTGACATTGCATTTAAATTTTTGAAGATCAAAGTTGGTTGTAAAAGGTAGATGCTGGAAGAGAGTTCCACAAGGGAGAAGTGAGAGAGAGTAGAAACTGTTAGTAAAAAAAAATAAAAGAACTCATGGTTACATCTAGCCATTTCAATGTAAAAGTATAAGACCATGCAAAACTTTAACCCATAGACATGGAGTAGATTATTCTCATTCTAGAATGCTAGAGAATGTTTCATATCAGTTAATTCTTTCTAGTGATGTTGCTTGTCACTCTCCTTCACCCAGAGTATATGATTTTTTTTGCATTAACTGATTTGAAACTTGAACTCACCCCTGTGAGATAATTCAATTAGTTGCTAAACTGTATGTCTTGTATGTGATACATTAGAAAACTAAGTTAGTTGCTAAACTGTATGTCTTGTATATGTGATACATTAGAAGAAAACTGTAGTTGAGACCATCAAGTCAATGCAAACAATTCTTTCCTTAGCTGCAATAATATATGCTTTGTCATGGCTACATACAGTTTGAATTCAGAGTTTTCCTTCTCTTAAACCGGTTGTCACTCAAGGCTATAGGACCTAGTCTGAACTGCTATTTGCCCATAACTTGGGGATGAAGAGATGGATTCATGCCTTTCCTAAGGATATTAGCACAAAAGTGAATGCAATCAACTCAATTGGAATTTGAACTCAGCACTCCGATTCCTTGATCCAAGCTGCAATCCATTACTCTAAAGTACCTCCTACTGGAGAGTACACTGGCTAAAAGATTCTGATAATAACAAAAACAAGGAGACTAGTCTGAATGAATCAGTGTTTGACCCTAATATTTGGTTTATAAAAACATTTGAGGTATTACTGATTCAACAGACACTGTGTCTGATTTCTTAGGAAAGCATTTTTTGTTTTAACTTCTTTTTGCCATTATTGCCAGTATGAAAAAATGTTGATTATCTCAAATCTCTTGTAAATGCACAAAAAGTTGCCATAATCTTTTGTTTAGAACTGATCAAAACAGTTGTTGAATTATCTGCTCATTAGCTAGTCGAGCGGGGGATGAATGCTGTTTTTATTCTTTTTTCTTTCCTTCTTAAAGAGTATTGCCTCAAGATAATCTCATCAAAGAGAAATCCTACACTTTACCATATAACAAACACAAAAATACATGAAAAGCAACAATGTTTTTACAAGTATTTTTAGCTTTTTTAATGATTGTTTTATACTTCAACAAAAACTTTTCAATATTTATTACTGTTTGAGAAAATAATTTTTTGATAACATCTAAGGTAGAATTAATTATTTTTTGTTTTAATTTATGCCTTTTGCTTTCTAATAAAGATTATTGTAGTTGTTTACTACATTAAAATGAAACTAATTTAATTAGAAATCAAATGTTTTAGTGAATGTCTAACTAATAATAATTGTAATGATATAGAAATGAGGCCCAATGATGAGGCTTGGATTTTTCATATTTAACATTACATTTTATTTCACTCTAGTACTTTTTTTAGTTACTATTAGTCAGTATGGCCCCATGAATACATCTGAAATGTGGACCTTACATTTTCATCTGTGATATCTGAGAGGATGCCATACATCTCTGGGATGGGTGCTTATATTTTTATCTCTGCCATGCTTCTCATTTCCATGCTTGAAAGTCAAGTGCAGCTGTGATATCATGATTTTGCACTTGGTGGCCAGGAGGTCTCCTCAGGTCAACCCTGCACAAGGTTCCCTTGATAACTTGATGTGATATTGAGTGAAAATTCTATTCTGGTATAAGCATCATACTTGATTGTATTTCAGCATCACCTAATCAAAATAATAATTAAAATTAAGATTACTTTGATAAGAATTGTAATATTGAGTTCAGTTTCTGGCTATAAAAATTAACTTTTTCCATGCCTTATTCAATCGTCTGTCATATCTCTGGTATTGCTGGATGATAGATGCAAAAGAGAAGATGAGAGTGATGCTGCATGAGGCTTCTAATCTATATTCCCAAAAGGAGAATTGATATTATTCCCATAAGTCAGACAATTAGAAATTGACTGCTTTTATCAGTGTTAAATTCTTCAAATATTTTGACTACTTGCCCATTTAAAATTTCATCTCAATAAAGTCACTAAGAGACAAGGAGTGTCTGAGTGTGAGAGAATATGAAAAAAAAAACACTATTAGTAGAGAGAACAATAAAAGAACAAAAATTAAGAAGACAGAAGATAATAATTGACATTGCATTTAAATTTTGAAGATCAAAGTTGACTGGGAAGCAAGAAGCTAGAAGAGAGTTCCACAAGTGAGAAGAAACTGTTAGCATAGAACTTATGGTTACATCTAGCCATTTCAATTATAAAATGATGAAACCTTGCTGCCAATCAAGTACTGCACTTAAATTTATAAAGTCTAGGTACCATAGAAGAAAGTTCATTTGAACAATTACCATGACCATTTGTTTGTTTTTTTTATACCAAAACCTTTCAAAATGTAAGTAATCATGTCTTTCTACTGATTCTTTTTATTATTATCTGTGAATTATAATGTCTTCTTGCAAGTGGTAGTGGACTACTTTCATGTTGCCTTCTCCCTGGTTTGGTTTTTCCAGTGTTTTCCTCCTTTTAGACTGATTACCACCCGTAGCTTGAGAGCTCAGTTTACTCTGCTATTTAACTGAGAGCTCAGAAGAAATTCATGCCATTCCCAAGAACATTTGTCAAAAAGGGAACATGGCAAGATAAACAGAAATTCAAACTTAGTTTTAATTTGAATTTCTTAACAGAACTTATAAAGGACTTTTTGATTCACTGATCCTTTCAATTATACCAATAAATCTAATTTTACTGATTTGATCATTCCTTCAAAACAACTACTTTTATAATACTATATTATAAACTTGAGTATAGTGCAAGATTTTATTATCAGTTTTTATGCAAAATATAGGGCATTATAATGAGCGTTTGGTTGCAAAGGAAAAGAATAACAAAGATTAAATTTTGAACAGTGTGTATTCATTTAATATGCATAATATATATATAGTTGTTATAAAATTACTAAAATTGTTAATATGTCATTTTTGGTGGTTATTTGTCAGGAAAATGATTAGGTGTAAGGGTGTTGTCAGTAGTGCCAAGTGTTGACTGATTTCTTGGGTTGGTTTGGCCGAGGTCAGGAGATAAGTCTGGAGTTGCTTAGATTTAACACATGACTTTCTTTTATGTTGAAACTGACATCTGTGATGGTGATGATGGGCTGACAGTCATTTGATATTGAGATGTTGAAGCCGAACTACCTGGTAAGGTGGGTTGGCATGTTTATCAATTGATTAGATGTTGCTGGTGAATGTTGATTGAGCTGAAGATCTCTGTTTGATTCAGGTTGAATGTGGTATCAATGAAACAGGGGTCATGGTGGTGATGATGAGGGAGGCCTGGAGTGGGTTGAGTGGAACGTTTCTGTTGAATTTGTGTTGAATTTGGTATCAATGAAACTGGATCATGGTGATCATGACAAGAGATTCCTGGAGCTGTGTGTGGTGACGTCAAGGTGTTATAAATCATGGTGGTTGGTGTTGGGAGCCTGGCGGTATCGAAGCTGGACTGTTGGCTGCATTCCATGTGAGAAGTGTGAGGTGAGATTTGTGAAGCTTGGGCTAGATCACAGTTGTGATGAGAGAGAAGCAATCATGGCAGTGATGGTGACAGAATGCTGCATATCAGCAAGTGACCTTTCGGCCCACAACTGTGTTTTGGTTGTTATGAGTGGCAAATCTGGTAGTCCCCAGAATCGTCTCATTTTCTGGCAGGAAAGTTCATGATTGTTTTCATTGTGGGAATTTGTTCTGTGGACTGGATGTGATGCTCAGAGCCTATCTACAGAAAATGACATTTTTATTTTGTGTTTTGTCTTCTTGGTGCTTACATTCAGCTGACATGCAGAGTGAATCAGAAATAGAAGATCTAATTGCTATGAAGTATAACAATGGGGTTGCACTATACACAGATAATTTTTTTTAAGAGGTTAAAACTTTTTAGCTAATCAGTTGCACTATACACAGGTCAAAATTCAAGCAAAAGAATTCAGAGGTCACATTATACACGAGTTTATATGGTAGGCCTTGATTTTATAGAGTTTATAAAAACTATTTCTTCATATCATTGATTCATTTCACTTGCAATACCAAGAATGGAATAATTACAAGCCAAATATAATTTTTTTAATATGTTGTCATTTACTGATTTTTTTTCCTAAAAATGTCCACAAATAGTTGATGGCTTCTCAAGATAAATGCACTTAGAATGAACCAACCTTATTCTCAGAATTTGGTAGTATGATTGGCAATAAAGAAATCATTCTTTGAAATTCTCCAAAAACTGTTCTGTCAGTCAAGTTGTAAAGCCAGTGGATCTAATGGGCTTTAACTTGTTGTAAAATTTATTTTTAACAGAAAATTAAACTGCATCAGGTAAAGGAAAGTTTAATTTTTGGAAAAAAGAAAAGAAGAGAAAAAATTCTTTAAATTTGTCTTTTATCACATAGAATGCACCACACAGAATTCAGGTAAGAATGGCAACAAAAATATTTCTTTTGCATATCATTTATCACACACACACACACACACACACACACACACACACACACACACACACACACACACACACACACACACAAATAATCCGCTGTTATAAAAGATGTTTAGTAAAAGAACAAAACAAACACACCAAATTCACCAACATAATATCCAATATTACTGATTAAATGTTTTATTTATTTTATTATGTCACATAATATGTTTTATGTTTTATTTATTTTATTATGTCAGAAGAAATATCACACACACATATTTGTTCTGAGTCAAATACATAAAATTAAATATTCAAATATGTAATCAGTAATTTTTAATAATATGTTGGTGAATTTGCTGAGTTTGTTTTGTCCTTTTAGTAAATATATTTTATAATAGAGGGATATATGTATACATACATATATATATATATATATATATATATATATATATATATATATATATATATATATATAAAAGAAAGGGAAGAGATAAAAAAATGAAATATTTAAATTTAACATTGCTACATTATGGCTTTTTGAGTATTGGAATGTTATGTGGGTGACAGTTTTTATTAGACCAAAATTTCAAATTTGAAAATTTATTTAGAATCTATGATCAGCATTCCTAATGTTTCATATAAATATGAGATCTGTTAAGAATACAATGGTTTTACCTGACACTGATGAGCAGCATATCCACAAAACTTGTTAGTCCTACATAGGTATTTGAACATTGTTTCATTTATTGCTGATTTTTTATGCACACACACACTTCACTTTATTTCAGATACTATTCTACATCCTACTAACATATATATAAGTGGACATGTGGCCAAAGTGATTAGAACATTTACTTTCAAACCATGAGAAATGGGTTTGAATCTCATTGGTCAGGAAGATGATTTCTTCATTCTATCATCCTGGGGAGGCGATTCCAATGTGTGCCACCATTGGAAAGTACCTAAAATCATATCACAGGTTGACCTAAGCATTGTGAGGGAAATTGAGTAGATGAAACTATTTTGGAGCTGTCAATGGTTGTGCTAGCGAGGAATCTTGAGTCATCATGACTCAAGATTGGAGATGGACTTAGTTGTCAGAATCTATTTGAGACATGTCATGGAAGCATTTTATAGACAGTGGGAGCTTGATACTATTATCACACCAGTTATGACAACTTTTGGAACATATATAATGTATGTATATAAACATTATAAACAATAATACATATTGAACATAAATTATCCAATATTCTTTTAATATTTTCACCTTTTATAATCCATTATCCAAGAAATATGTAAGCCAAAAGCAATTAGGAGAAATTTGAAAATTTATGTTCAGATATGTTTAGAAAAATGGTCAAAACTGAAGCAAGATTAATTACATTTTAAACAAAGCATTTTTGTTGGAAAAAATAGGTTCACTACTCTGCCATTGTGATACTGAGCACTTTTTTTTCTGGTGTACCTTTTTAGTGTACACTTTCAGGAGTTAGTTTTAGAATATATAAATCAGCTACAGTTGCACTGAGAACATGACACAAATAATAAATGGCACAACAGGAAAACAAGGAACAAACCATTCACACAAATAAAACCCATGTATAACTGCAGAACAAAGAATGAATCTCCCTCAAATGACAATTGCTTGCAAAACAATGTAATATACCAAGCCACTATAAAATCAGCAGACAGGAAAAAAATATACATAGGAATAACTGAAGGATCCTGGAAACAAAGAAACTATGCACACAAAACATCCAGACCAACACAAACTACTAAATAAATGATCTGGACTCTTTTCTCAATGCAGACACAAAAACAAATTTTTAATACATTACTTAAAAATCGAAAACTAAAAATGCACAAGAATAAACAAAAATGTGTAAAACAAATTAATCCAAACAAATAAAAAAAGTAAATAAATTAACTAAATAATCATATTAACAAACCACAAATGCACACATAAACACAAGTAAACATAATAACAACCAACATTAAAATAATCAATAATAAAGAAAAAAATTTGCAAAAAACATTATAAACAGCCAAGAAACTACATCTAGATCCACAATTATTTCCACCCAATAGCCCTTATAATAATTTGAAACATAGCAATTACAGCTCATGAAAATAACCATTAAAACAATGCAGTAGACTACCAACAATGTATCACTGATCTGTCATATAAATAGTTGAGCAAAAACACAATGCATATGGCCTGATGATTGTGTTCAAGCATGAAACAGACTTTTGCCTCTGGGTGTTGACTTTAATGTTCATATATATATATATATATAATTCTAAAATGTATATGTGTAACTTGATAGTATAAAACTGTACATAAAACAACGATTTTAGAATTATGTGAATCCTTTCACATAAAATAGCAAGTATCAAACCTTTTAGAATGTATAATACTTGTGACTAGCAATAAACAGCTATTGTATCAAATGTAAAAAATGAGAAAAAACTTGAATAATCTAATGAAACCAATGTTTGTATAAAAAGGTTGAATAAAAGAACAGTAGAAAAAAGCAGTCATGAGATAAAATTTAATGATCAACTTAAAAAAAAAAGATAATCATGTCATTAGTTTTTGTTTGACAATTTAATTAAGATAATTTTATCACACAATGTTTATTAGTGGTCTCTATAAATGGCATTTATTGGACATTGACAGTGAACTAATTTTGAAATTGTAACCTCTTAATTTTACTCTTTGTTTCAATCAAAGGTCAAGCACTGCAGTATCAGTGGTAAAAATAGAATTTAGTAAGTGTGAAACTTTTTACTTATAAATAATATTCAAAGTTTGAAGTCAGTTCTTACATTGATTATGCATAACATTATGCATCATATGTGCCTGTCATCTGATGATCAGTTTGAAAGCAAAAAAAAACCTCAGCAAAAAAACAGTTCAAATCTTTGTGTTCCCAAATTGTGCTAGATTCTCTTGCAATACCAGCTAATATAGATTAATCACTCACAAGGTTGGATGTCTGGTAACTTTAATGATAAACATTTGTAGAATAACAAATTTTTAACCATGAAAGATTCCATGCAACTAAAATGTTCATGAAAAAGTTTGTTGAAGCCCTTTTAAATACTTAAATGATAATTTTTAGAGTTTTTAATTTTTCAATTATTTTTAAAGAGATAAAAAATAATTTCTATATCTTAGATATGAAATTTATTCCATAAATTTCATATCTTGGATAGGAGTTCATTGGGTAATATCGTCACACTGAATATTACATAAAATCAATTCTAAGATTTGCACACTATGGAAAACAAAGAAAAATTTCAAATACCAAGTCATCTTAATATCCATTCTTTATGGGAAAAAATAGATTCCATAGGATATTATTTTTATGCTTAATATATATATAAGGGAAAAAAGACATTGATTCATTCACTTACACAGACATTCAACTTTATACACACAAACAAACACATCCACACACACACACACACACACACACACACACACACACACACACACATACACATCTATATATATTTATGTTTTGAACAATAAAAAATATTGAAAATTAAAATTTTCAGACACAATAGGCTGTATATTAATATTTTGGGGATTTTATTATTACAAGTAGGTTCCTCAACTAGTTTCGGCTAGTATGGTCATCATCAGGAGAAAGAAATTCCTGCTTGTTAGTAGCAGTAAACTACAGGAATGAATAACTTTCTGAAGAAAATGAACTTTATTTGTAGTGTTCATTTGTTTTTTAGCGTTAATTTTGATCAGTCAATGTGTTAGTCAAATGACCTCTTTTAAGTTGTTTTAAGACAATGGCTGGGGAGATTCATGCAACTCAGAATTTCCTTCTTGGTCATTTTGACAGTTTTATTGGTTGCTGGGAAGGAGATGTGTATGTTAGATGTGTGTATAATTTATGTGTATAAGTGTGAGACCTCAACACCTTTCTAAGCATGTCTGTCTTGTGTGGGTGAGAAATGTGGGTAAGGCTTGATTTATGGGGTTATATATTAATTCTATCTATGTTGCTAAATTTGTGGTTAAGCGCCCGTCTGGACATAGTCTTTTGAGGTACAAAATCCATTTGTCTTCATGTTCCTCTAGAATTTTTCTAGTGTTATCTTTTCTGTCTATTTCTATTTTTTCAATTATAGTGAATTTGGCATGGCTTTTAAAATGATGATTTTCTAGACAAAAATGTTGTTCTGCAGGTAATAATCACATACATATATATATATATATATATATATATATATGTGTGTGTGATATTTTCTGTCTATATATTGTTTTAATAGATGAAAAATGTATTAAATAATTGTCAAACTTAATTCATTTATATATATATATATATATATATATATATATATATATGAATTAAGTAAATAATAAACAAATTAACAAACCACAAAAAACACAAGTAAGCATAATAACAACCAACAATAAAATAATCACAAATAAATAAAAAAAAGTTTGCAAAAAAAACACTATAAATAGCCAAGTAATTACATTTGGATCCACAATTATTTCTACCCAATACACCCTAGTATAATTTGAAACATAACTGTTACTACCTATCAAAATAACCGTTAAAACAATTCAATAATCTACCCACAATACATCGCTGACCTACATATATAAATAGTTGAGCAATTAAATAATTGTCAGACTTAATCCATTTCATAATATATATGTATGTGTGTCTCTCTCTTTTTCTTTTTTCTCTACTTCCATATATATATATATATATATATATATATCGTTTTCTTTTTTTTTCTCTCTTTACTGCCATATATATATATATATATATATATATATATATACAGGTAGTAATCTGTTGGTATAATCCAAACGAGTCCTATTAACACAATACAGAATTTGGAATATTAAATGTTGAAACTAATTCACAAAGAGCACTGAATGTTTATTTTCATTAAACAGAGAAAAATTTTTCTTACAATTGGAATTAAGATACCATTAGTTAATGACCATTTACACCTACAAATTTTGTAGGTGAAAATGATCATTACCTAATGGTATCTTAATTCCAACAATAAAAATATATATATATATATATATATATATATATATATATAAAAACATATATATATATATATACATATAAACACATATATATATATATATATATATATATATATATATATATATATATATATATATATATATATATATATATATATATATATATATATATATATATATATATATATATATATATATATATATATATATATATATATATATATATGGTGCGATGGGTAAATTGTCGCCATTTTATATTTTTAATTTTTTGCATGTGCGTTGTTTGTTTAGGATTTTGTTGATTGCACAGGATAGTATACAATTCACTCAAATTTGAAAATGGCATGCTGTACTGCTTGGCATTCATGGTGGAAACTCCAATATAAACATTTCACAGTGTTTGGATGTCAATATGAGTACAGTACAGAGGATTCACAGTTTGATGAGTTTTATGGTGATTATGAAGGTGTTTAGAATGATTATTAGTGATAGCAATGTTATGTCTCCATTCATCTTCCCACAGGAAATCAAACTCAACATGGAGACCCTGTGTTTGGCAACAGGAATCAGCACCATTCCACACAAGCAGGAGAACCCAGTCATGGCTGTTCGACAATTTCTTCAACCACATCACTCCTTATATCTGGCTACCTAACTCTCTAGACTGCAACCCCATTGATTATTTTGTGTGGGGCACAGTTGGGTGAGAGACCATCAAAACTCCTTGTAACACCAAAGATGAACTGAGGACAAGGATTTTGGCAGCATTTGCCAACTTAAAGAAGGAGACCATCCAGAAGTTGCAGGAGATTCCAAAGTCACCTGAATGCCATGGCTGAAGCCAATTGTGATTTTATTGAATAAATTTACTCTTTCATATTTTAAGATAATTTAATTTAATTTTGATGGATATATCTGTTAAAATGAGATGTCAGTGTTATTTTCATTTTTGTTTAATTTAGTTGACAATTTATCCATTGTACCCTGTATGAAAAACTTTTTCTTTCTTTTTCTCTCATTACTTCCATATATATATATATATATATATATATATATATATATTTTCCTTCCTTTTCCTTCTCTTCTTCCATATATATATATATATATATATATGTATATATATGTGTGTGTGTGTGCATATTTGAAAAACACATATACAGAGAGCAGCAGAATCTGAAAGGAAGAATTGGATAGAGCTATGGTCGACAAATGTTTGGAAAGTAGGGGGGGGGTCTGAAGAGTTTGAGGATTAATCTGATAGATATCCAGAAAGTAGGGAAAGGCCATTCCATTCACAATGTGGATTCTCAAAGAACAGTGTCACCAAATGTGGAGGAAGAACATCATATGTCAGAAGAGTACTGAGCTATTTCACTAAAATTGGTTGCCTTTGTTGGCAAGAATCTAAATCTCAGATTTTTCTTTTATGTGCTGTGTCCTTTCGGAATGTAGATGATCATGGCTCTCCACTTTTTCTTATCCCTTGTAGTTCTCAATGAGTTTTGTCTTTTTTTATACTTCTCCCAGACCACTTGCTTAAGCCCACTAAGTATGTCATGCATTGCTTTCCCTTGTCCCTCTTTCCGTCTGTCTGCCCTGTGAGTATCAGAGTTTCCAAGCCTTCCTTTCTCATTACACGTTTCAGAAATTTCAGCTGCCTCTTCCTGATGTTAAGTATAAGTTTCTTCTTTTTTTGCATGCTCTCCAAAACCTCATCGTTGCTCACATGAAGATTCTAAATTGATTGAAGGGAATCAGGTTCTTTATTGGCATAAATGGCTTCCTTTTTTTTTAAATGAATAATATTTGTTGTTTCCGATTCAAATCTTTTCTTGATGTTCTTGTTGACATCTGCATTCAGTATTTTGACATTGTCCACTTGTCAGTTAATTCAAATCTCTCATCATTGAATTTATTCTTCATTTCTGAATTCATCAGAGGGATCAGGGAGTTGAGTTCCAATTCCAGTCAGGTTTCTTATGTTCACTTTATTTGCAAATTACCCTTGAAAGGTATGAATCCACCTGTTCTCCTCTCAGCTATGGCTTAATTCTGACATGTATCAATAAATCATTAATATTCCCCAAAATTCTTACAATCTAAAAAGTCTATTCTGGCTTTAAATAACCTGCAAAAACAAATCAATTAATAGACATTCAGGCTAAATATTTTGCCTCCCTTAGATGTTGGAGTCATCTAAGTACAAATTCTTTAATATCATTGTGACAATATTCTCTTCACTCTTTTTTGATCCAGGGCCATCACTTCTAAGCTCTGATGTAGTACCTTGACAACTTCAAGATTGCTCTTCAGCTTGCTTTTGTACCTGAGCCACCATGGCCTGCCTACATTTCTTTTATTGGTTTGTAGCCACTGTCTGTATATAAGAACTTTTTCAATTGTTGAATTGTTCAATTCCAATGTAATTGCATCAGAAAGGACTCGATGCCTCCTATATATATATATATATATATATATATATATATATATATACCTTACACTAATTGAACAACTCCAAGTATCATGCCAACACAAGAAACTCAGAGTTGTGCAATCAATGTAAGGTATTATGTATATTTTGTACTTTGTGCAATAGCCTGAGCTTCATCATTCTTATCTAAAGCTTCATAGACTCTTTCTGTGATGATTGTCAGTACATCAGCAGTTGACCTAGAGAAACGAAAGCCATATTGCTTGTCTGAAAGATTTAAGATACTTAACCAATTCAGTATTGATTAGGGCCTCAAATAGTTTACCAAAAAGCAGTAGAAAGGCCAATAGTTTTAATGGTTGGATGGTTCACCTGAGTTCTTAAAAATTAGTACAACAGATGATTTCTAACAAGCAGGAAAGCAAGAGGTAGAGAGGCATATAAATGCCCTCTGCCTATACAGTTTAGAGATAACAGTAGTTAATTCAAGAGCGCACATGTTAAGGATTATTACAGGGGATACCATCAGGTCCACATGCTTTCTGGTTATCCAGATTAGAGATGATAACAGAAACCATACAAGGGGTTATATGCATATCACCCAACAGAGATTCAATTCTAAGTGGAAAGTATATATATATATATATTATAAGTTGTTATAGAGGAACAAATAAATATCTTTATTCCTCACCTGATAAGATGCTTACCTTTAAGCATTGAAACAAATATGTGTTTTTGTAGTGATTATGTTCATATGTTACAACTTATAATAAATAACTATTGCTATACTTTTGGTATTGAGTCCTTTTTAAATTAATGTTATGAATGTTTGAATTTATATTCTTTTCATTCTCATTACATTTGTATATATATATATAGGAATGGAAGCGACACAAGGAGTCAACAAAGAACAGATGCAAAACGATGGATTTTAAAATAAAACATTTATTTATAAATACCTAAACAGGTAAAGAAAGGAAAAAGAAAATTAATTTAAAAAAGAGGAAGGGGACCATGAAAGAACAGAAGGGGCAAGCGAATACATACATATGCATAAAAAAAGATCAAGCCAAGAGAATCAACTTATCTGTCAGTCGAGTTGATATTTCCACACAAAATTTTGATTTGCCGAAGCGAGAGTTCTTATGCTAAAACAATATTTTGGTTGGATGGCATTTTTCCTTTTCTTTCAGAAATGTTCAGGGTCCACAGCATCTCGTACAGCTGTTTCGTTGGTCAATTCAGTTTTGTAGCAGTCCTTTCATCTCTAGTTGACAGACTTTGCTGTCTTCTTCATTTCAGTGGGCGGTCCATTTGGAATCGGAATGATTCGCCCTGTGATGTTCATCTGCGACTGGTCAAACGGAAACCGAAAATCCTTTTTTAGATTTTTGCTGTCCCCAAAGACAGTCATGTGGGTTCCCTTCATTCTTGACCGGGTTCACAGGAGGATGTGGCGCAAATCACACAGTGTTTGTGTGATGGCCAAAAATTCAATCCATGCTTAGTATGGTCTGATCATGTGAATCGCAGCAGGAGATCCTGATGGTGCCTGGAATTCACTTATGGTCAACCACCTGATATCTGCAGGATTTTGGAACCAGGTCATTCTTGTGTTGGGTCGCTTCAAAGTTCACGGGCCCTTGGCTTGTAGGTGGAAGAGTAGTTAAAGAGGGAAAGAATTTGTGAAGAGAAGAGAAGGGTATGGCTGATTATAGGACATATTCACTCAAAGTTGAAAGCGTTGGATTTTATCTATTTTTATTTATTTATTTATTTATATCTAACTTATTTCCGACTAGAATTTGGGATTTTTTTTTGGGATGCTTTTTAGCCTTATGCCTATATGATTAATTAAATCATAGGTACGTCACAATATATATATATATATATATATATATATATATATATATATATATAATGGGTGATAAGGTCTCTGTTGCATTATCCCAATGGCTATTGCGTAGACAGTAATAGTTATGTTTAAAATTATTCTAGTAGGAATAATTGTGGATCTGAATGGAGTTATTTGTAGCTATTTTAATGTTAACTTTTACTTATTATTATTATTATTTAATTGTTGCTGATTATTATTACATTTACTTGTGTTTATAAGATCATTCATAGTTTGTTAATTTGTTTATTTTTTTACTGATTTAAATTTTTGTATTTTATTTATCCTTTTTCAGGGTTGGTTGTCTTATTTATTGAGTTTAAGGTATTGGTTTTTATCTAAAGTCTGTTGTGTTATTTGCATTGTATATTTGCTCATATATTTGCATTTATCATGGTGGTATTTTACAAGGTATTTGCTTTTAAGTTTTGATTTTTAAGTAATGGAACAAAAATTTTGAGATAAGTTTTGATTGTTCATTTAGTAATTTGTTTTGGGCTGGGAAGGTGATTACAGCTATTTTCTCAGCCAGACAGTTTTTGCACTGTGTGGCGTGCATTTAAATTTACATGCACTCTATGACTGATATTGAGCACTTTAACCCATAAATATAGCATATCTTAAAACTATACTTTTATCATATATAAAACAAATACATCTACAGATGGACACAGAGTGATGGTTTTTGTATGACTTTATACTTTTACTTTTTTGTCTTAATAACAGCAATGAATGCACAAGGAAAATGTCTTCCATTTTGTTTCTGCATGACTACATTCTTCTTCTCTTGTTATAAAAAGAGAAAATGATTGCAATTTGTCTGCAATGGACAATCATCATTGTTGGGCATTTATCAGTTTATTTTTATTCACTTTGCTACTTTTTCTTAAAAGAAACCATATTAGATCAATAATATAAGCAGGAAATAGGAGATATTTCAGAAAATGGAAACAGGTATTTAATTTAGAATGATTTGGATGATGAAGATTCAGCATGGTTATTAAACCGAAACCAATAGACATTAAATTGTATAGAACAACAATTAAGGTATATTTGTGTGAGTTTCCTATCAATTGAAGAACTAATTTACCATTTTAATAGAAGAAATGGGACTTTAAATGTAAAATTACAAAGCAAATTTGGATAAATAATAATAATAACTTTTATGATATCAGAAGTTATAATCTAAAAATAGTTTGTGTGATAGGTAACTTAAGATAGTATGAAACATTTATCTAGGATTGGATAATGACATCATTTTGTAATGTGTTAGTTGTGTTACTGTAGGTAGATGTTGAATTCACATTGTGATCATGAAATGTTGCAGTACTACTTCTAGTTTGACTAAAAGCAGTGGCAACAGTATTTTGCACATGTAAATAATGAATATAAGGAAATGGAAGACAATTTCAACATGATATTTTATATATATTTTATATTATATATATATATATATTTGTGTTTTTATATATCCAAGTAACAAAGAGAAAATACATGAGTATGATTGTAAAAGGAAAAACATTAGTTAGGAATTGTGTGGATGATACATGAATGCATGTGTGTGAGAAAAAGTTCAATGACTAAAGGGAAAGATATGCCCATGCCCTGGAGCACGGTCCCAGTGATGTTTTCACTCCAAGGAGGAAAAAAAGAGATAAGAAAGAGAAAAACATGAAGTGTCTCTTTTTTTTTTTTATAACTGTTTGACTGCACCCCTCAAATGACTTTTTGTCAAAATTGGTGAAGCTATGTAAGGATAACTCAAAGTTGCAAGTGAAATAGTGACAATACAAAATATGCAATAGTTGATAGAATTTAAGCAGATTCATAGAATAGGAAAAAGAAGAAAATTAATGAAAAAAAAAGAGCATAGACATTTAAACATTGTCATAATCCATTCCACACTATGACTGCATTGGTTTTATATATATATCAGTAGGTTCTTTGATTGACTTTTATATAAAAAGACAAGAAATGTTTGAATAAGCATGAATTTAAAATAAATGATGTATAAAAGTCACAAAGGTACAAAGGATTAAAGCTCATTAGAACAGATCTAAATCTGTTCTAATGAGTCTTTTTCAGTCCTTAGAGGAATCCCCCTCCTTGATTGAGCATTTCTTCAGGGGTGTAGCTGGACTCACCACACTTGGCCAGTTGCAGGTTGATGAGGCTATTTAACCCATATTTGGAGGTTTTGGATTCAGAATTGTTATTCTTGTAGACCAATTGCTACCCAAGGCTATAGGACCCAATCTGCCCTGCTATTTTACCCATAGCTGGGGGGAGAAGAGATAGATTCATATCTTTCTCAAATCATATAAGTGAATGTAACAAATTTGACTGGAATTCAAACTCAGCTTTTTGATTCCTCAATCCAAGCTGCTATCCATTACTCTACAAAGTTACAAACTAATTCAAATTAGCAAAATTAGGAATATAATTTGAAATGTGAACTGATTTAAAGTGATTGATGATAGAATATTGAACGTAAATTACCAAGGGACATAGGTCATCTTTGAAATTTCATATTCCTTCATATAAGAAAGAAATAATCTTTTTTACTTTAGCCTATGAAAAATGTTTCAACATTTTTAATGTCTTATTTTTTGAGTTTTACTCCTGTTTCCAACTGTTTTCTATTTATACACATTTTTTTTTTGTAAACCTTTCTTGTTGGATAATTGCTGAGAAGTTTTCATTGTTTTGGGGAACATCTAGCAAATTTATTTAACTAAAATAAAAATTATTTGTGAAAATTTTGTTATAAATTTAAGAAATTTTAAGAAACTTGTTACATTTTTGGTGACCATTTTTACCATTATGAAGTTGAGTTGTAAAAAATGTGATTTCCTGTTTGTTTTGAATATTTTCTTTACATCCTTTATTCTTTGTCCATTCACTCTTTCATATCATTAGACTTCCTTGTGAAATTTTGGCCTACAGAGACACCATGCTAGATGTTATTTGTGTGGTTTCTCTATCAAGTAGATTTTTATGGGATGGATAAATCAGATCTATATCCAACCAATTTTTTTGCGTTTTTTAATCAATTCACCCCAGCAAGGCAATAATGCCACTAAAATGCAAGGGGCTACTGGGAGTGAAAGTGAATGAAAAAACTTTAAAAAAAAACTGGAAACCAAGCTTAAACAGGAAGCAAAAGATAAAACTCTATCTCTGTTCAAAAGACTGGGAAGTAGTGTTAATTGGATGATAGGCAAACCTATCTACTCCTATTGAGGAGAAAAAAATAGTAAATAAAATTTCAGAGTTTAAGCACTGGAAGTATAGTGTTAAAGTAGACTTTAAAAGGAACTGGAAATGAATCCTAAAAAGGAAACAAAGGATAAATCTCTTGTCCTTCAAATAAACTGGATACCAAACAAGGCTATTAAGTCCAGTCTGTCATATTATTAACTCCTGAGTGGAAAGGAGAGATGCATTCATGCTTTTCCCTAAGATATTTGTGGAAAAGGGAATGCAATAAATTTGGCACGCCAATTTCACTTTTCACATGAATAACCACTACATTTTGGTCATAAACAATTTGCTTTGTCTTAACATCTGAATAGTATACCCCACCATCCACCCGTTCAAGTTGAGCACTTTGGAAGAAAGGGTATTTGATGACTGCTGCTTCTATAATGCTAAGCTCCTCACAATAAATAAAGCACCCTGACAGCTGATAATACTTATATCATATATATAATGTGTTAAAAATTCCCTTTCTCCATAGCATACGCTGATAGCCTCGGGGTAAGGGTCTCTGACTGATGTCAAATTGGTTGAGTTTCGATCCCAGCTTGAAGCAATCACATGTATAGCCACACTGAAGAGCTGTGATACAGAAAAACAATCTGTCTGTCTATGCATATATATATATATATATATATATATATATATATATATATATACACCGAGTGTGATGGATAAACTGTCATCTAAATTACACAAATATGAAAATAATACTGACATCTCATTTTAAGTTATATTTACCAAAATTACACAAAAATATTTTGAAATGCTAAAGAATAAATTTATTCAATAAAATCAACATTGTCTTCAGTCACAGCCTCCAGATGACTTTGGAATCTCCTGCAACTCTTTTAGACAGTCCCCTTGTTTAAGTTGGTAAATGCAACCATGATCCTTGTCTTCAGTTGATCTTTGATATTACAAGGAGTTTTGCTTGTCTCTCGCTCAAATGCACCTTACACATAATAATCAAGGGAGTTGCAGTCTGGGGAGTTAGGTGGCCAGATATAAGGGGTGATGTGGTTGCAGAAATTATCTGATAGTCATGACAGGGTTCTCCTACTTGTGTGGCTTTGTGCAGAGTCCTGTTGCTAGACATAGGGTCTTCCAGCAGCCACCCTCTTTACCCAGAGCAGCACTACCTCCTCAAGGCACTTGATGTAGGCCTCAGTGTTGAGTTTGAGCTCCTGTGGGAAGATGAATGGAGGTATAACATTGAAATCAATAGTGATCATTCCAAACACCTTTTCCAAATTTCTGGCAGAGTGAATTGCATCATGGTGCACTTTTTCTCACAGATAGTGCTCAAGTGACCCTACTATCCTGTGCAGTTGACTAAATGAAAATCAACAATTTACCCATTGTAACATATATATATATATATATATATATATATATATATATATGAAAGGTGTATATAAATATAAATAAATATAAGTATGTATAATTATTTATATATTATATCTGTGGTATTATTAAGCGCTCAATATCAGAGATAGAGCTAACATATTTGGTTGGATAGATGTGAGTTTGTGACCCGGGGTTTCACGCTTTAGCAATCGTCAGACAAACTGATTAATGTTTTCAAAAATTGGGGTTTATGTAGATTGCATATATTGGTGTTATTGTGGAAGTGGTGGGGGAAACTTCGTCGTTTTGTCATTCATCGTACTAACGCAAACATCGATGTATGCAGACACATATACATACTTGGTCGTCCGTCGGGACTCATACATATATAAACATATGTGGGCAGTTTCGGCTATGACACATGTATGTATACGGGTGGTGTTATATCTATACATACGCATTTGTATGTTGAAATATTGAAATTTAAACATTCGAAGTGTGGCGGAAATGTCTCGTTAATGTATACATGTCATATTAAGTGTTTTCGCGCTGAAAAATATTTCCTCGCATGTATGTATATGCGTGTGGTGGGGGTTTGTGTAAAATTATGATAGGTAAAATTATTATTTATATTTATTTTAAATTTTTGAAAAAAAAATGGGTGTTTATATGTTATATTTAAAGCTGGTTATTTGTTTGTTTTTGGTGACTGTGTATATGTAACAGGTAGAAATTTGTAATCCTTATTGGATAATTTATATGGTGATGTTTAGTTTAATATTCAATGTGCTGGGTGAGAGGGTAGTTCAATTTAATAACGGGTCTATATGATATGATGTGATAGTAATGTTTCAAGGGATTGGAGACAATGATAGTTAGCTAATAGTTGTTGTAAATTGGTAGAAATTGTAAATTGGTAGAAATGATTAGTAACGGTGGTGGGAGAATGATAAAACCATGAATGTAGTTATAGTGGTGGTAGCTTGAACTAAAAAGTGGTTGTTGGTATTTTATTTTATTTTTGTTTTATTTTGTTATATGTATTAATTTATTTTGGTATAAATCCTGATAATAGGTATTCTGTGTAAAATAATTTTTACCTATCATAATTTTACACAAACCCCACCACACGCATATACATACATGCGAGGAAATATTTTTCAGCGCGAAAACACTTAATATGACATGTATACATTAACGAGACATTTCCGCCACACTTCGAATGTTTAAATTTCAACATTTCAACATACAAATGCGTATGTATAGATATAACACCACCCGTATACATACATGTGTCATAGCCGAAACTGCCCACATATGTTTATATATGTATGAGTCCCGACGGACGACCAAGTATGTATATGTGTCTGCATACATCGATGTTTATGTTAGTACGATGAATGACAAAACGACGAAGTTTCCCCCACCACTTCCACAATAACACCAATACACGCAATCTACATAAACCCCAATTTTTAAAACATTAATCAGTTTGTCTGACGATTGCTAAAAGCGTGAAACCCCGGTCACAAACTCACATCTATCCAACCAAATATATATATATATATATATATATATATATAGTTTTTTTAAATATGCTATATTTATGAGTAAAATTGCTCAATATCTGAGATAGATATACAAATATAAATGTGAATGCTGAGGTCAACATTGTGCAATGACAGTCTTTTTCATTCTTGAACACAATCTTCAGGTTACGAATAGATTGTCACCACTCAATTTTGACTTCAGTGTCCACTTCTATAATTTCATCTCTCACATACATACATACATACATACATATATATATATATATATATATATATATATATATATATATGTATTTAAAATGTTATAAATGATATCTGTTCATGCACATTTGTATTTCTTCAACACTCATTCAACTAATCTGTAGTTTACCATTTCTGGGAAAGAGAGTACATCATCTGACATGATCAAATGTTGGACAAAGCTATTACACTCCAACTCTCGGTCACAATACCTTCTGACTTTACACTAACACAATTATCAACAGCTTCTGAACAATTTCATCAACCCAGTTTCACTCATAAGGCTTGGGTCAAACTTTGATATGGTTTTTCAAACACTTTCTAACATTGCTTTGTTTGCGTGCTGCGATTGCCTTCCAAAACTAATATCACAAAGACTTCATTTCCTTGATAAATGACCTACAGTAAAATTCAAACTTGACTTTCAATATCAGAATGCTAATGTTCTTGCAACTCAGTCAAGTAAATATAACAGTTGGTTAAGCTGGTGGATATGAGTTCAATCTCTGAATCAGTCAATATAATTCACATACTCCAGTTCAGTTGTATGCATATCTCAGAACTTGAGAGAAATACACTTTATTATATACCTGTATAAAAGCCAACATCCTATGGTTTCTAAAATACAAAACATAACAAGTTGTTTTTAGCTGTCCATATGTGATGAAAGCCCGCTTAAATTTATCAGTGTTTCATGAAACAGTTAAAATAGCAAAGATCAAAATGACAAAACCTAATATTACCTACAATTCTAAAAATATATTAACATTAAAACAGTCATATGATTGTGAACACACTCTGTATAATAAAGAAAATGCTGAAAAGATATATGGACTTTTTCTATTGTTAAACTGTAATTGTAATGGCTGCTAATATTTTTTTTTGCTCATAGTTTTGCACATTAGCCATAAGTAGTGTTCAATCCAACTTAAAGAACAGCTTTCAGACACTCCTGAAAAAAAAACACAGTGTAATTACTTCAGTTCAGATAAATGCAATAAATATACAAATATTGATGAGAGAAAATATTCAACTCCACCATGCTTAGTGAGCATTTGTAGAGCCAGTTGGCTGAAGTAACACTGAAATAGAATTGTATGAAGTGACAAAAGACTCCGTTTTTAAGTGTGCAATACAACAAAATTTATATGCAAACATGTCAAAATGTTAGTAGGAAGTACACATTGCCAAGTAAATTAACGTGCACTAGAACATAGTAAGCAAGAAGAAATATTGACAAAGGAATAAAAATATTTTCACTTGAATGTTAATGTATTTCACCAGAGACAGTCCTGTTGAGCCAGTATCTCTCAAGCTGTAATCCTGGGTATGACAATAAACTACATCTGGCAGCAAGGTCTCTGATCAGAAGATTGGAGGTTTTGTGGAGCATGGAAGCACCTTTTAATTGCTGTTGTTCTCACCTTATCCACCTTGGCCTGGGACTGGTAGAACCTATTAGGGTCACAGCTATGGGAAAATATTTCCCCCCCTCCCAATGAAAACAAAACACTATGAAAGTATAAAAATACATTTGTAAAAATACCAAATAATTTTTTATAAAAAATGACCAACAATACATTTTTATAGCAAAATGACCAAGAATACATTTTATCTGTATTCAAAGGCATACAAATGCGTTCAAAATATATTTACTTGAGGCCATCAAATTGTGCCCAGAAAATTTAGATATTGCCATTAAATAACCCATAGAGGTTGATATGCTACTAAACAAAATCAACCAACCCAAAAATAAACATAAAAGAACTCTCTCATGATATTAATCCATATAATATAGTACAATTTCTTAAAGAAATCAAACTGTATCCCAGAATATAACTTCAAGAAAAACTACAATATAAAACACACATATCACTGCCCATAGTAATCATGTCCACACAAACATGTATCTACACAAAAGTTGAGTATCATCTACCATGTATTCAATTGTGAAAGCAGAATAACATTTTCATTACTTCATACTTCAAAGCTCTCAATTAAATTTCAACATTAAATGACTAATGTATTGAAAGATGGTGTGACTGACCATAAAATATATCCACAAAGTTTTCTAATAAAATAACCTATTATTCAGTATGCAGTTCATGCATTAATAAATAAGTATGGAAAAATTCATTTAAATGGGATAATTCCCTGAATTTTTGGCAATTTTTTAAAAACAAGGGTAGCATTTTTTTGCTTTCATTTTGGGAAAAAAAATTTGGTGGTATCTATTATTACTTACTTATTATTTCTGTTGCAGAAAGTCAAATAGTATAATGAAATAGAATCTAAAATCATTAAATTTTGGTGGATAATATATTTTTAAAAAATGCTTTTGAACAAGATTAAACTTCAAAGTCTATATTTCCCAAAGAGTAATGTCTATGAATAGAGAAGCACAAAGAAGGTTAAAAATCTCTTGATAATTTTCTTTCAAATAGTTCAATAAATTCAAATCAACTCAAATTGTCTTCAGCATGTTTATATTTCATTCGATATGACTCATCTAGATAATGTCTGCACATTTTTTTTACAATAAAATAATGTTGTCTGTATAGAAGAATAAAGTCATCCCATTTCTAAAAGGATGTTTTATAGAGGATTTTGATAAGACAATCACGAGAAATAAATGCAAGATGATATAGAGAGGGGATGAGAACAGTTATAGGGAGGAAATCAGACTAGCTACAAAATGAGAGGGAGGGAATGAAAACAGTTCCAATATGAGAGAGAGGAAATGAGGATAGCTCTAAAACGGGAGGAAATAAGAATAGCTACAGTATAAGAGAGAAGAAGGAGAAAATGAGATTAGTTACAGTATGAGAGAGGGGAAGTGAAAATAGTTACAATATGAGAGAGAGGAAGTGAGAATAGTTACAATATGAGAGAGAGGAAGTGATAATAGTTACAATATGAGAGAGAGGTAAAATGATAGAGAAGAAATGGAATGGTTACAGTATGAGAAAGAGGGTTATGAGAGAAAATGAGAGAAAGGAGAAAATAAGGAGGAAATAAGAATAGTTTTCTTTTACTGAAGGAGATTTAATTTATGTACAAATAGGACATTTTGGGATTTTGACTCTCTACAGAAACTACGATGTTATAATGGCCAAATTACTATCGGTTGTGTTTGATTTCTCATTTTTCAGTTGAAGATATTTAATTTGTTCTTCCTAAATGTCTTTCTTTTCCACTTTTCTTTTTCTATTTGACGCAGAATACCATATGATAAAAGTTAACTACTTGCATGCCTGCAACTTGAGATCTTATGAGTTCATTAGAAGCGTTGTTGTGATAACATTTAAAATTGAATCCACTTCATTTCTTGTTTGTAAATTTACTGAAAGAATAACTGAAAAATTTAAAATAGCAAAAAAAAAAACATATTCTTTATGAAAGTATAATAATTATACCATCTCAGTGCCATTTAGTTATGAATTTTTGTTTAATCTTTATTTAAATGATGTAGGGAAATGAAATAAAATGAATAAATAAAATGATAATAAGGAATAATGAAAAAAAAAAAATTCCCATGATGCTACATAAAGGAATTGGAAATATGATTACTCCACTTTGTTATAAAATAAAATAAGACATACCTCGGCTGATTTGCAGGCAAATAAAATAACATACTCAAGAGCGAGAGCCGAATGTGAACAAGACAAGGCACCGTCACAAAATGACCATTATTGTCGTCTACACACAAGCCCGACACACGAGTTCTGGTCAAAAAATAAAATAATATATTAAAGTGTTCCTATTTCTCGTCCAATAAAAATGCTTCCCTCCTAATTATACTCGTGTCGTTTTTCAAGTCTGTGAAGCCATAAAAAACGCCATAAAAGAGGTCACACGGGTAGTCAGTGGCAGTCAACAGGAGGCCAGGGAAGAGACCTGTCATGGTCAGTCAGCAGCAATCAGCAGGAGGAGAGCCACGCCAACCAGTGTGAACTACTATGAGAGATCAACCCAGACCGGGAGCCAGCTTATGAACTATACCACAAGGTAGCTGTCCCAAACCCACACATTCCTATTGAAATAAATCACATAAATCTATTTCTGCTGTTGTTGCATTTCCTTCTTGCAACCATACGCTTGTCTATAACAACTTGGTTTCATCAAATGCTGGTAAGCAGCTCTGGTTAAACCTATAAAAGATAAAAATTTCCCTGCCTCAGTATTTTGTCTCCCCTTACTCCAGGATGTAGTAGTATGTGGAAACCAAACTGGCAACTGACTCTCTTTCTACTTCACAATAAATGGCGTTTGCATGCTCCACCTATGAGGTCAAGCTTTTCTTTGTTTTTTCCAACTCGGTGCAAGGCTGACTTTAGTTTGACCATTATAATGATGCTTATCCTTACTTATCCTAACTTGTGGACCAAGAAAAAATAAAACAGTCATGCCATAACCATATTTAAACTTTCCAGCAATAAAGTAAGTACAAACTTTTCTTTGGTTGTTTCCAACTCTGTGCAAAATTGACTTGAGCGCAACCATTAATGCAATGTTTATACTTACTTACCCTAAATTCTGGATCAAAAAATAAAACAGACATACCAAAGAGACATCAAAAACTTTGTTGCACTACTGTTACTATAAAAAGAATAAACGTCCTCGGTAGAAACCCAATTTTTTTGTATGCTTCTTCTTTGTTTATTATATGTGAACATTCGCACACATAAACATGTAACCGTTTAAATTCCATAATGACATAAAAAAAATACATGTTTTAGTTAAATTTAAGGCCAGATGAAGAAAGAATTGAAAGAGCAAGATTGTGTTTTGTCAAGTAGGGAGGGCCTGTTTTTTTTTACTTAATCTTCAACCCTGGTCCCCAGCCATTACAGCAAGCTTTATTACATATTTCATTTATTTAATTTTTTGTATATTTATATTAATTAAATTTTCTCCCAAATTTTTCTTTTAATTTGTCTATTCTTAACTTTGTCATAGATTATCTGATAATTAATTACTTTATCTATTAATCTTTTAATCTTTATCTTTTAATCTGAATGAAATTTTTTTTATTTGAATGTTGCTTTATTTGACCTCCCCTGCAAACAGTCAATGTTTGACAGATAAATATTTTAGGACTGAGCATGTGACTGTCTTAACTTTTTGAAGCCTAGAAGCCAAATAAGAAGAGTGGTCTTTGTACACATAAGATTATAACAGCAAGTTGCAGTGGTTAGTAAAAATTAGAGAAGAACAGTTTAATTATTTTCCATCCAGTCAAAACTGTACTGAAGATTTACCAGAATTGCAGCCTCTTCAATCATTAATAACAATTACTTTTAGTAAAGATATTGGACCTTTTTTTGCACTTCACCAATCTCACAACCTCTATAAACTCCTTAACATTTACTCACAAGCTACTCAACCATAAAAAAGATATGATATTCACTGGTAAAGTAATGAAACTCTCAACACTAGTCAACCAGGGCAAAGTCATTTATTAACTTCTTCATTTCCGTTCATCAGTTAACTTTAACAAAAATACAAACCAGAGTCATCTATTCAATTATAAAGTCATCTATTCAATTATAAATTATTTATGCTCTTTCATTTCAGCAGATATTACAACAAGTACACTTGTCCATCACTGTAAAATACTACACAGGCAAAATATTAACCTGAAAACTGGAAATAGCGTTTTTAGTCATGTCAGGTCTAGACTCTCAGATGGATGCCATGCATGACATCCAACTCATTCAAAAATATCTGAACTCTCATCAATATACAACACTTTTTCTCAGTCAAAAAGACTTAAGGCAAATTAATGCTTTAAGTCTTAAAGAAAGGGTATAAGGAAGAACTGACTTTTTTGACAATCCTTCATCAGATCGACTGACACAACAAAATCACAAAGAACTTTACCAAATAACAAAAACCACATCACTTGAAACCTTCCAATAGAAACAGCAATAAAATGTGTAAAATATGTAACTAGAAAGAAAGTAATGATATTATCAAGATGATAACTTTCTAAATTATCTTAAACAAAATGTTTGGTTGGTGTGGTTGTTTTTCTTTAGAAGCATATCAATATCTATGAGTTATTTAATGCCAAAATTTAATTATTTTGAATGCAATTTTATGGCTACATGTATTTTGTACATAATCTAATCCATTCACAGCAAAATGTTTATTTTATAGATATATCGTTTGTAGATTATCCACTGGAGGTATTATGTTTTGGTATAAAATGATTTCTTTGGTTTAGTGGCATGATATCAACTATCAACCTGTATGGGTTATTTAATACCAAAATCTAAGTATGATAATTAAAACTTTATAATTAATCCAAGAAGACGACATTATTTCAATTACTTAGTGGAATTTTTTTACCAAATAATCTTACAAAATCAAATGAGGAATGAAAACTTGTTCCTCTATACAAGAAATTAGATTAATTGTAGCAAATTGCTTTTTTTTCTTTTTTTTTTTTTTGAAAATGTATGCTTTGCCATCAATTTTATTATAAAAATGTATTGTTGGTCATTTTACTATAAAAATATTGGTAATTTTTTTTTTAGTGTATTGCTGGTAATTTCACTACAAAAATGTATTGTTGGTAATTTTTTTATAAAATGTATTTCTGGTATTTTTACTATAAAAATGTATTTTTTATACTTTCCTAGTGTTTTGATTTTTGTTTGGGGAAGTTCAGTATTCAACCATAAATAGGACCCTAACAGGTGCTACCACCCTGGGTCAAAAGTGGACCTGGGGACAATAGAAGTAGTTCCAGGCTCTTCAAAACCACTAATCTTGCTGCCAGATGTAGTTTATCATCATACCTAAAACTAAGGTTTGAAAAAAACTCCCATCAATAATAGAAAAGTGTTAGCAGTGAATTTGAGAAATTTATTTTCCCGGAAAACAGTTTTAAAAGAAAGAGTTTACAAATTTCAGCCTACCATAAATGCCGAATATTTCATGTATGGAAAAAACTAATTTTGCCTGTAATAATAGTAAATGTAGTTGTTATTCTTAGTTTATACTTTCATTTCCTTATTTCTCCATAAGATCAATACCATCAAGTCAATGCCAGTACTTTTCCTTTGACTGACACTACAAAACCAGAGGAATACTGTACACTTTTTACCAAGCAGCAGCCATAATCTTAGTAATTAGCTTTGAACTGATGATCTGGGAACCTGTTAACTTGTACTAAACCTGACAGACCCAATGATCTTTGACACAAGAGAAAATATCTATTATTACTACTTTCCACAAATAGAAACAATCAACAGTGTCTTTTCATGTGAATTTAAATATGAATGCTAAAGATATTTAATGTTCTTTTCTTTTCATAAATATAAGAATAAGCATTTTCAGATAAATAGATCTGTGGTATTCAGAATATTTGCCTGTTCCTTTCGGGGAACAGGTCTTTTCCTAGTAATCTCCCTTTTGAATTTCAATAGAAAATATAACCATCTTGTTAGTTCTGTGTGTTTTTTTAAAAAAAAAATGAAACAACTTTTCATATAAAATCCACTATTCAAACAAGCTAATTGCCCATCGTAGCTATTTGTTCAGGTTCCAGCAAGTCATGAGAAAAAAAAAATTCCCTTTGAATCCTGCTAAACACAGAGAATTTTCTTGTCTATTCCATTTAGGTTTGAGTTTTTGAAAGTTGTCTTGAAGTGAACCACAACTTTTTTTTTTTTTTTGATTCTCATAATAAATTCATAAGATTTCTCTGCATTCTATAACAAGCTAAAGACGAATGTTTAAATGTTGATTAATTTTCCTTATTATAATTTCATGTATGAGCTTCCTAAGTCAATGACATCCTATAATTGATTGACTGCACAAATAATAAAGACTTGAGTAGAATTTAAGTCATCAATGTCCATAGAAGGTGCTGTGAACTTTTCAGGCAACTATTTAGAAATTTCCTGGATGAAATATTGATTATCAGTTGTTAATTTTTAATTTTAATTTGCTAAAAATCAATCATTCCATTCTCAAATCACAGAACTTTCAATATCAATTGGTTAAGATCAATTTGTTTTTATGACTTATCAACCCATTGTAGGTTATTTATAACCAGAAAATATTTTTAGATTGTAAGAATTTTTGGACATAATAATTTTTACTGATACAAGTTCTACTAATTAACCCACAGATGGGGGAGAAGAGGTGGATTCATATCTTCTCCAAGCATATTTGTGTGTAAGTGAATATAATAATTTCAACTGGAATTGAAAGTCTGCTCCCCAATTTCCAATTCCAAGCTGTTATCCATTGTACCACGTGTACATCCAAGCTTACAACACCTGGTATTCCCAATTGGTCACCCATCTAGGTATTGACCAGGCTCAATATTGCTTAACTTTGATGATTGTATGAGAACCTGTATTTCAATGTGATATGTCCATAAGCTTCATTATTTAAGAGTTCACATTTCCCTGACATTTTTATAAATGTGTGTGTTCATTTTGTCTGGTTTTCCACACATTGAGAGTGCTCCTCACAGCTGAGAAAAAACTAGTGTTATATAGCTCCCTCAGTCCCAAACCCACACTGACTATTGGCTAATACTTGTCTGGTATCATTTGTATACAAATTTTGTCAGTGCCACCTACTTTAAGTAGAATATCCTCTCTCAATAGCCAATAGTGGAAGAGGATGTAACTCTTGATACTTACTGCACCACACACAACCAATTCTGGGTCTCTTTTCTGGTTGACCCAATTCTTCTTCTGAAGTAAAGAATATAACTTTATTTAAGGGATACTTTATTAGTAATGACATTATAATGGAATGACCAACTCAAACAATAAAACATGTAACTCTAAATCTTGCCAGAGGATTATTTTTTTTTTTTTTTTGATCCATGGTGCTTATTTTGACAGAATAATATGATAATATAATAAAATAATATAATAATCTGGGAGTTGGGATAAAAAGCACAGAAGTAAGATTTCAAAAATAGAAAATAAATATCTACATTCTTCTCAAAAAAAAAGAGGAAATCGTGTAAACATTTCCTTGCAAATAAAAACAAAACTAACATTTCTTTTGAAACAATTGTTTTTCGTTATGGTGAAGTTGACAAATATTTACATCAGGCTGCAAATAAAGTATCTTCAAAAATACAGCTTTGGCAAAAAAAAAGATTCATGAATAAAAAGAATGCAAAGACTGTGTCATGGTTCCAAATAAAATAGCAATAATTATTTTAACAAATAATACAAAATCTTTTAACTTTCTCTTTGAAGACTGTATGAAATGAACTGGATACATTTGAGGGAAAAAAAGTTACAGTTGGTTGGTGTGGGAAGGAAGGCTTACAAGTGTTTGAGTGTATATATGTGTAGGCTGCAAAGTTGAAGAGTTGACTTAACCAATTGACTGGATGGCCTGGTATCACAGCAGAGATGAATGAGCTTAGCTCTGGTTAAACTGGTGGACATTGTTCCTTATATAGAGGTGATTAGGATGAAGCATTCTGATTGGTGAATAAGTTTAAGAAAGGTGTTTCCTTTCAATTGAAACTTATCTGGATGTTGTTAGCTGAATCCTTTGAAGTCTGAATTAGACAATTTTAATTTGAAAGAATCTTTTCTTATTGGTTCTAAACAAATTGTTTATTAGATTTAAACTTATGCTGAGCTATATTTGACTGATTCACTTTAAGTTACTATGCCTTTTATCACTCATCACTTAGATTCAGTTTGGTAACTTAATTACATCATGTGATTTACTTATGACTGGGAAATATAAAACTGCCATCCCCATAAAGATAAATAGAAAAACAACAAAAGAAGAAAGAGAGATTTAAATTAAGGAATTCAGGCAAGTGATGGAGAGAGAATAGTTTACTCAAATTGCTTTGTTTTCCATGTAGGTTTCCAATGAAAGATGGCTGCTTGTCACTTCCAGGTAAGATTGTTCATTCTTAGCTAGGAGATTGTCCAAAGGGAACAACTCGTAAAGAGTAAGAGTTGTTCTCACTATTTTTTTTGCATGAGTATCATGTGTATACATGTGTATATATATATATATATATATATATATATATATATATATATATATATATATATATATATATCACTGCAAAAAGAAGATTGGAGAACACATTACAAAGAGGATTCCTTAGGCTCTGATATGAACCAAAGGATCTTAAATAATCACGTGCTTTCCTTTGTCAAGGAGTATGCAATTTATGCATCAGTTGCTATCCAAGTGATTTCTGCAATTTCTTTTCTATCCGTCATTTCTCTTAAAACAGTCATGTCTATGCAGTTTCTTATCCCAAATTTGTGTTGATGAATGTACTACATCAAAGAGACATTAATTATAAGTTTTACATATAATTTGTAGATTATCCCTATCATCTTCAAGTTGCAGCAGTTCTAATAAAACATTTTCTATAAAAAAAGACATGCTTCTGCTGTATCAAGCATATCTAATGTTTCAGCTGCTAAAGTACTTTTAACAACTCTTCTAATATTTTTTGATTGCCAAGCAATGGGCATATATCTATTTGTAAAGAAAAGTTTGTAAAATTGTAGTTTTTTCTGGCTTGTAATCAATTCCTTCAATCCATTTCCTTTAGTCAACCATTCCACTGACTGCAACATGTGTCTCCTTCTTGATACAGCAGTCACCATTCTGTTTGTCACCTCGTTATGTCTATTTTTTATGTTCTCCTCATTGACAGCCAAAATTTACATATGTGAAAAGAGACTCTTGCTAGAGAGTATCTGAGTCTGAGTCTATCAGTTTTAAATGTGTGACCTGCAAAACCACCATTTTTCCTTTTTGGGACAGTTTACATGCAAGACAAATTTGAATCCTCTTCAGCCTGGATGTAAGCCATTTTCTCTAGCATTACTTTTTCAAAAAATGCATGCAACCCTGGGCCTCTTTGCCCTCTGCAGTAGTTCACAACTTGAGAGAATATGCCCTCCTTGGGATCTGCTATCCATTAAATTGCCAAAAGAGCTAGCAAATTATGCAACAATTTTCAAATGTTCTATGTTTCATAAATCTTGAATTTCTGTCTAAGATTTTTCCTTTTTTAACTACTAGCCTGCTTTATACATTCAATTTTCTGCTTTAATTTCATGCACTAATTTAGATCAGGCCTGGTCTGGATGGCTAGCCAATTAAGTTGACTTGTTGCAGACATTATATACATCAAGTGCTTGAATTATGAAAGACCTGGAATATCCACAACAAAAATAGAGGACTTACATGTATGTCCACCATGATAAAATACAAAGAAACAGCAAGAACCAATATATGTACAAACAAAAGATAATGTATTAAGAAGAAAGGTGTAAAAGTAACAAAGATAATTATGTGCATAAAAACAAGAATGTGGAAACATTTAAAGTTAAAAGGATGTGAAGTTAGTGAAAGTGCATACATGTGTGTGTATTCTTGCATTTCCCAATGGGGAACACATTTTCCACAAGAGACTTATATGTTGGCATCTAAGTGGAAAAAGTAAAAAGAGATTGACAATAAATATTGCAGATTATTTATAGTCCAAAGAGTGTCACTACTCATTATCAAAGCTGTAAAATAAAGAATAAACAATTAATGTTTTATATATATGAACCTGAAAAGATACATGGTTTATATATATATGAAAATAAAGAATAAATATTTCAGCAATGATTGGACAATAAGTTATATCAAATTAAAGATAAAACAGTCAAAATCTGAAAAAAACGTTTGACTCAAATGTGAAGTTTACATCAGAAGTTTTACAGAAGTCCTGATATTTTTGTTTATCTTTGTCTATATCAATTTCTTTCTCTCTCTCTCTCTCTATATATATATATATATATATATATATATATAATGCTTTGCTGTAATTTAATAAAAAGAGAACTCTTACAAGTCTTCTTTTTTTCTCTTGTCTAAAAGCCTAGAGTAAAATTTATAGAATTAACTTTCTTTTCAAATGTTGTAATTAAAGAACAAGTATTACTTTTTAACCAACTCTCATATATATATATATATATATATATATATATATATATATATATATATATATATATATATAATTTAAGTTATGTTATATTTATGAATAAAAAGTGCTCCATATCAGAGATAGAAACTGAGCTCAACACTGACTGGCGACAGACTGTTTCATGCTTGAACACAATCTTCCGGACAATTTTCAATGGTTATATTTCCTGCATAAATAATCTACTAGTTTTATCTCTACCCTACTTACTACATTAGTAACATTAGTAAGTAGATATTATATTATTAGTAAATAGATATTCCATCGTTGGTGTTAATATGAGGCATGTTCACCTATTGGCTTTGAGTAAATCCTTCAATTAACGTAACAGTAAAATATTTCTTTATCTCAAACAGGAGAGATCAATTTGCTTATCCAATAGCTATAGAAAGTCATATTGTGTTTAAAATGATGAGTATAAATTTGAACATTTTTTTTTTCCTCTTAATTTTCTCTTTTCTTTCTATTCTTCACTTCTTTCTTCTTGCTCTTAGTTTTCCATTTTATCACTTCATCTGTAATCTGCTGAATTTCTAAGTACTCTGATCCAGTCAATTAAACTAGATTAAACAGTTCATCGCAAAATTTTCAAGACTTACTCAATTTTAAAATTATCTCATAGGATTTCCTTCTTTAATTTCATCTTTGACCACTGATTTTTTAAACTTTGAGATTCTATATTGAGGCGAATGAAGAAAACAGTAACCAGCGAGTAAATTCAAGCTCTCCCAACTGGTATTTCAAACTTGAGTCGTTCCTTCCTGAGTTCTGTCTCCAAATCACACTAACTGCCCGTTCTAGCCGTCAACCGTGAACGTCCCTCGAAGAACTAATATTTATTTGCATATTTAAAATACAAAATGTGGCACATGGCCAAAGAGGGGATGGGGAATGACGGTCTTCTTCTGTCTTAATCTAAAACTTAGCTAGTTTACATTATCTGACCCAAACATGCCAACAATAATCCAATCACCAAAACATCACATTCACTTAGGTACCTCTATTATTTCATGAAAATCTAATATAGCATGACAAGAACGGTCTGAAAATTAACGAAAAAAATTTTTTCATGATAAAAGTATATTTCATTATTGAGAAGAAACACTAAAATTGTATTTTTTTGAGTAATTTTTTGAAATTTTTACTCATTCTTAGCATGTCCGAAATTTTAGTTAAAAAAAACTTGTTTACAGAAAAAAACGAAAAAAAACTCTATATCAGCCATATTTTTAAAAATTTTAAAAATAAGTTAAATTCTTCGTTTAAAATTCGTTTAAAAATTAATTATACGTATTTCAATATTTATTCGAAGAAATTTAGAAAATTTAAAGTTTATTTAAAATATTTTGAAAGAAAACTTTTACTTACTTTCTTCGTAGAAAAATGTTTTTTAAAGATAAAAGAGCCGATCTTCACGTTGCCGTTGATTGACAGAGTGCCAAGTGATGACATCTATAAATTATTGACAGCTGACGTGAGATTCGAGTTCCCATACGGAAGCACAGAATGGACATATTATTTTTTTTTAAGCGGACCTACTTAAGTAGTAACTTGTAATATTTAAAGTAAAAAACTTTCGCCATTACAATTTTTTTTTTTTTTTCGATGTTAACTACTATGTACCATAGGTTTGTTGATACTCTCTGGAGAAATTATAAATACTATTAAAAAAACTAAAATACAAGTGCTTGCACTGCTGTTTGAGGGCCCATATAGACCCTCTAAAGTCAATTCAGATTTGCTATTATAAAAAAAAATTCTATCCCCAGTAAAAATAATCAAACATAGTAAAAGTCATTTTGTCACAGCCTATATTCTCGGAAAAAATAAATAAATGGATTCTTATATTTTTATGTAATAAAAATTACTTATCTGGAAAATACCAGGTAAAGTTTATCTGAATCCCATGAAACTAGGTATTTTCTGAAAGCAAACAATATGTTTCATTTAAAAGTAAAATTGGCCAGTGTAAATGACTGAAAAGTTTTTAGTTTTCTAGAGGCAAAATGTGAAACACACACAACCTGGGTTTTATAATTAAAACCCAGGTTGTGTGTGTTACGTTTATTGGATCGAATTTCCTACATTTTTCAACCAATTTCAACCAAACATTACAGGACTACGATGAAAACTAGATGAAAGTACCTATTTTAACTTAATGAAAATGATGCACACGTGTTTCAGCAGGAACAGTTTGCTAAATTAAGGGCCGTATACAGCGAAGAACAACCCTTACTAGACAGAAACTCAATCCACGTGACGTTATTTTTATTGCACGCACCAAACTTCCGGTCTTCCGTAGATTTCATTGGTAAACACATTATTGACAAATTAATTTTTTTTATATACGAAGACTCATTAGTTTGTAATAAGCTTTGGAAATTATAATCTGTAAATATATATCTACTTAAAAAACAACATCCGTTAAGCTGTACGCGCTTTTCCATAATTTTAGAAGAATTAACAACATAATGTAAAAATAAAAAACAATGGTTGCGGAAATAAAAATAATTGTAGGTAATTGTTTTAAAAATTCATTTTTCATCGAAATATCTTTTTTGCTTTCAGACAATATTGTCCATGTTTATTGAATAAATAAAAGCAATTAAAAGCTTTTGAAATTAAATAATATTTTTGTTTTATTGAGTTTTTGTATGTTACACTTCAGAGACGATTTTCAGGTAGAAGGGCTCCAACTAAAAAAAAACAAAAACATGATTTTGTTTCCTCAAAGCATTGTGCTTTTAACTGATATAATCACTAAACTCCTAAGAATTGAAATTATAGAGTTTTCGTACAATTAGTTAGAGTGGGTAAATACATATAAAAAAAAAAAAATTTCTGCGATGACTTTACTAAAAAAAAATGTATTTATAATAAGTTCCATCATTTGTAAATAGTTTCTGAAAATTTCATTAAAATCCGACAATTATTTTCATTTTTGCAAGATTTTCCAAATTAATGTGTGTCAAACGGGGAAAAAAACGCGCCCAAATGTTTAACGTTAATTTATCAGCCAAGCTGATAAAAAGAGAAACAAGGTCTTTTAATCAAAATTTACAATGTTCTAAAAAAGAAGGAAAAATTTAAAAAAATAAGTAAAAAATACTTTGATCTTTCCTCTAAAAAGTAACATAAGCATTTAGACGCGAAAATTTTGTTTTCATCAACTTTGGCGTCTTTTTAATCATGCTATGCTCTTTTTTTAGCGATCCAACAGAGATACCTACATTCACTCCTACCTTTCTAACTACGTCCACCATAATACCTCACTTTCTCTATGACGTCCTAAATATTCCCCTTATATACAAATATTGTTCATGGGGGGAGGGTCATAAAAATAACAACTTTTAAAATCCCTAAATGAATATTTACAAAATGAAATAATTATTTACAATAAACTAAACAAAACTGAGTTAGTAATAAAACCCCCCATAAACTATGAATGTGGCAGAAATATCAGTTAACCGGACGAAATCGATGCGGGACTAAAAAAAAATGAGTACACATTCAAACCATCAAGCATTCACACAAACACTCACTCATTCATACACAACAACAAATACGAAAACACACACCCGAAACGAAAGGCGTCCCGCATCCACCGGAAAACTGACATCACTAACCACCTAACGAGGGAGGGGATGGGGAATTAAACAAAAGTAAAAATAGGGACAGAAATAAAAGGGACCAATGAGCTTACATACCCTAGCTAAGTTAAACGGGAAAAAAAATAGGAAAACTAAATATTCAACAACAAAAACCTAGTCTAGCCTAATATCGGGGTGGGTTGCCTCTGTTCAACCCCGTTAGGACAATATTCTGTGCCTAACCGACATCTAAATGCCACTCTAGGTCAGCCCCTTTCACTCTACACATTCGCGCAAGATTCACCCACCTTTTGCCGAATTCTGATGATGGGAGCCGCCGCCTTTCCGTCCTAATCTTGACTTTAAGCTGATGCCTAAAGTACAAGATCAGTTGGGAAGAGGTGAACTTCTCGCCTTCATAGAATCCCTTCTGTCGCGTCGTCCAAATCACGACTCGCATAACCCCTAGTAAGCAACAGAACACATAGTGTTCAGCCTTCGTCAATTGCGATACCACATTGCTACAAACAGAACTAGCTTCCAGGACAAAAACTTTCCCTGCAGCATGCGAACCATGAGGCCTTCAACAAACTTGCACAACGGCACTACCGCCTTGCACTGAAAAAAGGCGTGACCAACGGTCTCGACATTCCCAGTACAGCGACGACAGTTTGATATTTCTCCAAGCCTGCTGAACAAAGTCTTTTGCCGACCCAGAGGGCCCCGCGAATCATCAGCCAGGTGAGTGATGCCTCATCGTTATTGAGACATTTCAACCCAGGCGCCCAAGGCCATATCGAGCGAGCCTCCTGCTTCGTAAGACCGAGCTCGTCGATCAGACCATCTTGAACGGACCCCCAACTAACACTCGATATAATGCCTTACGAGACAACGCTTGGGCGTCGGAGAGGCCATCCGACGTCCGCAAGAGGAGTTTCAAAGCACGACGACATTCACGGTAGAAGGAGCACTCGCCACGAGGAGTACGAACGGCCTCCTCCTCGCACGAGTGCACACTTCTCAGGGATGGGAAATGTTTACGGACATCTTCTTTCCAAAAGGTGCCCACCTCATCCAAACCGCGACACATTCGGTCTAGAAAGGTAATGCGTAGCATATATTGACGAATCTCAATGCTAGGCATCCCCAGACCGCCCTCAGAGGGATGAAGGCAACAGATCTCGCGACATACCATATGGGCCTTGCCTCTCCACAAGAAAGAGAACAAGGCCTTGACTAATGATATTAGTCGGGCATACGGGAGTAGAAGCACAGAAAGACGGTAGAGGAGGATCGGATAGATGTGTGAACCACAAACTTCCGCCCTTCCTTCAGGGAAAGTCTCCTCCGAGACCACAGACTAGCCGCGGCCTCGGCCCGCCCTTGTACCTCCGACCAATTCTTTTCCAACTGGAGATCAGGACCGAACCAGACGCCGAGTATCTTGATCGGCCCATCCGTCCAGAGGAAAGGTCCGGGAAGAGAAACTCCCTTCCACGCACCCAACCGCAAGCCCACAGACTTATCGCGGTTGATTTTGGCCCCTGTCACCATCTCATACCCACTGATCTGCTTACTGACTTCGTTAATCTCGGCTCTGCTCGACACAAGAACCGAAACGTCGTCAGCATAGGCAGAATACCTGGCCGAGGTGGAAGCACCAGGCAGCGAAATACCGCGTAGGACCGGATTCGCCTTTAATTTGCGAAGGAAAGGCTCCAACGCAAGAACGTAAAGCAGAGGCGATAGCGGACAACCTTGACGAATGGAGCGAGACAATACGAAAGGCTTCGATCTTACCCCATTCACTTCCACCAGCGCACCGGGGTCGCATAAGAGAGTCGGATCCAGGAGCGAAAGTCGGCTCGAAACCGGCCGCCGAAAGGACAGCCTCCAGAAATCGATGGTCAACCCTATCGAAGGCCTTGACTGATCTAAATTGATCAGCGCGGCTTCACTGTCGACTTGTTCTAAGATCAAGCGTACCATATGAAGGTTATCCTGAATAGTCCTGCCCTTCACAGCACAAGTCTGTTCAGGGCCAATCAGACTAGACAGGACAAGCTGCAAACGGTTGGCTAAGATCTTCGCCAAAATCTTTAAGTCAGTGTTTAACATCGTTAAAGGGCGAAAGTTCCCTAACCCATCCCCACCGTCCTTGTCCTTACGCAGCAACTTGATGACACCCCTGGTGAAGCGTTGAGGTAAAGACCCCTGCCTCATCCAGTGGTTGTACATCAGTTCCAGCAAAGGAACAAAACGTGCGACAACCTCAAGTAAACTTCGTAGGGAAGACCATCTAATCCCGGAGACTTATCCAGGCCAACCTGCTTCAGCGCTTCCCAGATTTCCGACCCTGTTATGGGACCCTCGCACCCTAGCCACTTCAGCTGCCGAGAGGCAGGGAAAGTCAGCTAAATAGGCGTCGAACTGAGCAGAGCTCAGACCGGGCTCCCTGGTGAAAAGCTCCTGAAAGTAATCTCGAAAGACCTCACATATGCCCGCGTTTGTAGTCACGGTCCGCTTATCCGGTAATGTGACGCACGCTATATGTCGCCTGGCCGCGTTTCGATTTTCCTCTACACGCAGTTCAGCGGCCATATTCGTTGCCTCAGAAGACATTCTTTTAACCTAGCCTAACTACCAGAGCTTGATCCTTCTTGATAAGCAAGGAGGTCAACTCTGCCTTAGCTAAGACTATGTCCCCACTAACACGGGATTTCACGGCCCGATCAACTTTTTTCTTCTAAAGCCGTTTGCGCCGCTAATTTATCTAAATTGAGCCGACGACTAAAGTCGGCAGCAAACGTTCGAATCTTAGATTTTAAATTGCCCCACCAGGCATTTCCCACAACAGCACCGTCAATTCCCTCTGGATCGTTAGTAGCAGCTGGTCCCGGAAACCCTGATCACTGAAAAAGCGAACAGTTCAATTTCCAGTAACCAGCCAACCTAACCTTAGGTTTATCTAAGTTTACACGGACCCGGACAAGCCTATGATCCGTATAAACTATATAATGGAAACTTGGACACCCTAAGAGCCCCTACATCGACTCTCCTAACTAAGACTCGGTCCAGGTAGCTCGCAAGCGTGCCAGGAGCCGAGCTGCCACTAGTTGTCCAAGTCCATACTACCTCCCGAGGGTGTTCATTCCGGAACTTATCGACGAGATCAAACCCATCGATAAAGTCCCGAAATGGTTTCACATCCGGGTTTTTAGTACCTTTTTGTGCCCTATACGATCTATATCGGGGTCAAGGACGGCATTCCAATCCCCCGCTAAAACTACCCGACGAGACGTCGTCAAGAACGGCGCGATCTGCCGAAACAAAGCAGGCCGCTCGGAATGGATATTGGGCGCATAAACCCCAATGAGACGAAGAAGCTTTATGGTAACATCCAGCACGCAAAGCCTGCCCGCCGGATCCGCGAAGACAAGGGTACATGCAGCCTTCAAAGACCTGCTCACTAGCCAAGAGACACCCCTCGAACAACCATCAAAACAAGCTGAATAAAGGGCGAACCCCTAGACGTATGATCATGATCATGAGAAGAAAAACCGGGTCTCTTGTAAACAACATATATTCACCCCGAGGCGCTGAAGGTCACGAGAGAGCTCGCCCTGCAGACTTGGACCTCAGGCCCCGGGCATTCAAACTAGCTAACCAGAGAGCCATTGTGAAGCCGATTAGGGTTGCCCTTCAGGATAGAACATGGCTGGGGTGAGGACACCCACAGCTTGTCCCATTGAGCCAGACACCATCTCAGTATCGAGCGTGTCATCCTGGGACAAGCCGCCGATGTCCGCAGGATAGGTTAATTTAAGGGCTCTATATAGGGATGGGTGAACATAAACAGGGACCCTCCCTTTACAATTTTGTTTTCATCCAAATTTTCCTCAAGAAGGACGACAGCTGGGGCACCACTTTCAAGGATGATTTTGCCTCCTCTACCATGCCCCAGATCTCCCGCGTACCCAGGCCAGTTCTTATGACGGTAAGTTGGTTTTTTTGCCTTGTGGAAATTTTCCGGCACCTCCACATCCACACCCTTGATGTGCCGGAAATTCCACAAAGACTTTCAAGGGCTTCAGGTTCTTCGTTTGACCGAAGACCCTTTCCGCCTGCTCCCGGGATACGCGGCAGACGTCTTCCCCTGTGAGATATGGTGGCTTGATTTTTTTTTTTTTTTTTTTCTGTGACAATTTGTGAATCTGGGCTCCTTACCCTTTTCTTTTGTGGAGACTGGATAGGAGTTGAGATGGGTGTGATGTTTGGAGTAGTAGAGGGTGTCATGCCCGAAGGCGTCCTCACAGGTGAAGGTTTTGATGAGTAGAAAGATTTCGTCGGAGAGTTCGACAGAGATTTAGGTGGAGGAGGTTTCACAAAAGGTTTTTTCTTGGATGAAGTAGGGAAGACGGGGCAGAGAGTAGAGGGGCCGGTGCCCCAGCGATTTTTGGTTTTTATCCCGCTTAGCATCCAACTGTTCTTTTTAACTTTTTAAATCTAGGATCTTTTTCCAGCTCGGCTCATTAGCTTTTTGGGTATCGCTGGCGTTTTTTCATAGGACGCCGAGGCGTCGCCCTCAGAGCTGACAGAGGGAATGGGGCTGTAGGTGACTTTGTCCCTGGTGTCATGTTGGGACTGAGGAACCGCTGTTTGTCTTCCTTGCCCCTAACTACGAGGCGCCATTCCCCTCGTCCTTCTCCTTATCCACACTTGTGGCAGGCGTTGGTCTCAGGGGTAATGAGGGTTGGGACCCAACCGAGGGACTTTGCCCATCGGTCCGCCTCGCAGCTAGGCCCATTACAGGCGCCGCCGCGATTTTTCCTTATCGGCCAAGGGGGGATTTTGGTCACCTGCGACCGGAACTCAGGGGCCTTCTTCCCTGGGCAGGAGGAGGAAAGGTGACCAGTCTCTCCACACCTCCAGCAAGTCGGACGCCTACCAGTCACTATGACCGGCATTTTCCGGTCGCCTAACACCAAACAGTTGGGGACGGACTTGAAGGCGTTCTGGTCAAGCATAATATCGAAAGTCCATCCCCCGTTCAGATTGTCGGAGAGAGCCCTAAAATCTGGCCGTACTGCATAAAAAATGCAGCCAGGAGCTCTCCCGAAATTTGAGGAGGAACCTCAAAAACGGCCACCCTGGTCCGCCTGCGGCCTTCATATTCGGTTCTTATTATAAAATCCTTCGTGATTAATTCTTTTTGGCCATGGCCAGGCAATCTTCCGGTGTGGGCAGCAGAATGTCCCACATGAAAAACCCGTACCCTTAATAACTCTTTGGGGTTTTATCCCCAGGGACAAAAAGTGATTTGATCACAGTGTCTTTTGTGGAGCGACAAATCTTTCGGGTTTTTTGTCGACCACAAAAACGGTCACCATTCTCTTTGAGAACATATCGAGTTCCCGGACATCATCGACGAACCCATCTTTATTAACAAGATGGGCGTAACTTTTCGCCTTATCCAGGAAATCCACCATGTTCAGAATACAACTACTGGGGGACTTCCAGCAAGAGGGCAACCCTCTTTCGTCTTATTTTGCGTCTCTTTAGGCACTTGGTCTATTTAGAAGCATCTCCTTTTTGGAGATGCTCTTGTCTGTTTTTGGGCTTCCATCAGCCCGCTTTTCAGTTTTCTTCTCAGAGTGGTCGGCTTTATTTGCCGAACCAAACAGGTCTTTTTTCACATTGGCCTGACTATTGCCGTCGGCCATGTTGTAAAAAAAATGTGGAAACTACCACCTGCGGGTTTTCAAATTCTTCACAATCACGGGGAGGGGAGTTGGGGAAAATATAAAAATATAAAATAAATAAAGAAAGCCTGGATAACCCAGGAAATAAAAAATGATAAACAGAAAAAAAAACCGGAAAGAAAATAAACAGGTAAGTCTTTTTTAAACAAACAAAAAAAGATAAAAAATGGCGCCCGAAGGCAGCCGAAAATAAAAAAAAAAAAAAAAAACTTCCTCTTTTTCACAAAAACTTTCAAATGTACTAAAAAAAAGAATAAAAAGGATAAAGTTTTGCGGCTGACGCCGCTAAAGAAAATGAATTAAAAGAAAAATAAACTAGTCAAACGTAAACAAAAAAGGAGAAAGAAAGCGACTGAAGTCGCTAAAAAAAATAAAAAATTAAACAAAAAGGTTCTTTTTCTTTTTTCTTTGTCTAAACTGTTCCGCTTTTTTTTAAAACTGATAGAAAAATAAACAAAAATAAAAAAGCAGTCGTCCGGTAAGACTTTGTCAAACCGGACTAAAAAAGGAAAAAAAAAAAAAAGGAAAAAAAATGTGGGCCGAAGCCCAAAAACAAATTAAAAACAAACAAAAGAAATAGAAAAAATTAAAACGAATGAAACTAAAACAATAACTTATCAGGCAAACGTCCGGTGTTTCAAAAAAAAGGGTTCTTCCAAGTCGTTAAGTAAATCAAATTTTTCGCTGACCAGCAGTACACAAAAAAATTCCAAAAGCAAACAAAACAGAAGTCAAAAAAAACCAGTCCAACCCTGGTCGTTCAAAACAACACCCGTCCCTCGAAGAACTCGCCGACTTGGAAAAAAGTAGTTGTTTTTATAGTTGTTCATGTACCCATAATCCCTTGCGTCTTCCTGTGATCCCATAATTCATTGCGTCCATGTCCCATAATGCATTGCGTCCATGTCCCATAATGCATTGCATCGTTATTGGATAAAAATGCGATGCCAGTCCCCCCCTCATTCTTTTTTACATTATCTGGCCGAGGATGGATTACGTCAGAGCGGTAAGTGCTTTTTTCTCCCTCATTTCAACTGCAGTAGCTTTACATGCTAAGCAAATACGGGCTCTTTTTTGGCGGGGACAAGGGCAAGTCGCGACCAGTTGTGCTTTGTCCCAGGTTCTGTCTCATGTCCGCCACACTCCCCCTGATCTCCTGATCACACAGATGACAGTGAGGATACGGTCTTTTGTTCCGGGTGCTCCTCCAAATGGGGATTAGTTGAACTTCATCAGAGGAGCTCTCATTTCACACGTCCCGATCTATTGGCAAACTACTGCTATCAGAGTGATTGGTTGTTGAATCCAACTCTATGTATATTGGCTGTTCACTATCCTCCGTGTCTTCTTCGTCAGTTGTGGGATTTGAGCCCAAAAAAGGGCGTAGGTCTCTAACATGACGAGGGCGTTCCATCGACCCGCACTGACTGCTGACTCACCACCTCGGTCACACGTCGGTTCCAAATTTGGTCGTGCATTTACCACGTGGAGTCTTAACCCAGACAATGTCCCCTTCCTTGTATTCCCCTTCGGTTATTTCTTTTCAGGCGGGGCGTCGCGTCGATGCCTCTCACCCGGACGTGGTATGTGTGCAGTACATCAGCCGGTGCCGTGGAAGGTGAAAGTTTGTCCTTAGGGTGTGACGTTATGCCAGTAAACCGCTTCCAAGACTGAACAATTTTTCCTGGCCGCTATGGTTTTGGCGCTTCTGTGGTTGCGTTCCACAATGCCATTTCCAGATGGCACATAAGCGCACCGGAACCTCAAATGCACGCCCCAGCTGTTTACAAATTCCCTAAATTGTCTGCAAGTGAACGTGGTGTCATTGTCAGTCAGTATTTCGGTCGGCGGGCCTCGTTCGTAGAAGACTGTCTCTAGCTGACAAATGACACCAGCAGAGTCTTGCTGTCTCAGTGGCCGCCATACTGCAAAACGGGAGGGACCACAGTCAATGAGCGTAAAAAAACTACCATTGCAATGGGTTTGCGTCCATTGCTAACCTGCTCCAGTTTTTCTCACACTCCGGGCCTTTCTTCCAATGCACTGGTGCTGGATCGATCGATTGGCAGGCTTCACAGGTTCTAACGACAGATTTTACCAGTTCCTTAGACACCGTTGGATCTACAGTCCCAGCAAATATACATTGTTCTTTTAACACCTGGGTGCCCACTCTGCTGGTGGATGTGGGTCACCTGGCGTTTGTTCAACTGGCTCGTTGCAGTGACACAAACTCACTTGCACCGGTTCTCCTCCTTTCTTGTGCATCTCCAACCAGCGTTGCGGCACTCTGGTGAGGCTGTCAGCGCGGTTCTGACAAGATTTCACCAACGTCACAGTCATAGTCAGGTGCGTACTCCTCCACCAAAAGCTCGCAGTGTCTCCAAGCGCCGCCTCATCAGCATTTCACCCGCTGCCTTCGTGTTCACGCGCGTCCTTCCTGTCAGGGTGTCAGACACCCACCGATGCACAATACTGAATCGGTGACCACATGCATAACTGGTGCCTGCCACTGCAGGGCAAGATTCACGCCCTTGATTACCGCATCAAGCTCAGCAAGATTAATGTGTTTGGCATCATTGGTTGGACGCAACCAGCAAGCATCTTCCACGACGCTCCCATTCACCTCTAGTGCTACTCCCGTGGCCACGGAGCTTGCATCCACCCAAACTGTCATTTCATTGCCGTTCACACACCAGTCTCCGCCGACAGGATCTGATTCCCACACTCTGGCCACTGTTTCCTCCAGCATACGTCCAAGAGGGCATCCTTTATCTCGTCGTCCCATCCTTTGGTTAGTGTACTTGCATAACGCTTAATAAATGCAGTTGCCACCCTAAGCCAACCGCACACAGGAAATGACCCACAAGTTTCCGCACAAGGAAAATACGCTTCGGCGGGTCACCTTTTGAGCAATTTCTGGAACTTGACCTCCCCACTTCCATCGAAGGGGAGTTGCTTTCTTCCCAGACTTGCAGACCCAGGACCTTAGTTCCGTCTCTCAATCGCTCCGGATCTTTACAGACCAGCCCGTAATCTGCAAAGTGCTGTCTTTACGCGCTGCAGAAACTAGGCCTTCATTTATGAAGATATCGTCGACGTATGCCGACGTGGCACTCTCCTGGGACGTTATCATGACGATCACTGACTTCATGACAAGTGGTGCCACATTCAGGCCAAAACCCAAACGCGTAAGGCAAAACCGCTTGCCCTTAATGACCACTGTTTGAAAACGGCCATAGCGATTTGTCAATGTGAATCTGTAGGTACGCATTTCTCAAATCCAACAGCGATACGTCAGCTCCTTGTCGTCGCCATTCTCGTAATTTCTGCGCACACCTCTGCGTCAGCCGTGAATGCGTCTACAAAGCCGTTCAACTCCCGATAGTCAAGTACCGGTCGGACCTTCTGTTTGTGTTCTTGTACGACCGCCATTAAGGGAATTAATCCTTTTTTGTGGGCCAAGCTCTTTCTCAGGATATGGCAGTAGCCATCCGTCTCGCTACCACCGTGCTAGTTCTTCATCATATGCATCCCGGACGTGGCCAGGTACTGTGTAATCCTGTACTTTAACCAACTTGCTGGGTGAATAACCACTCGCCCACTTCCAAATGCAGTCCACGTTTTTGTGCTCGGGTTAAACGTCACTCTAAAGTCAGGCTTGTTGATAACAATGGCGGCACATGTGTTCAGGTTTCCGAAACGAGCTTCGCCTGATTCGGTCAAGTAAACACCTCCGAGCACTTTGATTGCATCAATCCCGAGAAGAAGATCGAATCCCAGCAACTGCCCTTCCACGACCAGAACCTCAACAGTCACGGGCTGAATATATCGACGCCCAACTTAATTTTACCGTATCCACGGCACTTCAGGGTCTTCCGTCGGCAGTCAACATCTCCCCACCTCTTCCTGCTTCCAGCAGCGACACACAGTCTTGCTCACCAGCGTCTGTGAGCATCCCGAATCCACTAGAGCTGTGCACTCTACTCCATCTACAAACTCTTGTACGGTGGGTAACTTCCGGTTTTTACTTGCTCGGGGAGAAGGCTGGCGCTGACGCCTTCTCCCCTGGGCGTTTCCCTGGCATTCTGAGGAAATGTGTCCAATGCCATTGCATCGAAAACACCGCTTGTCGCGGCCAGACCTCTGCGTTCTGTTCGACCTCTCCTGACGTCCTTGTGTACAATTCTTCGCCATATGGTTGGGTCCAGAGCACTTGTAGCAGGTAATCGTTCTGCTAACAGGTTTGGCAGGGGAACCTCAGCTTCTGAGCGCGTTGGCTCAACGGATGCGGCGGCCAATACCTGGCACCCTTCGTCATCCGTCATAATAGCCCTTGCTCGGGTCAGAATCTGTTCTAGATTCATGTCGTCCATCCTGGAAGAAGCTTTGAGAAGCTGCCTAACATGATGTGGCAGTCCTGACACAAATGCACATGCCATCCACCGATCAGGTAGCGGTTCTCCTACTAGCCGCGCCAAACGATGCATTTCAGCCAGGAATTCATCCACAGTTTCCCTGGGCGAAGACGCCGTCCCATAAATTGGTCGAACGCATTAAATTTGTCAGTCGCGTATGCAGTCATAAGGGCCCGTTTAATTTGTTCCGCGTCTGCCTGTGCTCTCCACTGAGTTGTCTATATACAGCGAGGGCACCGCCTCGAAGTCGTAAAGGCAAGATGCGCTCGATCTTGTCCATGGCACAAAAGTTCGCAGACCAATTCCACATTTTCTATCCATTCAACAATGGGCATATCCGTTGGGGCGCCGCTGAATTCTGAATCAAACGGACGTCAAAGACCTTTGCCTTCCATTTTTAAAGAATCAATATGCCGAAATAGCTTGAGGCGAATGAAGAAAACAGTAACCAGCGAGTAAATTCAAGCTCTCCCAACTGGTATTTCAAACTTGAGTCGTTCCTTCCTGAGTTCTGTCTCAAATCACACTAACTGCCCGTTCTAGCCGTCAACCGTGAACGTCCCTCGAAGAACTCGCCGACTTGGAAAAAAGTAGTTGTTTTTATAGTTGTTCATGTACCCATAATCCCTTGCGTCTTCCTGTGATCCCATAATTCATTGCGTCCATGTCCCATAATGCATTGCGTCCATGTCCCATAATGCATTGCATCGTTATTGGATAAAAATGCGATGCCAGTCCCCCCTCATTCTTTTTTACATTATCTGGCCGAGGATGGATTACGTCAGAGCGGTAAGTGCTTTTTTTCTCTCCCTCATTTCAACTGCAGTAGCTTTACATGCTAAGCAAATACGGGCTCTTTTTTGGCAGGGACAAGGCAAGTCGCGACCAGTTGTGCTTGTCCCAGGTTCTGTCTCATGTCCGCCACATATATACATCATTATAAACTTTAATTTATTTGGTTATTCCATTTTGAAGATGATGTAAAAAATATTTTAAATCACTAAATCAAATAGAGACACACATAAAAAAGTGATACCTCCGATTAGATCATGACATCTGACAGTGCTATCGCAGGAGAAGTTGAACCTTCCTGTTAATAACCCATAATGTTTTTGTCTCGTCACAGGTAGCAGTTGAGTGGTGACATGTGTATGAAACATCATTAAATTCTTTTATGCAAATAAAATTGCTTTCCTGCCATTTGCTCAATAATTATGGAGATGAAACACTGGATGTGAGCACATGGTGGGTACTACATTTCAGCTTCATTTTAAGTGCTGCCTTACAAGGATATCCATATGAATTGTGTGTGGAACTGAATTTCACTTGGAAATGATGTTATTAATGTTGAAATATCACAAAGTTTTTGTAAAGTGGGTTGCACAAGAATAGAAAGTCCACCAAAAACATGCCAGTCACAACAATTTGAAGATGACACCACTACTTCAAAATGACATTTCGTGGAACAGAAACATGCAAATACCATATCAAAGAAAATGACCAAGATAGATTCAGCCATAAGTGTGTGTGTGTGTGGGTGGGATCAGTAGGTGAGATGCACTATCTTTTAGGATGAGAAAGATGTGAGCCTGTTGGATCTACAAGAATCTGGATGTACCATCAACTCTGATCTTTAGCTTGTGATACTGACAAAGCTGTATTCCCAAATTTACAGATTCAGGACAGAGAGAAAAATAACCTTTCACATAGAAGACAATATTGCAAGGATCCACCACAGTTTGATGATAATGAATCCCACTATAAATTTTGATTGGCATCTCCTACGAAATCCAATGCACAATCCAGATTTGATACCTTCTGACATTTATTTGTCTGAGCTGATGAAAATTGGATTATGCAGACATTTTCTTGAAAATGCTGTCATAATAACCAAAAAAATGAGTAACCTTCATGTGTATAGATTTTTATGAGAACAGCATTCATCTTTTTTGCTCATTGCTGATGAAAATACACAACCAATAATAATGAATATGTGGAAAAATAGTATTTTGTAGGTAAAACCTTCTCTATCAATGGTGTAATTTTGCTACTAGTATCTGCTATAGTTTCCATGGAAATAAAAAACAATCATTACTTTTGAAACATCTCTCATGTAGTTATGGTTTGAAAATCTAATCAATATTAGCATGTTTATATGTGTATGTATGACTGTGAGTGAATATATATGCATGTGAGTGTGTCTACCATTAACAACATAGCCTGAGATTAGTAAGTGTATCACTGGTTATTTAGAGGAGAGTCTGATGAGATGAATGAATAAGGATACTTCTTTGGTATTTTTTAATCTCTATTAAATGAAGAGTTCATACAAATAGGAAGACATCAGACTGCTGTACTAGTATACATGCAATAAGCTGAAATTTTAAACATAATTAGTTTATTTCATTTAAATATGATTTAATGAAGCAATTAATTAAATACAGATTAGAAATTAATGAACAAATCTGTTTAACAATTTTAAAACCTTGTCTATCTGTGCTTATAATATTAACTGCAGTAATAATGGATGGCTGCTCATTCCCAAGAATGCTTATCTGTTTGTGGTTAGTTACACAATCCCCATTACAGACACATGTTACTTTTACACTCACAGAGGCTTACAGTTGCATCACATTGAAACAGAGGTTCCCATATGACCACTGAATTTAAGCAGCATCAAGCCTGGTCAGTACCTAGATGGGTGACTACTTGAGAATTCCAGCTTATGGAGTGGGTAGCCATGGTTAAATGTAAAATAAATGAATGGCAGAATTGCCCAACAAACAGATTTGAATTACAAGAAAAAGAAAAGAACAGAGCATACAAAATATATACAAGGAAAATTAACAGTAGTAAGGCAAAGCAACATTAATGTGATAAAGAATTTACAAACTAAAAATTGGGGCTGACACACAAAAAATGTTCAGATAAGTGAATATAGCATTCTGACTTCAAGACAAGACAGACTGGGACTGAGTCAAATGAAACCAAGAAAAAAATCCCAGCATGCATTTATGTGCTTCTGCCTATAAATTGGGGAGGGGTAAATGTTTTGCAGTCATTCTCAGTATGACTGGAACCAACACAACTGCTGTAAGCTTGGATGTGTGGATGATGTAATCAATAATGGCTTGGAATTGTTAATAGGAGAACTGAGTTCCAATTCCTGTAGAGTTTCTTATATTCATTTATGTGTAAATACCTTTGGGAAAGATATGAATCCAAATCTTCTCCATTAACAACATCCAGCAAGAAGGTCTCTGATCAGGAGGTTGTGAGGAGAATGGAACCACCTCTTAATTGCTGTTGTTCTGAGGTCTCCCTTGACCCAGGGTGGTAGTACCTGTTAGGATCCCAGCTATAGGCTAATAGTTAACCACCAAACTGGAGTCAAAACACTATAAAAGTATAAAAATAAATTTTTATAGTAAAAATACCAGCAACACATTTTTGAAAAAAAAATATTACCAGTAATACATTTGACTCTCAGCAAAAACCCTCTTTACAAATATATGTCAATGAAACCTGATCTACAAACTGATTTCTTACAAAGAATACATATTCTATTCATCGAACCTATCCTAAAAATCTTGTCAGCATTAAATAACCTATTGAGGTTGATATGCCATAAAAAAGAAAATAAACCAAACCAAACCTCTTCTCCCTCAGCTAAAGGTTAATTAGTAAGTCTTGCATCACTAAACCATTATTATTCCCCCCCCCCGCCCCAAAATTGTTTACAATCTAAAAATATTTTCTAGCTTTACATAATTTGCAAAGAGTTAAGCTGTAGCAAACAAATCAATCAATAAAAAAAAAATCAACACCCACAGAATGAACCTGTGGTTTATACTGCAACTATGTTGTGCAGGCTTTAGATACAGTTTTTAGGAGAGAGCACATAATCAATTATCAGTAAATGAACAAGGCCAGTATGTTTAATCTATTGTGACAACACAAGCATGAACATCTTCCAAACAGTTTAATTTACTCAATTTCACTCTTGTGTGTCAACCAATTGTTTTCAGACATTTCTCAATGATACCTGAATGCTGGCATCATTTTCTCAGCTTGATATTATCAGAAAGTTACCATCTTGACAAATCAAGCATGATTTTTTGATATACTAACATTCTACATATTTGGCCATGTGCCCAATATTAACTGCGGTAAAAAAATAAATTTTGATAGTAACTAGTAACCTAACTTTGCATAAGCATGTGTAGCAACATATTCATGAATTTATATTTATACATGAGTATGTGTGTGCGTCTACTCATTTGAATTTGTGTGTGCTTCCTTGTGATCTTGTGAGTGAGTCTCTCTTCATTCCTGTTTCAATATGTGTATGAAAAAGAGATGCATAATTCAAAGAATCTATATACATGAATGAATCTAATGTTATTTGGGTGTATTCAAATCTATAGATGTTTAACTCTCTTTATACATGAACATTCATAGTAACAAGTAAAATTAAATGATCACTTATCTGTCTTTCTCTGAGTTCACTTGTCAGGGTTTTTTTTTTAAATCAAATTAATCCCAAACAAGCCAGTAAGGCCACTATGGCACATGGAGTTACTGGGTGTGAAAAAATTGGAAAATAGAAACATTTTTAAGGAGCGAGAACTGTTATGATGTTGATTTGGGTTTAGTAGAGACAAACACCAAATAACACGTAACACTAAAAAGGGTTTTAATAGGTTGGTAAAAAGGTACAGAAATCGCCTGAGTAGTCAATAACTAGCTCAGCTAAGAACTTCTCTGTCTATCTGTCTCCCCCATGTCAACTGATATGCCACTATTTAAAGTCTTTGTTTGCAGACAAGTTCATCTTCAAGAGGGGTAGTAGGTTTCCAACACAACAAGAATAGAAGAGTAATCAGGAAGACAGTAGATAATGATGAACATTGCATTTAAATTTTTAAAGATCAAAATTAATTGGAAAGCATGAAGCCAGAAAAGCATTCCACAAGTAAGAAGTGCGAGAAAAGAAATTGTTAGCATAGAATTTACGGTTACATCTAGCCAATTTAAGTAATTAAATTCATAAAGTCTAGGTACCATAGTGAAGAGGTCATCCAAACAATTACCATGAAAGTATTTATAGAAAAGGAACAGGGAAGTTACTTTACGATACTGGGAAAGAGACTAAAGCTAAGTTACCAGACAAAGACTAATAATATTGCTGATTCTTCTTTGGATTTTATCAAGAATCTCTAAATATATAGCAGGAGCACTGGACAATATGTGGCAGAAATATTCTAAGCATGGAATAGACTAATAGATATATAACATAAATTCTGGAGAAAAAATTGTCTAACATGACACAGTGAACCAACTTTCTTAGCATCTGACCTAGCAATGAATTAAATGTAGTCTTTTCACTTCATGTCACCCAGGAATGGTAACTTGAGAAGGTGCAACAAGTCACTCTCCTGGAGGTTAGGAGGTTAGCTGATGGAAAGGGGTCTGTGAGATGATTAACAGAAAGCAGTTTTGTTTTAGAAGTATTAAACTTACCATCAGTTCTTTGCCCCAGTTAACAACATACTGTAGGATGTTTTTTTGAGATCAGCCACCAATTTAACCTTATCAAACTGATCAGACTTGTCTCAGTATTGAGACAGGAGTAAATGTTTGTGTCATCAGCATAGATACCAAGTTTAGAACTAATGACATTGGGAAGGTCATTAATGAAAATTAAAAATAAAATAGAACCAAGGAGATCTGGGGATACCTCCATTAGTAAAAAAGGATCTAGAAGAGTGTCCATTCAGGATAACTTTCATTTCATGATTTGATAAATACATAATCAGTTTTACAATCAGGACCCGCTGATGAGTGTTTGTAATTATTTGTTTGTTTATATATATATATATATATATATATAATATATATATATATGTGTGTGTGTGTGTATATATATATATATATATATATATATATATATATATAATATTTCTGAGATGAGGTATTATGTACATTATTTACATTATTCATACTATTGTCTTCATCTTTGTTGCCATATTTATTATTACTACGTTTTATTAGTTGTCCTCAAGGACACATGGCACAGTGGATAAAGGCATTGGTTAGATCCAGTGACAGGACCCAAAGAGTGTGAGTTCAATACCCGTTTAAGGCAGTGGAGAACTTTCAGAGGGAAATTAACAGGAGATAACTGATAACTGACATCCATCAAACATGGCACGTGGAACTAGAACAGTCTACCCCAGTGAGCAAAATAAAGGGTTCAGTTTGACATTCCAACCACCTGAAGAAGGCCGGAGTGTACAATGGCCGAAATGTAGTAATTAATATGGTGACAAAGATAAGGACAATAGTCCGAATAATGTAAATAATATATATATAATAGTATGTCATAAATTGTTTTAATAATAGATCTAAGATCGAATTCCATAAGGAAGGGGAATGCCCTGCAAAGAAAAAACAAACAGCCCCCAATATAAAGCTGCTGAGTGGTGCCAGTGATTGGAAGGTTTCAGTGGATCTAATGATATCCTTAAAATTTCCAATACACATCACACAGACAGACAAGCGTCCCGACATTGTGTTGTGGTCCGACTCTAAAAAGTCTGTCTTCCTAATAGAGTTAACAGTCTCTTGGGAAGAGAACAGGGTGGAGATGCACGAACTAAAGAAAAACTCGTACGAGTTAATGTGTGCCGAATGTATGGAAAACAGTTGGACATGTAACGTGATGCCTATTATTGAGATTGGATGTTGTGGGTTTCTGGGACATTCAGTCATTTCCTTCCTTTCAAAAATAGGCATCACTGGCCGTTGGTTGAAAAGCGTTTTGCATCGCATTCAAAAAACTGTTCAACACGTGTCAAGTTGGATTTGGTCAAGATCAAAACAAGCAAATGAAATGTGTGCAACATCACGACCTAACATGCACAAGTGAAATTTACGAGCGCGTCAATAATGGCAAACGCATTCAGGAAAATTTCATTACAGATAGAATTTACTTAAAGGAATGATCAATTAGCTTATCTTCATACTCTGCCTGGTGGCAAACACTGCTGGTGGTGCCAGGGGTGGTGGTCCCGCACCATAGCCACCGAAAGCGTGATATCACCCCTGGTCGGCAGCTGATGAAGACAGGTTATCACATGTGTTAACACACATTGCATGTTAAAAAAAAAAAAAATTGTTGTGTGAGTAAATAATATATATTGAAAATTTTTTGTAGAGGGTTATTATGATTAAAAAAAATAGAAAAACTCTAAAAATCAGTTATATATTGCTCTGTTACTTACATTGAATTAAGCTCTCTTTGGATTAATGTCCTCCTTGGAGTTAGCCCTGCCAATTAGCATTTGGTAATATCTATCTATCTATCTATCTATCTATCTATCTATCTATATATATATATATATATATATATATATATATAAGTATAGGATTTGTGTATATGAAATAAATTTCAATAACTAAAAAATACTATACTTAAAAGAGTGCTCAATACAGAGTAGAGCAAATATAATTTATTCAAAAATTATAACATAAATATTTTTGAATAAATTTTATATATATATATATATATATATATATATATATATATATATATATATATATATATAAACCACAATTTTCCCCCCTCCCCAATGAACAAAATCACAACAAAAAAGAGCTGGTTTTAAGATGTGCTAAAAATTAAAAAAGGCAATAAACAAAAAAAAGGAATTGAACAGCAAGAAAATATTAGAGGAAGCTGATGTTATAAAACTAAAAGAAAAGAAAAGATGTACAATATCAAGACTGATCATAAATATATTGATTCAAAAGGGTGATCATTTAATTCTGGGTGCATCAGAAATACCTTTCACATAATGGTAAGACATTAGTAGCAATGGTGTCTTCATTTAGCTAATGTCTTACCATTATGTGGGAGGTATTTCTGCAACACCCTGTATTATCCATGTTCCGATAGAAAACTTGTAAAAAATATAAACTCTAGAACCATGCCCAGAAAGTCGAAAATATACCTTTCATTTTCTGTCTTCATAAACAATCTTTATATTTCACTCTTAACAGATATAAGCAATAAGGTGAAAATTGTTTACAGAGCTATGAAGGAAAATCAAAATTTTAATATTAGCAAGTAAAGAGAGAATTTAATGATATACACATTGAATTTTGTAAGTTTGTTACTTATTGTGCATACTGTTTGTTGACTGCTTCCTGACAAAAAAAAAGAAAGTCATTTTTACTGATCAAGAATTAAGTTTTACTAACAGAATAATCCTATTTATATGTATAATATATAAGCAATTTTTTTCTTCCATTCAACATTGCCCATAAAGAAAGTGGCAAATTACTTTCATAAATGTCATCTCTTTATTAATTGATTTCAGTCTCTGAGTTTTATAATACAGTAAAAACTTGAGAGTAAGTATCTGGTTAGAAAATCCCAATTGTTCATTGTTGAACTCATTTATAAATGCTTGTATCAGACTTCAGTTAGAATAATCCAGAATATATAAAGGGAACAAATTGCCTGCATACAGATGGAAAATGAATTAAGTACACAAAAATAGTAAAAGGCATAACCTGAAAGAACTAGAAGTCCTACCAGGATTTATTATCTCTGGGCACAATCTTAACAACATAAGATATGCAGATGACACCATGTTGATGTGAGATTCAGAAAGGAAACTGTAGGAACTTCGATACAAGATAATAAAGCAAGGAAAAAGGGAATTGAAATTGAGATATCCGGAAGATGCATAGCACATGGGACTAGAATAATCTACCCTAGCAGACAAAATAAAGGGTTCAATTTGAAATTCTAAACACCTGAAGAAGGCTGGAGCATACAATGGCCAAAACATTATGTATATGACAACAAAAATGAATTCAACATTTTGAACAATGTAAATGATTATTTTATTAATGCCTCCACCTCCCAAAAAATCGAATGATTACCATTAACGAGTTATAGGTAGAAACCTGTAATTAGTATTGGATTCTTATAAAACTATAATTATTACCAACATTTTTTGATACCTATAATTAACACGTTAGCATTCAACACATTATAACCTGCCCTGTAAATATCGACATTCAATGTTCAACCCACTGTAACCCACCCACCCTATGTATACTCTGTCATGCAGGAAGTCACACAAACAGTGACTACTGTATTTTTATTATCATTTTTATAATTAATACCAGATTTTATTGGAGGTAATGGTAGGGTTGCCAACTATCCTGCAAAAACATGATTGTTGTGCACTTTGATGCTGAAGGATGTGTCCCAGATTCACTGATGTGGGGTACATTTTTGTCCCATATTTGGAGAATCAATGAGTCTTTTTATAAATTATGCATAAATTTTACATACTTTTTTTGAATTACTGTGCCATTTTTTTTTAATGTTTTATTCAAAAGAATATGACTACATTCCAAGGTGATAAGGAGTTAGTATTGCTGTCTATATTTCTGAGATGACATATTGTAACTATTTACACATGTCTCAGTGGATAAAAGTGTTGTTTGATTGATCCAAAAGTGATTTGACCGAAAGAGTTCAGAGTTCAATACCTGGCTGCAACAGAGGGAACAAAAACTTGGAGAGTTGAGTTAACAAAGGGGAATTACCTGAAACTGAGATATCCAATGGTATGGTATGTGGAATTAGAACAATCTACACCTGTGGACTAAATAAAGGGTTTGGTTCGAAATTCCAAGAAATATCACCTGAAGAAGACTGTAGCATAAAACAACTGAAACCTCATGAATATAGCAATAAAGATAAGGATAAGAGTCCAAGCAATGTAAATAGTGTAAATGGGTAGTATTGCTTTGATACATTCCAATGTGAAATGACATTAAAGATGAATCAAAGATATTTGCATTACTGAAAAAAAAGCTACATTGTTTTTTATGTTGCTTCTCTTAAAATACTGGTCTAGTTTGCTCTAAAATTTTAATTGAACAGTTATTTTGCACTGACCATATAATATTATTCAATTCTTCTTTTTACTATTTATTAATCAAGACCAAAGAGAAAAAATATTAATACTGTAATGTTTTGCTGACAAAACTGAGAAGGCAAAGAAAGAACAAAAAGAATTGTTTAATTATCTCTCCTGTGATTCTAGTGACCATGATTTTAATAGTAGCACAGTCTATGGTTTTACCAATATTACTGCATTTTTCTTTGTAGCCAGTGAGTGCAAAAGGTTATTTTCATTTTCTATTAATCTCTGTACTTTTCTCTTTCTTTCTGTAATAGTAGTTTTCTTGTTCTGACTGTGAATAAATAAATCACACATCAAAAGCTATATTAACAGTCAATCCTTTTCTTTTATAATCTCTCTTTCTTACTCTGTCCCTTTCTGTTCTCACTCTCTCTCTTTCTTTTCTTACTCTCTCCCTTTCTTTTCTCTGTCTCTTCCTTTCTTCTTATCCCCCTCTCATGCTCTGTCTTTTCTTTTACTTTAAAGAGCATATCCCTTCAATATGTAAGCAGTCATGAGTTTCTACAGGATCCTTTTTCTTTTATTATCTGGAAACTGTCTTGATTGTCCTTGAAAAAAATGTTCTTTCCTGACTTTTAGAGTATAGCCATATTGATAAAAGCATGTTACACTTCTGTGATGACTTTTCCAAAGAAAAGCTCAAAATTTACAAGTGAAATTTACTTATTTGCCTGAAAAAAAAAATTATTTTCAAAAATGGGAGTAAATTTTTATAAAATATTTTGTCTAATAAATTATTCAGTTCATATTTTGATGTTAAATTTTGTTTTTATTTTAAATATTATTTATACATACGACAGAAAATAATTATTTGGAAATAAATACATTTGTATATAATTTCTAGATAAAATAAATCCTTATGGAACCAAAAGTTAATTTACAATTATTTTCTATAAGTTGTCATACGCTTTTGGATATCGTCACTGCTGAATAAGAAAGAATGATAGAACACAACTGATGACATCATCCATTTTGTTTTCAGTTTCTTTCTCTTAAAAAACTTACTATGAAAGTCTTTGTCTGCAGGCAAATTGGCAGCATATTTTTTCTTCATTAACTAAATATGGCTGCACATGTCATGGACTGTATCCAACCACTGATCAATCATGCAGTAACTGTCCTCTCAATCTGGCCATTTTCAAACTTCTATTTCAGACATCAGACTGATTATGACGCCATGTTATTTAATCCTTAGTGCCAATAAAATGGATTTGTGCCCATGAAAATCAATAGTTTTATTGCATCACTTGTAGAGATGACAAAGAAAAGGATAAATGATGTATTTAACTTGTATTTCTTTCTTTCTTTAATACACACACACATGGGAGAATATGATATACAATTATCAGACTAATTATGGGTAATTGAATGACAAAATGAAAAAAACCCTATGTTATGCATTTTGTCCTTCAAAAGGACTTATGGAGACTAAATATTTTTATCATTGCAATCATATATCCCTAGGGGGAAATGAATGGATCACAACAAATGTTGGTTATAATTTTACATTTGAAGGGATGCTTAACTTTAAATTTAAATTTAAAAATTTAGAATGTCTCACATCTGATGCACAACCTAGCCAGCCTAATTCATTTGACCTCATACACACACACACACACACACACATATATATATATATATATATATATATATATATATATAGAGAGAGAGAGAAGGATTGGGGAAGAAGAGGGTGAGAAGGAAAAGCAGGGTAGTGGTAGCTTTAGCAGCCTGTGCTGCTTAGATACTTCTTAATTTTTGGAACTATATAAATGGGTTTATACCATGGGTTGATTGTTATGAGTTGGTCACTAGTACAAATGATAATTAGAAATCACAATAATATTGAGAGATACAATAGATGGATACAGTAAATGATTTTGGAGAATTAATAGACATTCAAAATCAAATACCAAACTTAAGGAAAAAGCTATGGATTATAGAAAGTCTGATAGGGGAGACATTGAGTTGAGGGGAACATAAGAGGGGGTATTACAAAGAGTGGGAGCCTTGGGAAAGAAGAACTGCATTTGGACTCACAATTATTCCCAGCCAATAGCTCCTAGAATAATTAAAAAAAAATAGCATTACCCCCCACCAAAACAACCATTAGAATAATAAAATAGACTACTGTTACAAGGCCCCATTTTGTCCTACTTCTTTATGCTTATACTATAAAATACAAAATCTAACTTAAAATGATGACGTAAATCTGTAGCGACTAGTTGCTCTTTTTACCATATGGAAAACTCCCATTCAACAAAACCTTTAGATTTCGTAATAATAGAATGGAACTTTCTAGAAGTCTATAGAAACTTCTACTGGGTTCTAGAGGGTCCAAAAAACATATATAAACAGGAGTTTGTACCAACTAGCCAGTTGCCTCCTGAACCCACTGCCATGACTATTGAGGTCGACTCTGGTCCTTTTGATTCAAGAACAAAGCTTCAACCGAAAGAATCTAAATTCCTGCAGTCCTCGAAAAGAAAAGAATGTCAGTAAATACTTCACCCCTTTCCTTGATATTATTGACCAAACTCTTTTATTTTATATATATGTGAATTAATCAAACTATTTTTAAGAATAATTAATTAATAATATAATTCTTGGACTAGCAACGAATTCCCATCCGTCACCTTAATCTTAACAACAGTGGATTTCCTTTCCCACTCTCTTGTATAGTTACATGTTAAGCCAACTACTTTCTGGGCTTTCTCACACTTAGTAACTTGTTAGCTTTTCCTAACTTATATTGTTTTAAAACTCATCCCTATTATTCTAAAATATATTGTATTATATGTAAAATAAAATATGCATTTCGTTATTAGATGTAATCTCTTTTCTCCAACCTTAATTTCTATGAATCTGGTTCTTCTTATTTTGTGTTGTACCAGTTGTAACAATACCCACAATGTATCACTGAACTACATATATAAATAGTCATGCAAAACAATGCATATGGCCTGATGACAAGTGCGTTTAACATGAAAACACACTGTTGCTTCTGGGTGTTGTCTTCAATGTCTACTTTTATATTTACATATGCTCTATCTCTGATATTGAGCACTTTAGCCCATAGATATAGCATACCTTAAAACAATATTATATATATATATATATATATAGTCATCCACAGACCTAACCGATTTGGCATTAGTCAGAGATTCTACCCCCAAGCTATCATTGCATGGCTGAGCGGAATGAAATTTTAACATTTTTACTATGCGAAAGATATCAATAGCTAGGGGAGCTCGACTCAAGTAGAAGAGCATTGCATTAGCAGCAGCGGCCACTGTTTATAAAATCACCCCTTTCTCTTCAAGAGCTCAATCGAATCATTTTGAGATCATAAAGAGTCATCCACAGACTGACTTTTTTGCTTTATTAAGAATAGAATAAAATAATCTGGTCATGGGATAATGGAGGCTATTCTTCCTTTGAGATGAAGTGAGGAGCATGGGTTGCTGGCCACACTTGAGTTGTTTTGGCTCCATTACAGAGTGCTGAATCTTGCTGGAATGACCAACGTCACTTTTTGAAATGTTTCTTTTAACCCAAGGCAATGGTGATGACTCATGAATTGGTTGAGTTAAACTCCAGGTTCCACAAAAACCAGGACTTTTTCATTTCACAGTCACAGCAGCCCATACAATCACAGAAACTCCTGGGTGGATTTGATGAGCTCTGGAGTTTGAGCAGTTCAAGGATGACCTTATCTTGCCTGTTCTTTAAATCCCTAATCTCATTGAATTTTTTGATACTTCTTCAAATTGACATTCTGTTGACGTTTACTGATTTGGCAATATCCTTCAGAGAGTAATTTTGCTTCATACATTTCTAAAATGACAATTCTTTTAGTTAAATTTTTAGCCATTTCCAAATCTAATGCCTGAAAGGATAAAATATGGATTAGTTCTATTTAAACAAATCATATAACATCTCAAAAAATGATAAATCTTTGAAATATATATATATATATATATATATATATATATATATATATATATATATATATGATTAAAAAGGATACAAGAGGAAAAACTATTCTTAGCTGACATGTTTCATCCTATGAGGGACTTTACCAAGGCAAGGTGAAAATGCCCCTCAGAGGATGAAATACATTGGCTAAGGATAGTTATTTCCTCTTGTGTCTTTTTATTCATTCTGTCTCCTATATAATATATATATATATATATATATATATATATATACATACATATACATAGATAGATAGATAGATAGATAGATAGATAGATAGATAGATGTATATATAAATAAAAAGAAAGAACAGTAAGATATATAATCCGGTGTTCTTATAGATATTTTTATTTTTACGAAATAGTGCTCAATGTAAATTTACAGAGCATTAATTTTAAATCAGTTAATATATATATATATATATATATATATATATATATATATTAGTCTGGTTAAAAAACAACAAAGATTCTTTGTTTAAGATTTTTCTTTAGTTCAGCCTATTTTTCTGGTTTCCAGAGAAAATTTGAACATAAATTGTCCAATGACTGCTTTTGACTCTCATAATCCATTATCAAAAAAATGTTTGTGAGTTAATAATGCAGACAATATTTGTTTATTTGATAGCTTTCTAGTGTTGTATTGAGTTTTCCAAGTTTTGTGACTTCACACATCAGTTTCTGATATTGTATCTTTTTTTTTTATTAGTTGTGAAATATGTTCAGTATACTTGTTCCTAAATTGAATATTAGGTATATCACATAAAAAAATAATAAAAACAAGAGACTGCAAACTGATGTGAGATGGCATGCTACTCAGAATAATCTGACATCATGCCATCACAGGCTCATATTTTTCTAATAGGATTTTTCAAATATTCAGGCTGGTAGACGAAAATGAATAAATATACTGTTTAATAAATTAATGGAGCATCTGCTCAAATATGAGTATTTACTAATAAATAATATTTAAGTAATAAAAGTTTGTTGAATTAATAAATAAAAAATCCATTCCTTTCTTTATAAATTGCTTTGTTTACGTTAGGATGTGAAACTGAGCAGATATTTATATTTTGAAAGTCAGGGAAAAATTAGTATTTAAAAGCACTATTCAGACTTTGCTTGGCCATTGATGAACTTTGTAGCCAAGAGGTCAAAGCTCATCAGATCTATAATGGTTTCCCCTTAGGAAATGCAGGTTCAAATCCTACCAGAGTGTGTCATCTATTTCTGTTCTCTCCAATTTCCAATTCCGAGCTGTTATCCATTACACCACTTGTATATCCAAGCTTACAGCACCTAATATTTCCAATGGTTACTCATCTTGGCTCGACATTGCTTAACTTCAATGATCAATTGAGAATTGATGTTTCAATGTAATATGACTGTAGGATACAATGACTGAAACACTGTGTCAATAACAACCAAGATGAAGACACTAGTTCAAACAAATCAGTGTATAATAATAATTTCTTATTTCAAAAAATCATACAAAAATTACATTTAGTTTCTTTATATTCAAAACAATATTTATTTTATGAAAACTTCTTTTAATCTAAAATTTCAGGAAAATCTAAAATAAAATATTCTTATTGTTGAAACTTGACTAATGCATGAAATAATAATGCAACACAAAATGTACTTAGAACAAAATGTATTGAAACAAGAAAGTGTACACAATATTTACATATAGTCTTTTGTATATTCCTGGTAAGACCGTTCCTGGAGAATGTGTTGACTGAGTTGCAGTTGGGCAGAGTCTCTGGTTGAATCTCTTGATTCCTCCCTCTCTTCCAGTACCAACCATATTTATATGGTCAGTACTCCACTATGCAAATTAGGTGGATCCTACCACAACACTTATATTCATATTTACCAGACATAAGTTTAGCCCTAGTCAAATATTATCAAAGTTATAAGTAATAATGTTACATCCTGTTACATCTAGTATATATATACATACATATATATATATATATATATATATATATATATATATATATATATATATATATATATATATTTTTTTATATGCAGTACTTAGTGGAAAATGCTCAATATCAGTGATAGAGATAACACATTCTGTTGTGTGGATATGAGATTGTGACCATGGGTTTCATGCTTTTGTGATTATCAGACACAAAATGTGTGAAACGCAGGGTTACAAATTCATATCCACACAACTGAAAATATATATATATATATATATATATATATATATAGATAGATAGATAGATAGATAAATATATATATATATATATATATATATATATATATATATATATAGAGAGAGAGAGAGAGATAGAGAGAGAGAGAGTGCATGGGGTATTTGAGAACATATTCTTAATGGGCTATAAATGGAAGTAGCATTGTAAACACCAAAATGTTTTTAACAGGGATCCAGCTTCTAGCTTGTCCTGCATTTGTGAGAACTATTAACAAATGACAAGGCCAAATGTGACAAAAAATCAGAATTTGGCTCCAGAAAGAAATATTTGTGTCTGGCTAGTTGTATGTTGCATGCTCATGAGTAAGAAATCTTAAGAATTTATTCTTAGCTATTAAAAAGGAAAAAAAGAAATTTTCTTAAAAAATATTCTTTACCATGAAGTCATATGAAATTAAATTAAATCAAAGAAATTATTAAACAAAATAGGGAAAATAGGATTTTTGTCAAAGTATTTTTGCAAACAAATCAGCTTATTCAAATTTCATCAATATAAATCTCAACAAAAAGTTAGCAATAATTTCAACAATACTAACTACTGTGAGGATTTCACCATGTATCAGCATGTTGCCAAAAAATCTGGCATACCAAAAACTTCTGGTGTAACAAATTTTCACACTCTCATTTTTCTTTGAAATGTATTTGAGAGTCTATAAAATAAAAATAACATAGTAGCTTCCAAATGATACAGAAAATGTTCAGGTACACTGAGCTCATGACACTAAACTTGGAGATAGCTAGCTTGTTAAAAGTGGCTTGGTAGATAGAGGGAGTGACAGTTTCACCAAATGGGATGAAAAATCAGTCATCAACCTTTTCAATCATTCAATCATATTGACTACTGAACAGCACTGCACTTTTAATGAGACTATTTTACACTTTCAACAGCCATGTTTACACATCAATCTTTCCTCTTGTTTTTCCTGTGTTTGTTTTGAAAAATCTGTAATAGATTTATTTTTTTTGGTTTGTTCTGATATTTATGGCTAATTAAGCTTGCATTTAGGTTTATTCATTTGTTCACTTTTTTATTTACAGATTCTCTCCAAAGACATTCTGTTTATAAATGTTATGTAAATTTTCTCTTGATGTCAGACTGATGAGAAAGAATTCTTTGTGAAGATGTGTTTCAGTTATATTTAGATGAAATAAATAAATAAATGGTTTTACTCATTCTCTTGAAGGAAAGAAGAGAAATAATAGTTTCTTTTTGTTTTCTATTTTTACATCTGATTTTTAATGAAACTTTTATCCACTTTGTTAAACAGGAAGGAAAATGTCATATTTTTTTTACTATTATCAACATCTTTTTTTTTGTTTTTCACAGTGATATGCCAGTCTATTTTCCAACTGATGTAATGGAATAACCTGTCACCCCCATGAGTGATTACACTATAGGTAGTAACTATCTATAAGTCTCTGTAAGGCTACGGACTACGTAGTCTAGCTGAGATCTGTTGAGTATGACTCAGACTTACGCGAGAACTACTGACCTTCCAATAATAGCAATCACTACTGGATTGACTTGCAACAACCTTGTGCATAACTGTTACCTTTACTCTTATTGTGCTGGTTTTTACAATAAACCATTACTTATTTTATCCACCAAGCTTGTCAAGTATATATACCTATTAGCACGGAATATAAGACTGACCTTCTATAAGTGAGTTCTACCATGATATTATCAAGATGCTGCCTGTTATTGAATTTTTCTCTTAAAAAAATCTATCTTCCTTGTCAATGCAATTCATTCAGTGGTACAAATATAATACAATGAAAATGTCAGATCCTAATTTAGCAAATAATTATATTTCATGCTATAAACTTATTGAAGCATCTTTATATTGATTTTTTATTCTAAAACTTATATATATATATATATATATATATATATATATATATATATATATATATATATATATATATATACACAGTTTGCATGAATAAAACCCTTGAAGATAAAAACCATAGGTCAAAATATTACCCTGTTTAACTTTTTGCAGTTTCCAGAATCTGAAAAAATGAAAAAATATTGAGTGAGGTTAGTTTTTTAAAAAAGAACAGAAAAAAAAGTTAATGACTATTAATAACAGTTCATCTCAAAATCCCAGGCAAGCCTCTCAGTTAGGAAGGAAAACTTTTATAAAATCTCTAACAATTGTTTTAAGATGTTTGAGAAATTGTCATTCCAAAGAGAAATAACTAAAGTCTTCTTTTTAAAATATAATATAATATAAATTTCATCATTTTCTTCCTAATTATTAAATATTCTGATACTGACAATTAATTATCAATAGAAAAATATTTAAAAAATGAAATGAAATAAAAAGATTTGAATTTAAACATCCACCCGACTCTTTAATGACAAATAAGTTATTTCCAAATAACCATTTCTGGAGCAGATGCTGTATTTTTTAATCATTTATTTTACATTAATTAAATGTAATTCTCATTGTCTGACCCTATTTTTTGTCAAACAGCTTAAATGTTCAAAGAATAATAGTATGATAACAATAAAATTAATCATTTCCATAGAGGAAATATTCAGTATTCCTTGACTAAATAGTATCATTGTTGGCTGAAATCTTTCTCTTAAAACAGTCTTTTTTAAAGAATTAGACTTAAGTTTAATAAATGTTATCAATCTTTCTAGTATTGATGGGAATTTCCTTGCAAACTTTTTGTTCAAGGTAGTGTGGAATGTCAACATCTTGATTATACCATTATTTTCTGTTACATGTGCTCCCTATTTTTGTTGTTATTTGGTAAAAGATTTTATGATTTTATAAAGGGGCATAAGACAAGGATGTGTCTTCTCACTGGACTTATTCAACGTATACAGCGAGGCAATTCTGAGAGGACTGGAAATTCTACTAGGATTCGCCATTGGCACACACAATCTTAACAACATAAGATATGCAGATGACACTTTGCTAATAGCAGACATGGAAAGGAAACTACAAAACCTTCTACAGAAGGTAGTGAAGGAGAGTGTGAAGAAGGGACTAAGCAAAAACTACAAGAAGACAGAATACATCGTCATCAGCAAAAAGATGAGCCTGAAATGCGATTTACAGGTTGGGGACACTAGAATCAAGCATGTGCAGAAATTTGAATATCTGTAAAGTGTTCTGACAGAGAACGGTAAGTGCGACACTGAGATCCAAAGATGTATTGGGATGGCCAATGATGCATTCCAAAAGATAGACAGAGTATTATGAGACAGGAGGATTTCGTTGGTAACAAAGAAAAGAGTACTGAACTGCTACGTGATATCTGTCCTCCTTTATGCTTCAAAATGAAGAAGAGACTTGAGGTAACAGAAGTATGCTTCTACAGAAGGATGCTAAGGATTCTATGGACAGAAAATGTGAGCAATGATGAGGTTTTGGAGAGGATACAAACACAGAGGAAACTTATACTTAACATCAGTAAAAAGCAGCTGAAATTTCTGGGACACCTAATGAGGAAGGAGGTCTAGGAAAATCCAATACTCACAGGGTAGATAGAGGGAAAGGGGCAAAAGAGAAAGCAACATGTGACGTGCTTAATGAGCTTAAACAAGTGGATGGCAGAACAGGGTCTGGGAGAAATAACAAAAAGACAAAACTTATTGAGAGCTACAACAGACAGGAAGAAATGGAGAGCCATGATCGTCTATGCCCTGAAGGGACATAACATTTAAAAGAAGAAGCACCAGTCTATAGGGTCTGATGAAGACCTAAATTATACATTTACTTGCAGTCATTTTTAATTATTGATCTGAGAAAACAATTGTATATAGATGATAGTTTAATCATTTGTGAACAAGTTGGATGCCATTCACAGCACCCATATGAATGTTCCAATCTGATGAGGCTATTTAAAAACATAACTCCAGTTCCCAGGTTAATATTTTCATTTTTTAGCATCTTACAGTGTCGGCCAAAGATGTGCCCCCAGTGCAACTTATCCTCTGTTCAATTTTCTTGTTACCTATATAAAATGTGTTATAATTGATTCATACAGTGAGATATTTGAAGGCTTTAGAATTTATTCATTTTACTTTCTGTTGCCAACACTATTCTCATGCCAATTCCATCATAGTTCATAATAACTTTTAAGAAAAAGTTTTTTTATTTAAATGTTACCATGTTTTTGTTTTTGTTTTAACCTAGAGTTCATTAACTGCCAATGTAAATGTATCAGATCAAAAGAGGATTTATCCTTTCAAAGATAAATGAAAAATAATTTACATAACAAAGCATTAGTAATTTGCTTTGGGTTAGTAAGGAACAAAGGCTGTGGGTAAAATTCAAAGTAAAACTCAGATAAGTCAAAAATAGGTAATCAAAATCAGCAGCAGAATTAGAATTGGTCTAGAAAATGAGATGAAAAGAAAGATCAAAAAAATAAAGTGACTATTTATGCATGGATACCTAAAAAATAAAGATCAAATTATCTATTTAATACTCTGCATGGATTCAGATCAAATTATCTCCCTCAATTCTCTGACCAGGGTCAAACTATGTGCATTGCCTCAGATCAAATTATCTCTCCTCAATAGGGTCAAACTCTGACTCTCCTCAATACTCTGACTAGGGTCAGACTATATGCCTCAGGTGAAATTATCTCTCCCTCAATTCTCTGCCTATCAAAACCATGTGCATTGCCTCAATTATCTCTCCTCAATTCTCTGCCTAGGGTCAAACTATGTGCATTGCCTCAGATCAAATTATCTCTCCTCAATTCTCTGACTAGGGTCAAACTATGTGCATTGCCTCAGATCAAATTATCTCTCCTCAATACTCTGACTAGGGTCAGACTATATGCATTGCCTCAGATCAAATTATCTCTCCTCAATACTCTGACTAGGGTCAGACTATATGCATTGCCTCAGGTGAAATTATCTCTCCTCAATTGTCTGCCTAGGGTCAAACTATGTGCATTGCCTCAGATCAAATTATCTCTCCTCAATACTCTGACTAGGGTCAGACTATATGCATTGCCTCAGGTGAAATTATCTCTCCTCAATTCTCTGCCTAGGGTCAAACTATGTGCATTGCCTCAGATCAAATTATCTCTCCTCAATTCTCTGCCTAGGGTCAAACTATATGCATTGCCTCAGATCAAATTATCTCTCTTCAATTCTGACTATCTCAGGTGAAATTATCTCTCCTCAATTCTCTGCCTAGGGTCAAACTATGTGCATTGCCTCAGATCAAATTATCTCTCCTCAATACTCTGACTAGGGTCCGACTATATGCATTGCCTCAGGTGAAATTATCTCTCCTCAATCAAAACTATCTTCTCCTCATCCCTCTGCCTACGATCAGGGTGTAGAATTTTGGCACTCTGTTACTACACTCTAACGGTCAATTTCCATACACTTATTGTATTGTTATTCTTTTTATAATCGAGTCATATTTTATATTTTAGAAACTTTTCAAGTTCTATTAATCACTGTTGTTATTATGAACTGTTCATGTTTTTCTTCTTTTATTTCTAATTTTTTTTGTAACCTTTTTAAGGAACTGGTATGGCTTAATTTGTTTTTTTAATTATTTCTCCCTAAGTAAAGCAATGATGCCACTAAGACATAAAGGATTACTTAGACTGAAAGAAAATGAGAAGACATTAGTGAGGATAAACAACAGGATTCAAGAAGACAGAAGATGGTAACTGATGTTACATTTAAATTTTTGAAGTTCATAGGTCAAAAGGAAGCAAGAAACTGAAAAAAAGTTCCATAAGCAAGAAGTGTGAGAAATTAAATTATTAGAATGGAATTTATGGTTACATCTATTTCAACAATAAGATGATAAGACCCAGTTGCCAATCTCATAGTATGCTTAATTTCACATAGTCAAGGTACCAAGGAACAAAGGTCATTAGAACATTTACCATGAAAATATTTATAGAAAAGGCAGATGGAAGCCGCGTGAAGGCAGTGGGAAAGTGATTGATATCAAGATGCCAAATCAAGATCAATAATATTACAGACTTTTCTTTAGATTTTGTTGAGAACCTCAAGATATATAGCAAGAATATCAGACCTGATACGACAGCAGTATTCAATGTACAAATGAATAGTAGATTTATAAAAATGCAAGATGGATTCAGGCAAGATAAATTATCTGGCACAACACAGTGAACAAACTTTCCTAGTAGCAGATGAAACAATTAATTCAATATAATCATTCCAATTCATGTCAGTGGAAAACATGAAACCAAGGAGATGCAATGAATGGCTCTCCTAGAGGTTAGCATCAAGTTAGCATCAGCCATATTGACAGAAAGCAAAAATAGTTCTCTGTGATGAATAAAAATTTGTAATTTCATTTTTAAAATTTACAAGCCATTTCTTGTCCCAGTTAACAACTGATTGGAGGTATGTTTACAGAGTAAGTGTTATCTTTTTACTTTCATGTATAGATACTTTGGTTTCATGCACTTTTTTTGAATTACATTGAATTAAAGGCATTACAGAATATATTTTTAACTTATTTTCCCTTTGTGTGTTTTATCTCTGATGCAGTTATCTTTGTATTTGTTGTATATGTACATATGACCAATATGCTAAATAAGTTTGAGATTTCATAATAATCAGAATTCATTTTCAGAACTGCTAATTCACTGAGAAAAAGAGAAAACCACTCATGACAACCTCTTCAACGTGCATTTGCTATGATCTTAGCAGTTGGCCAAAGGCTGTCATTATCTCTGTGGGGAATAAAGGCCATGTGTCACTTATAAATTGGCAATTCTAATGAACTGGTGAGGTATAATTAAGTTTGCTGTTAGCAGACAAAATGAAGAATTCAAGCTGGAAGCATTTGGTTTATTTCTTATGGTCATCTGAGGAATGTCAGAGATGCAAAGAGTGAAATGAGGTTAACAACAGGTGATATGAAAGCATTACTTTACATGTTAATTAAACATTTTCGTTGTTTTAATAATCTCATACTAAAAGGATGCAAAATTCACTTTTCTAAATTCCTATAGCCAAACCTTTGCTTCTTTCAAGACAGGAAATTATTTATCTCTTCTAGTTGACAGTTTGCATGAGTGATTGCATCTTTTTCTTTTGTAATTAGGAAAATGTGCCTAATTTTATTCTGTATACCTTAAAACTTGTTAGATGAACCAGACATTTTTAAACTTTCCTTCACATTAGTACATCTCTACAGATTTATTATGTATTCTTAATCACTCTAAAGTTAATAGGAGCATTGAAAATTCATTTTGGTGTTTAGTTTTAATCACACAATAGTAAACACATTGAAGAATCTCATTCCATAAGTATTTAATTTATTGAAAGCTATTTACACATTCATAATTAAATAGCTTATTAATTATTTTATGCTTTTACTTTTCTCTCAACCTTTGTGTAAGTTTATGTTAGTAACATCTGATTAGAATTTAAGGCTAAATTTTTATATGTAAAATAATTATTTCTGGACTCCATCAAATAAAAGTTCAATATTCAAAAATTCAAATATTTGATTTTCTTCTTGCAAGGATGTTATAGAATCTGCCTTCCAGCTGGGCATTATATAACTACCTGTGATCCATTTGTCTGAAGACTTGAGTAAAAAAAATAATATATTGCCAAGTTTATTTTTGTTAGAGAGCTGGCTGCTGCAACAGATACTACACATTGATCCTCATCATCTTGGCTGCAGAATGCCACTTTTCAAGCTTTGAGGCCTTTTTTATATCCCAAATCAGTTTTAAAACAATTGCAGATTAAGCTTCTTCTGGTTATTTTTTTAAAATGTAGGAGTGCTGACAGGATATGGCAGTGACTTTGAGCAATGTCTCTCTGAGACATGTTGCTGTTTTGACATATACAAAACTTACTTTTGGTATCTCTTCAAGTGAAACTAGTACATACTAGAGCAACTGATCTATAGTAAAAGATCTATAGATAAAAGACCTCTGTTGGACTTTAAATTAGATTCAGACTTCTAGTATTTTCTGGCATGAATGACATACTGCATTTGTCTGTATCTTCTCATTGTTTCCCTCATCCATTTAGTCTTTATTTTCTTATCAGAAAGATATACAAACATAGATTAGTTTCATATGTGAAAAAAGAATAAGGAAATGTACAAATATTTTCCATCTTCCTCTCCTTTGATTTTACCAATTCCTTCCCACCTAATATTATCATTAAGTTTTCTATCAGAAAGCCTTGACATATCAGTGCTGGGCAGAGAGCTTTCTAGTCTGAAGTTGATGATGACCAGGGCAGACAGTTCTACTGATGGAATCAACAGCCATGTGTCACCAAGGCAAGCCTTCAAGTTGGAGAATATCAACTGTAGTATGACCTAGAAAGGGATAGATATCCAGATGTGTTATAAATATGTAAGCACCTCAAATCAGTTGAGATATTAGAATTATAAATAGATATTACAAGTAGGAAAGGATTCTTTATTGTCATCCATAGAGTTGAATCACTCACATTTCCCCTGTATTCCATTTGTATGGAGGATGTTCTACTCAGACAACTTTATCCTGAGAATTTTTACAAACACCTGCATAGATGCTTTCTTGAACATTACAATCTTAAATCAAAGGTTAGTTGCTATTTATTGCCCTTATATATATATAATTTTCATTTTTTTCTACCTCTTCTTACGTTCATATCACACACCTCATTAATTAGCCCTCTACCATGGATGGCTCTTGAGCCTTGTATTGAGTGAACATTTATATATAAAAAAATCCTTATGGCATTAGGAGAATGCCAGGTTCTGATTTTAAGTTCTTACTCTGGGAATGAATCAAAACATTTTGTAGATGGTAATAAAGATGCAGAATGTAATGATTGTCCTGAAGAAAATTATTAGAGGAAAGATCCCAGGCAAAATTAGTAAATATGGTAACAAAACAAGTACAGACATAATGTAAAAAATAGCATTATAACTCATAGAAACTCATTGCCTATACATTTTTGTGCTTCTTTGTTTTTTAAATGCATTGACAGATTTCACTCTACTTTTTGAACATTATCATTATAATTAACAATTTCTTAATTTATCTCTTCTAGATAAAATGTTTACAAAACTGGTGTAGCAAGATTTTCAGATGCATTTTATATAGGTATTACTTGGTTATGTATAAAATGTACTTTGCTTCTTCAAGATGTACCTTCAAAAGATCAATATATTCTTAAATTATCATTTTATCACCACCAAGAACTTGCCATAGGCTCACCACATCACCACCTGTAATTCCACTCCAAAACATCACATCACCTCCAGCTTGTTGAAGATTCAACCTGTGAGTATGTTTTCTGCATGACATTCATCAGTGAAAAGTATAGTTGAATAATCAGTCTTCCTGTATTCTGTTGCCAATATCATTTGAATTAATGAATATTTTTAAAGATGTTTTGTCACTAGATTTTCAATTTCATAATTTGTGCTTTTCAAAACTTCCCCTTGCCACAATACAAAATATTTCATAGCTTGACAAACACAGATTTTTTATAGGCTTCTCTCTTCACAGATTGGTGAGATAAAAATCCTCAACTTGTAGTTATAAGGCATGAATTGGAGTTGTACCTGCAATTTCTTTGTAATTTTCAATGTTGCTTTATCTTTTGCAAACCATGCAGTTATTAAACTTTATCTATCAAATCAACCTTATAATCCACTTTAAAGTTTCAAACTCACAACATGGCTATTAATTTGGGATTTTGAAATTCAGGATTTTTTATACAAATGTCTACCATTTCCTTAAATCTGTACAGAAAAAAATAGTTTTCATCCTAATTACCATTATTCTGCAAATTTTAAATCCTTAAGATTCAAATAAATATTTAATATTTTGATAAAACATGAAGTTGTTAAGAATGTGAGACACAATGTATATATAAGGTTATTTTTTTTCATAAGTTTATGTCGCTAATGTTATTGATAATTTTTAAGAAATAAATTGAGAAACTTTAAATTTCACTGAAATAATTTCTGGCCTCTCTGGATTCACACAGCCACATATACTTGTGATAAGTAATTGAAAGGCAAAATGAAAAAAAAAACTCTTACATTATGCATCTTGTCCCTTGAAAGGGACTTCTTCAGACTAATTCATCATGTGTGGAGGGTTGGGTGAGAAATACACAAACACCATTTGAAAATTACTTCTTTAACCTTATTTTATGACCTTCAAGGTTGACCTAGGTCAATATTACATAGTCTATCAGCATGTCAAATTTGCTTGAAGTCCATTCAGTAGTATCTAGGTCTATGGTGAACAAACAGACAAACACTTCATTTCATTTGTATATAAAAAGCATGTCTTAAAAACAAGAAGGAGTGAGTGTTGTTTTCAATGTTAAACATATCTCCTGTCTCCATTTTCATCTTGAGAAATTTAAAGTCTTGTAATGTCTACCATTATATGTATAAAATCTAATGGTTGGTTTCATTTTCAGTGTCAGTTTCTCATGATCAGATTATAATATTTATGAGAAGATAGCTTACTTCTTTGACAAGGAAGTTGCTCTTTTCTTTTTAGAGGCATTATTTACCATAGTGCATCATATCCACTATTGATTCCATACTTGGTTAGGCTAACTTTGGTGCCCAAGGAATTCTATGACTTTTATTGATAAGAACTTAAAATAGAGTTCATATTCTTTATGGCAGAAGTGCCCAAAGTATATAACATATAAAGCATCAAAAGACTTAAATCTGATTAAGTTCCATTATCCACAGGGTTTTTCAGTATCTTTTACTGAGGAGCCATAAAAATACTTTGAATAGTTTCATTATAACATTAGAACTGATAAAGCAAATTGACATCTCGTTCAAATACTGCAAAAATAAATTAACTTTTATGACTTAGCATTGTAAAACAGCAGATACTGTATATTTCTGCATATAAGATGACCTTTAAATCCTAAAAATCACCCTTAAAAGTTTGGGGTCGTCTTATACTACAATTCTAAAAAAGAAACCTTAAATTCTGAGTGATGTTTAATGTATATGAAAAGATTCACATTATCAAATAAACTGTTAATAAAAGTAATAAAACCATTTCTACTTTATATATTACTAGTATAACTTCATAATAAATTTCCTATTTGAAGAATAATTCCATATCAATGAAATCAACTTATATCCATGCAAGCTCAGCTGAGAAAATGTAAAGATAGAGTTATGATTATGTTTATAGCAATAGCATGTACTATTATTGTACATTATCATACTGTTATTAGCAGTATTTTGTGATTGTCAATGAAGTATAAGTACATTAGTACACCAGGCTGTTTTTAACTGTTTGAATATAGGAAAGAAGAGGAAGAAGAAAAAGAACCAGTATTTACAAGCGATCATGTGTTAAAACAAACCAAACAATGGTTTCCTTTTTAGGGGATGTGTGTTGGAAAAACATGATATAGAATCAGTTTTGTTATTTCGTTTATTTTGAATTTCTAAGGATACAGTAAGTAACAATATTTCCAATAACATCATCTTTATATAATCAATAAGCAGTCAACTTATACTACAGGTATAGGAAAAATTAATGAAAATTTGTTATATTTTTTTAACCTTGTCTTATCTAAAGGTCACCTTATATGTAGAAATATACAGTATATCTTTGATTAAATTTTTTTGTTGAGCCAATAATAATTATTTTTATAATAATAATAAGAATATTCTGTGACTATAATTTTCATACAGTGATACACCATTGCCATCCAGATATTATTGTTCTTGTTAAAGGCATCAAGAACGGTCATATTATTGATGTTGCCATACCAAATAACACAAATATAGCAAACAATATGATTGAGAAAATTACAAACTATTTGAAAGTTGAGATGTCAAGATAATTTGAAATGCAAGAAGGGAATGTCAAGGTGATTCCTGTAGTGATGGCTGCTTTGGGATCAATCCCATTAAAACTGTGTGACTACCATACCAAGTTCAAGTCATTCAAAGATTCGCTGTTCATATTTTGAGGAACTTATGGGAATGATCATGAAGAGCTTAAAAAAATCAAGGGAAAAATTAGAAACTCTCCAGATGACAGCATTACTGGAAACAAACAGAATATTAGAAAGAGTACTGTACTATCAAGAAACTTGTTGTCACTTAATCTCCAGTTTAAGCTACTAGTGTGAACACTCAATGAGCAATAATAATTATAATAATAATTAAAATCATCCAACTGACAACAAAATTTTTATTAACATAATCATTGCTAGTTTTGTATATTTAACTTTTACTTATTGCCTTTTGTGTTGTATATTTAACCTTTACTTATTGCCTTTTGTGTTGTATATTTAACTTTTACTTATTGCCTTTTGTGTTTTTGTTCACATTCCAATCAGAATATAAATCTACTTATTGTTTATTTTGGTAAATAAAATTAGTTTTATTAAACTATAAGTGGCCTAGCTTTTGTTTTGACTTTATAGTCCCAAGTGATGCATTTGTGAGTCATAATTATGTTTTTACCAAAACAGTCTTACAAATCAAGGTAAAATAACACTAAAAAGGTTTATTATTGTTATTGCTTTAAATAAAACCATGGACTGAACAGACGCAATGCACACATGTCACAAGACACTAATGGGTATTATGTAACAAAAAGATGTGTTAATCACATTTCATAAGAGCCAATTATATTAAAACTAAAAGAGAAAAAAAAAATTTTATTGGAATTTTGAGATAAGCAATTAGCATTATTATATACTTTGCTATTCAAACCAGCATGCTCATCGTGATTGCTATGTTGTTTTCCTCAGCGTTCTGCAGTTATCTGTTTTTTTACTTGGTAACTTTCTTTCTGGGAATTAAACCCTTTATTCAATCCATGGGGTAGATTGTTCTCACTCCACTTCTCATGCTTATGGGATATCTTACATCAGTTAAAACTTACCAGTCTTATTCCTTTTTTGTGTCATTTCTTTCAGTTAATCAAAGTATGTGACACTTTCAGACGCAAGGATTGAACTAGCAACTGCCATAGAACCTGATACATTTTCACCAATCCTTCAGTTTCAGCATGCATCATTGTTTTCATGCCATGGAGATGCAAACCTGCTCTTTTGTTCAATTGGAACCATTTGAAAAAGTTGGATTATAAGCCTACAAGAGGCTGGATGATCAATTTAGAAACTTGCTGGATGTGACATTAAGGTGGTTCTTAGATGCTGACAACTGTGGTCAAATGAACATTCCTAAATCTGTAAAGCAAAGTAAAGATAGTCAGATAGTACAAACATTTTAAGACATATTTTAAGGGAAAAAGTGGAAGAGAGCACATTGTCCTCAGCATTGAACAAATTATATGGAAAGCACAACAATATTGGTTATGAAATGTATTACAAGTGGTATGATATACAATGTAATTCTGGGGGGAACTGTATTTTACATTTTAGGACACCCAAACACAGAGTAGAAGAAAGAGCAAGAATTTGGATTTTGTAATAATAAGAACAATTTTGGTAATAGTGCAGAACTTAAATCTGCAGCCATTTGAGAACCTAAAACCTTTTGTTCTGCTTTTAATGTTATATGCTGAAATGTGGGGTCAAATCAGACTAGGATTTAAGGTATTATTACAGTAGAATGAAGTCAAAATCAGTTCATTATTTTCCTCCTGGTGTTGGCATTAAATAGAAAACTTCTATTGAAGGAAGGAATAAAATATACACAGAAATAACAGTAAAAGTATGTTAAATTGTAAATGAAAATCATAGGATTTATTTATTTTTGTGGACTGGTGTGTGTGTATTTTACTTACATGTGTTTTAAGGTTGCGTGTGACAAAGGGAAGCAGTCACTTTGTATTATAATGAGCTGAGGAGAGGAGATGGACATTTTGACTTTCCAACAGTTGGTGGCAAAGAGAGTGAATTCAGTGTCTTTTGACACAAAGTCCATTTTCCAGCAGGAAATGTTTCTGTTGTCTTCTGGGATAACTTTTATTTTTATTTTTGATTTTAATTTATTTTAAACAAAGTTTTAATGTTGTTTTATTTTATTTTTTTATTTATGATATTCATTATTATTATTTATTAATAATAATAATGTCCCTACAAACTCCACTTCAAATCAGTGATATTATAGAAATTCATTCTTCATTTTTGGTATCTTATTGATCATTACCAGCCATAAATTTGAGTGGGGGATTTAGTAAAAATCCTCTTCCTTCTCCTCCCTCACCAATTCATTGGTTACAATTCTCAACAATCCATAACTTATGCTAAGATGGTTAGTATCTGAGCAGTCATATTTAATATCTCAAGTCCACCCTGTCCACCAAAATGTCTTAAGAGTTACAAAGTTTTAAGTAAGACATCTTGTCCTTTATGATAGGGGAAGAGTATTTGGTATGGTAGCAATGAATTAACTATTTTTATTGACACTTCATAGATGTACATTTGCATTTCAAGACATAAGAGAATAAAAGAAAATTTGAAAAAAAAATTTACTTACTACTTAGTACAGGCATACTCATTAATTTTCTCTTCTCTTAAAAGTGTCATAGAATTAAGGATTTTTTCTTGGAATATTTTAAGCTTTTATACATTTTGAGCATTCTACATATCTAGATAACCAGAGTTTGGTAGTTGATCTCGCTCTAGCAGTTCAATGGTATTATAAACATATGTATGGTAGCATGGAAGAACAAACAAAATAACAGTAATACTGTTGAGGCATAAAGAAAAGAAGACAATAAGTAAGATATCTTTAATCATTTCTAAGATATAACAGTTCAAAGCTTAATGTAACAATTGGACAATTTTGCTGTTACACCCAGTATATATAAATATAAATTTTTCCTCTCTTTAATCAGAGTATTTATATTAGAATGCTACAGTTTGGGCTTATCATCCAATTTTTGCTCTGATAACAAATTGGATAAGAAGACTTTATCAACAATTTATAAAAATGTCTTGACTTCATTTGTTGGCTAATTTCTTAAAACATTCTTAATACTTAGCATTAATTCCTTTTTAATACATATTAATACATTAAAATCAAATATTATTAAATGCAATATAGCTTTGGTATGCCAACACTGTGGTGTGTCATCACCAGCTAAGAAATCCCAATTGTAATGAAGTTTGAAGATAACTCTAACCAGTGAACTATGATTTACCTTAAAAAGCTAAGCATTAAGTAAGATTAAAAGAGTCTCTTTCATCTGATTGAGGAAATAGGTATTGAATTAGGTTTCCTTTTGATGTGAATTTATGACACTTTCTGTGTTTTCTTTTTTTGAAAGGCAAAAACATCTCCCCACCATAAAAGTGGCAATATGTGGAAGATGAATGCATAGGTACTCCATCGTTTTTATAATTGTTGTTCTTTTATAAATTATATCCATTCAAGATGTAGGCAATCACAACATATCCCAACTTCCTGCCTTTGTTTTTTTTTTACTCTAAGTAACTTTTTACACATTTACTATATTTTGGTCATTGTTTTGCTATTCATTCACTCAAATGGGTTAAATAGGTTAATTTCTGTTTCTCCTTGTTTTTCTTGTCTTCACGATACCTTGTGAGTGTTAAATTATCTAAGCCCTCTTTTCCTGATGTGTCCCATAAATTTTAGCCATTTCTTTCTTTTCTCTTGTAGTTCCTATTCTCTATAAATTTGTTTTAAATTTTATAATGAAAACATTTTAAAAATTTTAAATTAGATTTGCAAAATGTTTGTATATTTTATGATAATTATAATCAAGAGCAGCAGTCATTTTATTTTGGGTTAATAATTGTATAGATTTTTACTAATGGCAACCTAATTAAAAATGAACATAATTCTTTAAGGAGAAAATACTTTGAAAGCTTAATAATAATAATATTACCAACTCTAAACATGCATCGAAAACATCACCAACCTTTATTAAATACATATTTAAAGATGTCTGTCTAAAAAAGAAACAGTTTGTACATAAAAATGTTCCCAAATCAACACATGAAAAATGATCAAACATAATGTCTACTAGACATACACATGAATACACATTATCTGATGTTCATATAGACAAGCTAGAATTTTTACAAACTTATATACATATAGCATTATTTACAGTTATAATGCATGTGACACGACTAACCAATGAACAACATAAAGGTGGGAAAAAAACAGAATTTCTGCCTTTTTCTCTATTTCTCAGTCTCTTGGATAAAGATTTAATAAAAGTGAAACATGTTAGATTGATAAATGTTTCCTATTTGTTCTTTTCTATCATAGTATATATATATATATATATATATATATATATATATATATATATATATATATATATGGCTTGCCCAGAGATGATAAAGTGATTTGAAATAAGGTAACAGCATCCCTTATTTAAGCATTCTTTCTCTTTCCAATCAATTCTGAACATAAATGTATATATTATTTACATTTGGAATACTGTCCACATATTTGTTGCTATGGTCATTATCACAACATTTCGTTTGTTGTGTCCTCTGACCTTCTTCAGGTATATATTGCATTCACTTGGAAAAAATAAAAATTTATTTTGAAAGGAAATGAGAAATATCATGTTTCAAAAAGGAAACATTAAAATTTGAGCAGAGAGAAAAAGAAAATGTTATAAAATAGATCTTTCCCAGTCGTTCGCATATCCCTGATGTAAAACTTAAATTGTCACTCACATCTTATTTTCATGGTTTTTACTCAAATAAAATCTCAATTTTTAAAAAATATTTCCTGTTTTTTTAACAAAAAGATATCTCAGGCAGTGCTATACTAAGCTTATTAAATATCAACATGGTATAGACAAACAGACTTATTTAGGACAGTGGGTTGAATACAAGTAATATTCTTTGCCATTTTAATAATAAACATTATATGCACAAGTGTATAGCACTTAAAATTATTAGAAAAACATGTTTTTTTCTTTTTTTGTAACTATTCTGATTTAATTTAGAAGGAAATTTGTTCAGATCTCAAACTTAAGATAATCTTAGCATTCATTCTATTCATGGCCACATCCTGTAATATAACAAAAGAACAGGGATCAGCCATTTTGGAATATGTTAAGTTGGGCTATTGTTTTTTTTATAGTTGCTAAAAGCAGGCAACAGAATTGAGAATTATTGCAGCTTGTGTCATATTATGACAGAAAACCTATTGGGTGAATTTGGCTTGAGTAATCAAATATGAGTCAATTATCAATTAACTAACCTAATAGGGAATTGAAGATGTTAATGTTTTTTTTTGGCTGTTTTTGATGATGCAAGATCATTATATTGCAGAAGCTGATCCTTGTTTTTAATTTTTTGAAACATCTTATATCTTAAGATTTTTTTACTGCTAATTTTCTTGCTTTTTTTCACTTTCTCTTTTCTTTTGTCATTCTTTCTTCATTTTCCCTGTAAATTTTACATTTCAATCTTTCTCATTCCTCTTGCTTAATTCCATCTTCAGGTTTTCTTTCAAGATTTTTTATTATTTTAGTACAACTTTCTGTTTATTATTTTGTAGAGTATTGACCATTGGCAAAAATGCTGAACAAACAGAATTAACAAAGTTTGCAATAAGCAATAACAAAAGAAAGAAAAAGAACAGGGCAAAATAATAGCAAGCAAACAATATATATGCAAGAAAAAACTAGGCAAAGTAAAAATGGTGTTAACATGCAAAATACAGTTAAATGATTGCAGTGCTCTGACTTTAAGAAAAGAAAGAACTGCAGTGAGAGACAAAAAGTTATCTCTCTTTGATCAAAACAAAAAATAGCAATAAAAATTAATTATAAATATTCACAAGAATAAAAACAGTCACATTATCTAACAGGACTAACATGAGACATCGTTGGTCAGGAAAGTCAATCTTCCTCTTTTTGCTCCTTGAAGTTATAGTAACAAGATGCACAATTTCAAGCCTGTAACAACCAGTCAGATAAATACAAAATTTATATTGATTTTGGTGCCCAGCCATTTGTAAGTAGATCTATGCAAACCTTGTACTAATTATTTTCAAATATAATATATATATATATATATATATATCTACAAGTATTTTTATACAAAGACGTTTGTGTTTTGTTTGACTTTTCATATATTTATATTGTTGCATCTTCCATACACCTTAAACTATTATATATTCCCGCACAACAGAACACAATTATGACTGATGAGACAGAGAAGTAGTCCATTTTATTGATTGAAATGAAATCCCAACATGCATTTGTATGATTTGTCTATAAACTTGGGGAGGTGGGGGCGTTTTTAACAGCCATTCCCAACAATTGGGACCAACATATTTTATCATTTTTTATTTTGGTTATATTATTAATATTTTTCTCAAATGATTTTGTTGTTTTCTCATTGTTCTTCCTAGTTTTTTAGTTTTTATTTCTTTTTTGTGAAAGAATTTGTTACACTTTACATGGTTTTAAATAAGATTTTATCCAGATTTGTGACTGATTTGCAGATGAAATATAAACATTTTTATAAACTTAGACTTGAAAAAATAAACACAACTGTACTGAGAAAAAATATCACAATATTTAGTCAGTGTCATAAAAACAATTTTATGTTTATTAATATGTTAATTTTATGTTTATTAATATAGCTTTCTAAAATATTTTTCTCTACCCGGCTACACATATGTTCTCACACACACACACACACACACACACACACACACACACACACACACACACACACACACACACTCTCTCTCTCTCTCTCACACACATATTTGTGCATGAATGTACTATATGTACATCAATAAGTCTGTAGCCTATTAATGATTAATTAATTTGTTTTATACAACAAATATTAATTTTTGAACATAATCTCCTTCCTTGTCAATGCACTTAATTTAGTGGTTAGTATATAGCTACATCAGTATGTTAACAGTCTAATGATGAAATTATTTTATACAACACATATTTACTTTTCAACATAATCCCATTCCTTGTCAATGCACTTAATTTGGTGGTGAATATGTAGACACACCAAGAACTCTGTAGCCTAATGATGCAAAAAGCATTTATTTTATACAATTTATATCTATTTTTCAACATAATCCCCTTCCTTGTTAATACACTTAATTTGGTAATAAATATGCAGCTACATCAATAAATCTGTAGACTAATTATAAAAATGTATTTAATTTACACAACAAATATCTATTTTTCAACATAATCTTCTTCCTTGTCAATGCACTTAATTTGATGGTGAATATGTAACCATATCAATAAGTTTGTAGCTTATAATTAAAAAAGCATTCATTTTACACAACAAATATTTAGTCAACATGATCTCCTTTATTGGATTTAACTGCAAAGATTGAACATTATACAAGGAAAAAATTTAGTAAATAATTAAATGTCAGGTTTCATACTTATTGATCCCTCTTTGTATACATTGTTATAAAATAAGACATATCTCGGCTGATTTACAGGCAAATACTCAAGAGCGAGAACCGGATGTAAACGGGACAAAGCCACGTCACAAAATGACCATTATCTTTCTTTACAAATGTTCCCGACACACGTGTTCTGGTCGAAAAATAAAATAATATTTAAAGTGCTCTATTTTTCGTTCAATAAAAATGCTTCCCTCCTAATTATACTCGCTTCGTTTCTCAAACCTGTTAAGCCATAAAAAAACGCTATAAAAGGGGTCACACGGAAGTTCAACAGGCAGTCCACAAGTGGCCGCAAAACAGACCGTCACAGTCAGGCCGAGCGATCAGCAGCAGGAGAGCATCAACCACTGTCAACATGTGTGAACTACTATGAGAGATTGACCTAGATCCGAAGCCGGCTTATGAACTTTACCACAAGGTAGCTGTCCCAAACCCACACGTTCCTGTTGAAATAAACCACGTAAATCTATTTCTGCTGTTGTCGTATTTCTTTCTTGTAACCATAACCTTGTCTATAACAACATGGACACTGGAACAATCCATGTTTGCTTATGTTGATGGAAGTTTTTTGTGAATAATCCCAGCAAAAATAGATTAGGAAAAAAAATGTCCAAAATGTATCACAGAGTCCAGTACTCTGTGATAACTAATGTATCACAAACAGTTCCAGAGTAAAAAAATAAGAAAATATTTGCAGGACAGGGACATTGTTTTCTGATGGAAGAGATCAAAGCAGTGTCATTCAAAACTGTTGATCTCTTCAATGTATTTTTCTTCAGTTTCCAGACAAGATGGAAACTTGGGCCTAAAATTACAGTTGTGGATAGCAGAGAAGATGAAAAGAACTTTTCTGCACTCTATTTACAGAAATGCTTACATTGGGAACAACATGACCCAAATCATCTTTTTACAGCTCAAATAATCATGGTTAAAAGAAGATTGTATCTATTTCCTTGTGTAGTCAAATAAATCCTGTAATGAACACATTCAGAACCACTGCTGTAAATCAAATTATCCAATATGTTTTTCTTGGTCTCTCTGTACAGCTACTTGAACCATTTGATATTTTAGGTAGAATTAAACTTCAAAAGCAGTTAACATTTGTAGGAAGGTTTTAAACATCAGAAACATGATGACATATTTTGGACATATGAGATTTGTTTCTTTTTTTTTCTGGTAAAAAATAGCCAGGATGGAAGTGGAATATGCAATAAAATAATATGTATAATTAGGAACAGTGTGATGTTTTCTGTTTCTTTATTTATTCATCTGTCACTAATTTCTATCCTAGTAAAAGTAAACATATATATAAAATAAATAAGTGAATCTTACTCCAATTTGAATGTCTGGCCTTGAGGTAAGTAGACAAATGACATATACTCTAAACCAGCATTCTTTTGTGTGAGCAGCATGGTAAAATTAACTTGTAAATTAGGCAGAGTGCACATATACTACACTAATCCTATCAAAAGACTGAGGAGAGAAACTGGTTCTTCATAAAGTGCAGAGTAAGTGAAAACTAGGCTGATATATAAAAAAATTATTTTTCCTACTTTAAAAATGTTAGTCTTGAATAAATGTTTAATTGTCTAGTTTTTTTGTGCATTCTTAGGTAGGTAGGATGGTTTGTGTAAAAAATTGTTACACTTGTATATCTTTTTCAATTAACAACTTCCAAAATTGTGAAGGGTCCATTTCAAGTTTATGGAAAATTATTTTTAGTATATACTGACCAATGAGAGACATGGTCTCAAGCCCTAGTAAGAACCTGGATGGGGAGACTTCTGTGAGCCTAATTTTCTGGATAAATAGAACTCAGGTCAGTGAATGATATGAGAAGTCATTTTTATATCAAGGGGACAAGGCAAATTAATATCAAGGAGCAGAAAGTATTTGACATTAAGAAGCGAGAATCAAGAAGACACAAGTTTACAAGACAGCTGCAGGAAGACTAAAGAATTTTGAAGTACAAGTGAAAATTCTCCTGCAGTTGCACAACAAAAAATTCTAAGAAATTTTCTCAAGCATGAACAGTGTGAATTTAAAAGGGACTTTTCTAAAATTACTATATGTCCTAGAGACGCTTGTGAGGCAAGTTAAAGTAGGTGTTTTTGTTTTTTCTGAAAGGTGGTTGTACCTTTGTTTTTCTACCTTTTTGAATTGTTTTCTTTTTTTGTCATCAAAATCGTTGTCTTTTTTTAAAGTAAAATAATAATTTTTTCCATTTTTTGATGGTAATCCTTTTTTGAAATATCTGAAATTTGTTATCTTGCCTTAACTGCCTTATCCTGCACGAAAGGAAATTTTTGTGCAAATTTTGTATTTGTACCTTTTTTGTCTTTACCTGTGTAATAAATGTTTTACCTTTTAAAATTTTATGCAGTAGTTGAGTCTTGTTTTGTTATTTGTGCCTACTTTGACCTCAAGGAGAAGAGAAGCATGAATTCATTTTCCCTTTCTATTCCTACTAACTAGGTTTTTGTGTTTGGCACAGGAATTTAAATTTAGTAGGGAATTAAAATTTTTATAGATAAGACTAACATGGGGATATAAAATCAAAGATTTCCAGACTAAAGGGGCTCAACTCTGGATCTTTGCCATATTACCATGAGAGTGGTTCAGCAGGTCTGGACTGATAAGATAGGATAATTATAGAATCACACAAGTAGATTCAGATTGATACAACCAGAGAAAGTAAATAAGGTCACTCAAAGTTGGATTATTGGAGATAACTATTATTGTGCATGAGCTACCATGAGCAGATATAGCAAAAAGATGAATTTTTAAATGATAAGAAAATAAATATAAACCTTGAAAATACACATACATAAATATATACAAACACACACTCATACTAATCCTTGTATTATCTTGAATATATGCATATATATGCATATATTATGCATTGTTTTTTTTTAATATAAGCTTTTATATCTATTTTTTTAAAATGCTATCTCCTTTCAGGACATGAATCTTCACAGATTACTTTCATTTATTATCTGTGAAGTATCACAATATTTTGGGAGTGGTTTCCCATTACCTTTTGAATCCAAAATTTTCTTCTCTTAAATTGGTTGCCATATAAGACTAGAGATTTCAGTCTACTCTGTTATTAGCTGAGAGAAGAGATGGATTCTTGCCTTTCCCAAAAATATTTGCCTGAAAGTGAATGCAACAGACTAGCCCAAAATTTGAACATGTCTTACCAATTTCACTTTCTACCTTTGTTTGGAGCAAGCCATCTTCTCCTACTGATTATGTGCTTGTAAGATAAACCATATTGATCAGTAATAATGGATTTTGAATTGTCACCGAGTTAACTTATGATGCATTGATAATACTGAAAGCCGATCAATCTATTGGCATTTTACAGTATATATTCAAATGAAGTGTAAGCTCAGTGAAGTTGACACTCAATTGCTGGTTCTATTTATAAGTAATCCAAAATGTTTCCCCAGTGGAAATACGAATGAAAGAAAAGTCACAGCTGAGAAGGCCTGTTCTATGATCTATGCAAGATATTCAATAACGAAATTTTCTATGGAGGTGTCCTGGCCATTTAGATGCTAAAATAGATATCCGCTTGAGATTATTCTTCCTTGTAGCAAGATCTATACTTGGGTGAAGGTTCTTTGTGCTGGAAACTAACTTTGTTATATCCAAAGTACACATGTGTATCTTCAAGTTTTGACTGAATGTCTGACCAGCACAAAAATATAGATTATATTTCCTGAAGTGTATTTATTTCTTTATATAAAGTATTTGAATTGGACACATATCCTTGGAATTTGTTTTTTTTTTTTTTTTTTTGTTTTTTTAAGCATTTCACCCCAAGCAAGGCGGGAAGCCACTAGGACGCAAGGGGTTACAGAAAATAGCAAGATCAGATAGGAGTGATAGAAGAAAGGATGAGGGTAGTGGATAGATTAAGGCAACTGGAGATGTCGATTGACATTACACTTGGTGCTTGATCAAATCTCTTCATTTGGTTAACATATGATCCTCTCAAATAGTCTATTTGATATTGTAACTTAATAATGATGATGACAAAATTTAAATACCAGAGTGGATCAAACTTAATGTCTATTTGAGCCACAAACTTTAATACCTCATAAATCAGCTCAAACACAACTTTATTCGTCAAATTAACCATACTTAGAATATTAGGCCACATATGATCCAGTGCTTCTGCTATTTACCTTGAGATCCTTGATAAAATCTAAAGAAGAATCAGCAATATTATTGGTCCTGATCTGGCAGCTCAGCTTCAGTCACTTTCCCACCGCTGTAAGGTTAACTCTCTGTGCCTTTTCTATAAATATTATTATGGTAACTGTTTGGATGAGCTCATCACTATGGTACTTAGATTTTTAAAAATTTAAGTGCAGTTCTAGACTGGTTCATCAATTTACAGCTGATTTGGCTAGATGTAGCTGTAATTTCGATGCTAAGAGTTTTTTTCTCACTTGTGAAACTCCATTCCGGCTCCATGCTTTCCAGACAACTTTAATCTGCCAAAATTTAAATGCAATGTCAATCGCTATCTACTATCATCCTGATCATTGTTTTCTCTTCCTGCTCATTATTGATGTTTCTGTTTCTAATTCTTCCACACACTGTAACCCCTTGTGTCTTAGTGGTTTGTATAGAGTGATACGAATTAAAGGAAAAAAAAACATTAGAATTGACATGATGTTGCTAATGAATTATCAGTGAATTTATGCCATAAGGATAAAAACTCGGGTCACAAGAGTTGGAAAACTGCCAGAAAGCATTTTGACTTGGTCCATATTGGCATGCACCTGTCTATATGCATTTAAAGAATCTGGAGCAGAACCTAACTGCATCAGTTTTTTGCTGAGAGATTTTATCATTGTCTTGTAGCAGGATTGACACTTTTTCTCTTCCCCACTCCTGGCAAAAATCTTTACATATTCTGATGAATCAGTTCCACACATGACAATTACAGCATCACCAAGCAATCAACAGAATCTATTTTGTTAGGAAGAGGAAGACTTTTTGAGAAGTTGAAGACGGAAGCAAAAATCACATCTCTTATTATCAAAACAGAAACCAGTTTTCCTCAAGAGGAAAACTGATTAAAAAAAAAAAAAGGTTAAACAAAAAAGCAAATGACAGTAAATGTCAAAACACGAAAGCTGATCATTGGGTATCCACTCCTGTATTTTCTTTGCTTTACTAATTTGTCTTACTGTTATGTGGAATAACTTTCAGTTTTACTCCTAACACTTAAGTGAAGTGTTTGTTGTGGGATGAGATTCCACGACTGTTTCCAATTCAATTCCAAGTGATGGCTTGTAACAAACAAACAAACTAATTTAGACATCTAGATGACCAGAAACAAAATTTAGTAACCAACAATGCATGAACCATCCTTAGATTAACTAGAGGCTACAATTTCAGTTATGATTGTGAGGAATCTTCAGCAGCACAATGGCAGAGTTTGAATTAATGAAGCATGATCACATGAAAATAAAAAGGAACAGGAGAGAAATGATTTTAAATTATACAACGAATCTTATTTTCTTTATAAAGCTGAATCAAGAATCAAAAAACTTTATTTCTATAGGAGTTTTATTTAGGAATTTCTGCAAATATTTTGTATAATTTTTCTGCATAATTTTGATAATCATATATAAAGACTGTTCTTCACATACAATTCAGAGAGAATTGCCCATTGTCTAATTAAAGTTCGACTGGTTGTATATGATCCTCAATATGTGTAAAAACTTCAAAGAAAAATATTTTTATCTTCATAAAAATAAATGAATTAGGTCAGGTGAGGTTAGCTGCATATCCCCCACCTCAAATTCTTGGAAATTTCTTGTTCACATAACTTTGCCATTTTTTTCCTTTCAAATATCAAAAGTAGCATTTGATGTTCTGATCTCTCTAATTTGGTTTTTCCATCTCTTAGCTGGTTGAACAAGTGATCTTTTGCCAGAGAAGTTGTTTTTGTAGGTGTTGTGATGTGGGTTCTGTCAAGACACAACACTTAACTTGACCGAGTCAGTCATGATAGTAGTATTCAATACAAGTCACTGCAATAGTTTTATTTTCTTTTTCCCTTCTAAACAATTACCCAAGACTACTTATCATGAATGGATCAGTCCATTCATAATAGTAAGGAGGGTAACTCTTACCACAACAGTTGGACACAAAGCTTTATTATTCTAATTAAATAACTAAGACAGTTTAACATCTTTCAGAGTAATTATGTCAGTCTTCACATCTATCTTTTACCTTATGGCAACCATTCTGGTTAGGTTTCTGATATTTTCCCCAGTCGTTGACCCTCAGGAAGTTGTTTACAAAAACTGAGAACCTTTGTATGTCCTCTTTTCAAAGTTTCCACATTTCACAGGTATAAATTCTTATAGAGATGATCTGAGCATAGTACAGCCAGGCCATGATAATGGCTTTTCTGTCTCAGATCTTTTTATTCAGTTTTTCAAAATAAGTTGAAGGAACAAAATAAATTTCCTTCTCTGAAGTGGGTTGTATTAAATCATGAAAACTCATCTTTTTCAATACAGTTTCTGACCTTTTCAACATTGATGTATCTACATAACAAGTGAGCTGTCTACAAAGTGTATCAATTCATTCTATATTTCAATAAATGTCAAATACATTGAAATACAAGTATTAAGACAAAATTAAAAAAATAAATAAAATTATATTTCTTTTTAAATATTTTTTCTTTACTAAATGACTTTAAAGTGACTGACTGAGATAAATAAACAATTACCTCCAAAAGTATTGGAACAGCAAGACTAATTCCTTTGCTTTTGTTGTTCACTGAAGACATTTGGGTTTAAGATCAAAAGATGTATATAAGAAAAAAGTTCAGAATTTCAGCCTTTATTTCCTGGTATTTACATTTAGATATGTTAAACAACTTTTAACCTTTTGTTTGAACCCACACATTTTTCAAGTGAGCAAAACTATTGGAACACATGATTGACAGGTGTTTTTTTATTTATGTTGCTTTTAGATTGATGGTTTAAACATTAAATAGCTCTGAATGACTACTTTTGGTTTTAGCCTTGGATTTCATGTGTAAAGACTGTATTTCTTGTTAAAAAGGATAAACCAACATGGAGATAAAAAGCCGTCTATGGGAGAAAAGCAAGCCATTATGAAGCTGAGAAAAAGATGGAAAATCGATCAGAGCCACTGAACAAACATTGGCCATAGCAAACACAACAATTTGGAATGTCTTGAAGAAGAAAGAAACTACTGGTGTACTGAGCAACAGACATAGAACAGGTTAGCCAAAGAAAACAACTGAAATTGATGACAGTAACATTGGAGAGCTGTGAGGAAAAATCCCAAAACAAAATCACCAACAATATCCTCAGTGCAAGGTTTCACAATACACTGTTCAAAGAAGACCTTGAGAGCCACAAGATGCAAACTGCTCATCATCAGTAAGAATCAGAAGTCTAGATTGGAATTTACAAGGAAGTACAGAGATGAGCAACAAAAGTTCTAGAAGTTTTATGAACTGATGAAACCAAGATTAATCTCTACCAAAATGATGGAAAGGCTAAAGTGTGGAGAAAGAAAGGTTCTGCTTATGATCCAAAGCATATAAGTTCATCTGTGAAGCATGATGGAGGCAATGTCTTGGCTTGGGTTTGCATGGCTGCTTCTGAAATAGGCTTATTCATATTTATTGATGATGTAACTCATGATGGTAGCTGAAGAATGAATTCAGAAAACTACAGAACAATTTTGTCTGCCAATTGAAGTTTATCATGCAGCAGAACAATGACATAAAACATACTGCCAACACAACAAATGGCTTCATCAGGGAAAAAAACTTACTGGACCTTAACCCAATAGAGCATGGATTTCATCTCCTGAAGAGGAGACTGAAGGAAGAATCCCCCCCACATACACACTGAAACAAACAGGAACTGAAAAAGCTGAAAAGGTTACACAATCTACCATTCAAAAAAACCTTGAGAGCAGAAATATAGAGGTTAAGCCACAAGATGCCAATTGTTCATTAGAAGTAAGAATCAGAAGTCTAGATTGGAATTTACAAGAAAGTACAGAGATGAACAACAAAAACATTTTGTCTGCCAATTTACAGAGAAATGCATCCAAACTAATTGGGAGGAAGTTTATCATACAGCAAGACAATGACTCAAAACACGCTGCCAAAACAAGAAAACTTCTTCAGGGGGAAAAAGTAGACAGTTTTACCGTAACCCAAAAGAGCATACATTTCATCTTCTGAAGTGGAAACTGAAGGAAGAAACACTGCAAAACAACCAAGAACTGAAACAGACTGTTTTAAAACTCTGGAAAGCATCACAAATGAAGAATGCAACAGTTTGCTTGATGCAGTTATTGTAAGCAAGGGTTATGCAACCAAATATTAAATGATATTTACTTTAAGAGTATCTGTTCCTTTACTTTTGCTCATCTTAAAATGGAGTGATCTGATACAAAAGATGATATGTCTTATACTTATCTTTTGATCTTAAATCCAAATGTCTACAGTGAATAATGCAAACAAAGGAATTGGTTTTGTTGTTCCAATACTTTTGGAAGGGACTGTATATAACACAGACATTCAGGAAGTAAGCCATTATTTGAGGTTCATCTTTGCTAAGCCAGTCTTCTCATTCAGATTGAAAGCAATATTGAATTGCACCATATCATGACTAGAACTTTTCTGATCTATTTTGCATATGTTTAAAGAAATAATTTTCAAATAAAGAACTCAAAGTGAATAGGATTCTAGTGATGCATCTTCACAAGGAAATTGTCTTATCACCAACTGAGATTGACAAAAGAGAATGATTAATAATAGCATTTCTATTCTAAAGTTAAAGGATTTTGTGTTTTTTTAGGTCATTTCTTTAGATTTTTCAGTGCTCAGTGACAAGCAAGAATTTTGAAAGTCAAAAAGATTTTTGTTTTGCTTTAAAGTAAGAGTTTTCATTCTTTGAGATCAAACACTAATGAACCTGTCAATCTTAGCACTTTTCAGAAATAATGGTAGATTTCTTAGTTTCTTTTTTTGTTCTTGAAATACTTCAGAAAGCAACTATTGATGAATGATTGCTTGACTGGTTGCATTATACTAAAATTCTGTGAGAAGTAATTCTGGGATTATGTTAGTCTGTTGTGTATAAACATAACTGAAAAAAGTCAGTTGTTTTGTTTTGCCTTATAACATCACCAAATCAAAGAATATAATTCTAGAGAATTATTAAGGTATATCAAAAACAAAGATAACAACTCCAAACTTTAATTCATGTACATATCAATAGATGTCATTTTTGTTGTTTCTTTTGATTTGCTATTCAATACAATCATTTACCAAAATTAAAAGATATCCTTAAATTTACCTGATCAACATATTGTGCCTGTTAAAAATAATATATTTATAATAACATGTTAGGTTTTATTATGCAAACAAAGAGCAACATAAATTATTATTCAGGAATAAATTCAAGATTTTTCTCTGAATTTCTGGGAGTGATCATAATTTACACTTTTGGCCATTGTGCCATGCGACCTTCCTCAGGTGTATATCAATCTGTGTAATTGAACTAAACACTTTATTTAATCTATGGGAGTAGACTGATCTTGTTCTACTGCTCATGTCTAGAGATATTATCTTGTTCTTATTTTATTTAGCCCAACCCAGGAATTAAAATCACAACCACTATTTTACCAAATTCATAAATTTACGCTTTTATGCATTGTCTCATAGCCTAGCACATGTGCTGATTCTTTCAGACATCTAACTCTCCAGTTAGAAACATTGTGATAAAAACAACAAAGATGAGGACAGTAATCCAAATATAAGTTATTATTTATAAATTCAAGATATTAATCATTATTTAAATTAATATCTGTATGAATCATTAGTTTGATCAATATCCATATGCCTGAATAAATTATTATTTTATTATTTTACATGATAATGAGTTCCTTGATATTCATGAGTCATTGATTTTGTTAATTTTCAACTGTTTCAATTTTAACATGACTTGCAGCAGTTTTTATTGTTTCCTAGAGGGGTCTTCTTTGAATAACCTTTACCCTTCTCATATACACCTCTGTTAATAATGGCATCTAATATTAATATTTGTAGAAGCCAGGAGGCATTACATCCATTTAATGTTTTAGAAATATTTCCTGTAAGTTGGACAATAGTCAGCTTTGAAGAATGTGAAAGAAATTGTCTTGCATAAGAAACTCTTTAGCTTCAACCATTTTGTTCAAGAAATTACAAAATTAATTTGCATTTATTTTGACACAATCAACAAATGAAGAGATCTATAATTTTGCTACCTACAATATTAACCCAAAAGACAACCCCAACACCCATTGTTGTCTTCTAAGTCATATTGGTTGAATATTTCCATACTAAAAATTACTATTTTCATATACTTCTTTGCCCAACTGACACATTTCTCTTTGATGTTTTTCTTTAAATTTACAGTTAGTTGCTTTTATGTTTTTAGACCATGTTCATAATATTTGTCTTTTCTTTGTTTACAATCACAACATCAACTTATATTCTTTTTCTTGTTAGTCAATCCATTTTCTTGCTTATTACCCCATTAATTTTGCTCATATCTATTTTTGTAACATTTTACTTTTCTTTGGCCATTGATAAAACTGCACTATTGTTTTTCTTCAAAGGTGGCGAACAATTACTTCAGACCTCAGTTTTTTTTCTTAATTACCTTAGTTCATTGATTTTCAAAAGATACAAAAGAAAAAAAAAATATTAGTGCTATTTTTAGGTAAATCAGTTAGTCCCTATAGCCTAATGATATAAAAAGCATTTATTTTATAGTATAATATTTATTTCTACTGATCTGTGCATGGTGGAAATTAATCTAATAGATTCAATATTATAGAATGACAATTTCAGATCAAAATTCACCTTATAAGTATGTGGAAGGCTTTAGACATATTGAATAAACATTTTACACACATTTGTTCATTTTCAATGCAAAAGGAAGTACATCATTCTTTTATGTTTTGTGTCATTTCAGGACATGAACGATGATCGCTCTCCACAACGTCCTACCTTTTGTACTTACTATTCTGGTCTATGTTCTGACATTCATTTACACAATCTCACTAGTTATGTCACTTGATGGTTTTCTCTAAGTCAATGATTCCCAAATGGTGTGGCATGCCTCATATGTGCAGCAGAAGAGGATAGCAAGTGAGGTAGAATGATTAAAAGACATTCAAAGATTTAGAAACAGTTTCAAAAAATTCATATGCTAAAAATAAATAGGATTTCAAAATTTAAAATATTATTATGGATTACTTGTGATTGCATGCAGGAGTCCAGTATAAATAGATATAAATAATTATTGACTGAATTTATCATTGTGATATTTTTGCATTATTTTCATTCCAAAAAATGCAGCCCAGAGAAAAAAAAAGTTTTGGAACTCACTATAAATACCATTTCTTTCTTTGTCTTTCTTTTATCATTTTTTGATGCATGATCATCTTATGCTTTCAACTCTTTTTTTCTTTTTTTTCTTCTTCTTTTTTTCCTTTTTAGTCTGGTACTTAATACTTACCCACACATACACTTACTTTATTTCTTCTTTCCTTGCCTCACTTTTTGCCTCTATTCTCTTTCTTCAAAATTCTTTTTCTCATTTTTTCTTTCCTAAATTTTTACTAATTACTTTCTTTTTCACAAACATTCTGCTTCACTCTCACCAAATTCCATTTCTTATTTGATATTTCAGATGTCTGAATAATTCTCTACAATTTCAGAAACATTACAAGCTGCAAGACTCACTGAAATTAAATACTTTACAAGGAAGCAAAACCATTATTTAGTTGGTGCCATTTTGTGCACAGTAGGCTATTTATACCATTGTTTATGTCCAAAATATTTCAGCATAATGAAAACAAGTGCCAAAGACTTTCAAAGATTCCATTATTCTAATGAATCTAGTTTCAGGCCAATATTTGAAATAAACATGGTCCTTACCATTTTTATATGAAAAATGATTTTCATTTACTGATACAAGAATGAGAATACCAAATTTAAAGCTATAAAGATCAAGATTAAAATTTTCAACTTAGAAAACAAACTGTCATTTCTATTACTAATAATACATTGGTCTGTTTCCAAGGCAGAGGCTCTCCCCCCACTCATGAAAATCATTTATTTAGCCCCTTCCTGTAATAACGATATAAACTAATTTAATATGCAAATTCTTACTCACAAGCACTTACCTGACTCAAAGACTGGCATCTCCACTCACGACCTGCAACAGGCCTGCTTATACAGTAAAATGAAGCTCAGAAGTTTATGAAATAAACAAGAGAAAATAGACAAAGAAAAATAAGCATATAGTGATGATGTGCAAGCTTGCATATATTTAATAAAATATATTCATCAGCTTCTACCCTAATGAGGATTGACATAATATATAGAAATAAGTAATTAGTCTTTTTGTTTAAAAGTGCATTAGATTATTTATTTCTATTTCAAATTTGTACTTCAATATACACAAAAAATAATAGAAATATTTTAATTTTCAATATTTTATAAGTTTAAAGCAATTATTATGTGTGTGTGTGTGTGCGTGTATCAGGGACATGCTGTAGGGAAGCAAATTGTGTAGTGAAATATATCAGCAGCTACATTTTCCTTCTATGGCACAATATGCTACATAAAGGTTACAAGCTGCCTACCCTGAGTAATTAATGACAGCACGTGCCTGGTGTATGTATGTATGTATGTATGTATGTACATATATATATATATACATATGTACATATATGTACATATGTTTGCGCATGTGGCTGAGTAGTTAGAATGTTCACTTTCTGATCATGAGACCCAGGTTTGAATCTCACCACGGTCAATTTGTCAGGAAGGAGACCATCTGATGTTATCAGTCTGGAGGGGGACGATCCCAGTGTGCAGCACCTTTGGAAAGTGCCTGAAAAACATATCATATATATATATATATATATATATATATATATATATATATATATATATATATATATATTCAAACAATTTCTATCTGAATTTCTGGGATGAGGAGTTATCCTCATCTTTGTTGTTGTTATCACAATGTTTCAGCCGTTGTGCCCTCTGGCCTTCATCAAGTGTATGTTGATCTGAGTAACCTACAGGGAACTTCAAACAGTTCTTGTTCCACTTCTCATGTCTACAGATATAAAAATAAGAACTATATTTTTAGTAGTGCTCAGTTATTGCTCACCCTGTTTCTGCCAAGTCCAAGTACACACTGCCCGACCCAGTCTCTCTCTCTCTCTCTCTCTCTATTATAAAAACAGTGGCTCCTACTGCTATTAATACATTACTCTTCAAGTATGAATTGAGTTCTCCAAGCTGCTGGCATATTTCATTTAGAAAAAACGTTAAAATTTCCTTTTCTCTCTGCTGCGTGATGATAGCCTAGGGGTAAGATCTCTGACTGATGTCAAATCAGTTGGGTTTCAATCCTGGCTTGAAGCAATCAGACGTATAGCCACACTGAAGAGTTGTAGTACAGCAAAACAGTCTGTCTGTGGATGACAATATATATATATTAAATGATTTCTCCCTAATCAAGGTGATATTGCTACTATGATGAAAAGGGGTAATGTAAATGAAAGAAGATAAGAAAACATTAGTGAGGAAAAAAACAAGAGAGTTCGATCGTCTAGCGTCTTGCTTGCAGTCACTCTCTCACAGACGTGCCGTCGCCTCTCTCTGTCTTTTTCTACAAATACTTCCATGGTAACTGCTCTGATGAGCTGCTCTCTCTGGTTCCCAGACTCCATGAATTCAAGCGCCCTACGAAGGCTGGCATCCCGCTCTCACCCTTACACCGTAGAAAAACCTTCAAATGTAGCCGTCTCTTCTACTCCAATAGCTTCATACCTCGCACCTCTCGCCAGTGGAACACCCTCCCCAATTACTGTTTCCCTGAAAGCTATAATCTCCAACTATTCAAATGTAATGTCAATCGACATCTCCAGCTACCTTGATCTACCCACTATCCTTCTCCTCTTCCTTTCTCCTATCACTCTTATCTGCTCTCGCTCCAAACCCCCAGCATCCTAGTGGCTTCACGCCTTGCTTGGGGCACAATGCTTAAAAAAAAAAAAAAAAAAAAAACTGCTTTTAACATTAATTAGTATTTTGTAGGCTTATTAATATATTCAATCTTAAAAAAAATGAATTATTGCCTGAATAAATATGAAGTTAAAATTTTCTGTCAAGAAGCAAATTATAATAAATATAAAAATGAATACAATATCATTAAGCCATGAATATAAATATTAATAAAGCATAAAGTATTTATTTAGAAACAGCCTCAAAGGTTTAGTGGACTTTTCAATATACACTTATGGACTCTGGCAATTTCCCAGATTAGATGATGATGAATGACTGCTGGAAATTAGTTAAATGAAGAATTCCTGCCAGCAGAAATCACTGTTGAACTGAAATTGCATCACTGCAATGCGATACCTATAACCTATATCCTTTTTGGATTTGCCTTGAGTCCATAACAATTGCTACCATCTTAAAATGCTTCTACTGAACCTATTGTTAATGCTTTATGATTATTGGTGCTAGCTATTGAAGTATATTCTAGTTTGGTACAAATGACATTGAGGAGTTATTTGTATAACAGGGGAGAGCTATGGAAGAAAGATTTATTCTCCCATTTGTATTTCCCTGGTTATGGGCATTATTATATCTGTGGTGTAATAACATGCATATTTCACAGACAGAATGGAATGGCTGAATGGAAAAAGGAATGACAAACATGCTTTGTTCTTAGAGAGAATTTTATACAACTAAGACATACACAAAACTATATATATACATATCTACACATGTCCCGTACAAAGAATAATATATCACATATATCTATACAGCAAAGCAGAGTGTAAAGAGAAGCAAAAAGGAAGAGTCTTAGATATAATATGGAGATACTCCTGTGTCTAGAGGAGCCATGTTTAGGACTCCAGATTCAAACAGGCTGGATTCATCTATGTCTCAGGCAAGGACATATTCTACAAATGGGAAACAGCCAGTCTTGGGTTTTCCTAAATTGAGGACTGTGAGCTGGAGTTTCTTTCTCTATCTGGGAAAGCTATATTCCCAAAGGAAAATGGCACCATGGACTTGTAAGCTGTTTGGGGAGGTAGAGTTAGTTTCTGCCCAGTCAATGGGAGCTCGGGCTAAAGAAAGCAACCTCAAGGTTCAACTACTGTAAAAAAACTGGAAATCAACTGCCACTTTAGTCACTGTATGAATTGACATCATTAATGTCTGGCAACTCGTTTTTCTAAGAACACCTATCTGCTAACATTGTTAGCCAGTCCTTTTTGTACAGATACCCACTCAGACTCATTTGTCTTTGTTTAATACCCACAGATGATTCCACTTGCATACTGAAACTATTTTGATACAGTTTCTTGGAGAAAGAGCATAATCAGGTGTGATCAACATTTTTTTTTAACAATGACTTGTGACTTCATATTAGCACAACCATTTGGCTTCCAAACAGTTTGGTTACATAATATGGTATGGTTTTCAGGCACTTTTCAAAAGTGCTGCATGCTGGGCTCACCTCCCCAAAGTGATAGTATCAAGAATCAGCTTCTTAATAAATTGACTTAAGTGAGATTTGAACCTGGATCTCATGGTTGGAAAGCAATTATCCTAATCAGCCAGCCATGCACTCCCAACACACAGTGAATGCGATGGATAAATTGTCGCCTAAATTATGCAAAAAATGAAAATAACACTGACATCTCATTTTAACAGATATATTTACCAAAATTACCCCAAAATATCTTGAAATACTAAAGAGGAAATTTATTCAGTAAAATCGCCATTGGCTTCAACCATGGCTTCAACCATGGCCTCCAGATGACTTCAGAATCTCCTACATCTCTTCTGGATGGTCTCTTCGTTTAAGTTGGTGAATGCTGCCATAATCCTTGCTTTCAGTTCATCTTTGATGTTACAAGGAGTTTTATTGGTCTTTTGATCAACTGTGCTCCCACACATAATAATCAAGAGGGTTGCAGTCTGGGGAGTTAGGTAGCCAGATGTAAGGGATGATGTTGAAGGGGAAGAAATTTCCAAGCCTCAACCACTCAATAAAATGAGCATGAACAAGAGAACTCCAGAAAGCTGCAGATGCCAACAAGTCAAGTGGTATGCTTTGCGTGTGGAGTTTTGTGATTGAAAAGATAGGGTACAAATGGTACTCCAAACAGCCATGTTATTTTTTTTTTTACTTCAGGATTACTAAGAAGCCCTAACCCTCACAGGCATATTGAGGACAAGAGACATAGGAGAAGGCAGTGAGTCACTTACCTGATGAGATTGTCTGAATCGATGGTGGAACAGGAGAAAGGAGCTTTAGCAAAGAAATAAAAACTGCTAAAAGCCATGAGAGATAGGAAGTTGTGGAGAGCCATAATCGCTTATGCCCTGAAGGGATGTGAAACATCAGTCAGTATTCTTCTTACTCATTTCTCATAGGATTATATCCTCTAAATATTTCCAGCATCAGTTGGTTAATACCAATTTTCTTGTGAAAAAATTGACTTGCAATTCTAACAAACTGTAAATTCTTTTTCTCTAATTTTATTGGCTGTTGGTAATTTGTGCTTTTTTCCCCCCAGTAAGACTGGCAAACAATTTACTTTGTGTCTGATACAAAAAGTAGGTAAGCTTGGTGATTACAAATGTGAACTGGAAAGGTAGCCTACCATATTTTTCTCTTTTTTATGTGTATAAAATAGACATAAAAAAGAGAAAAAACATGGTAGCCTACCAAGATTCAGTCAGATAGTTATCCATTAATGAAAAACACTGTATATTTATACTATGTCTACCTAAAATTACAGTTTATTTTCCATTAATTTGGTTGGATTCTTGTCTTTTTCTTATAATGTTTAAAAAAAAACAATGATAAATATTTACTCATCAGTAATGATGTGTTTGTTTACGTTTGTTTATGTAGGTAAGTATATATTGAGCAAAAATCAAGTATAAAACTTATCATGATCCGTGCAAAGTGGTGGACTGAGTGTAAAATTGGCTTTGTGTAATATTGTCCAAATTAAGTCTTGTTTTTTTGGTTTTCTTCATCTTTAATATTTACTTGAATTTTTCAGTATGTAAATCCAATATTAATTAAAAATCTACATCACTTGGTCAGAAGGTTTTGAAGATCATAGAATCACCTCTAAATTGGTATTCCCAGGTCCACCGTAACCCAGGGTGGTAGCACCTGTTAAGGGTCCCAGCTATGAGCAAATAGTGAACCTTTAAACTGAGACCAAAAAACTGAAAGTATAGATTTAAAAAATAAAAGAATAAATTGCCAGCAATAGATTTTTGTAAAAATAAAAAATTACAAATTACTCAAACTCCAAGGAAAATTAAATTTCAGCATTAAATGACCCATAAGGATTTGAAATGCCATTAAACAAATAAACAGACTATCCCCTTCTCAACTTCCCTTGTCTCACTGAACACAATTTCAGTAATATTTTTATTAAAGCCCAGAAAGTCTCAAGAATTATCAAATGTCTTCACCCTAAGAAGGCCACTGGTCCAGACAAAATCCCAATGGTTGTTTCTAAGAATATTAATCTGAAGTTATACTCAAACTTAGTAAAATTATTTAACTGCTGCTTCTCCTCACAGTATAAATCCAACAGTCTCCTCAATGTCACTAGAAAACTTTTTGAATCTATAATCAAAAGAACAACCTTTTGAGTGACAAACTGTATGGGTTTTGATTGGCCTGGTCCATTGCTGATATTATTCACAGAATCAGTGAGGCACTAGACAACAAATACATCTCAAAGATGATTGCATTAGATATTTCAAAGGCCTTTGCCAAGGTATGACATAAAGAATTACTGCACATGCACTTTAGCTATGGAATCACTAGGAGAGTTTTCTCAATTATAAAGTCTTTTGTAATGGTTAGGTCCCTGAATGTAGTTGTTAATGGCCAGACCTGTGAAATCATAATGACCACTCAAGTGTCCTCTATGGTTCACTTCTCTGTCCAATACTCTTTCTACTTTACTATATGCCTAAGCAGTGGTGAGATTCAAAAATTTTAAGAATGGGTTCTCTCAACAACAAGTCTCAATAGCAATGGATTCTTTCATTTTTCCATAGTCTATACTTTACTATATAGATATAATTTAGGAATAAAGCAAATTTTTCTTGCACTTAGTCAAAAATATTAAAATTAATCTGCATTATGTTGCATCATTTTGAAAGGAAAAGTAATTAAAAGAAAAGTAATTAAAAGAAATGCTTTAAAATCTTTTATTCATGATCTTTCATTTTAAAATATTTCCAAATTGCCACTTTATTGTCAACATAGTCTTCAGCTTCTTTGCCTCTGTTGTCATCAACACTGTGATTTTTTTCTAAGCCATGTTTCAACAAAAGAAGTGACATCACATAAAGCTAAAGGGAAACCAATAAGATTGACTTTCAAGTTTGCTGCATTTTCCATTGTAAGGTGGCTTCTTTTATTTGAGTATATAATATTTTATCTTGAAAAACCTCTTTCTGCTTCGGACGAACTGATAGCAGTCATATTGATAATAGTTTTCACTTTTTGTACACTTTGAAAGATTGCAGAATTATGAAAGTTTTTCAGGACATTTTCCAAATAGTCAGGAAAATAATTAATGGGAATGTTGTGATGAAAAATGTTACTGAAGTCATTCAGCTTTTCTTCCATAGCTTTCCAGGGAATAACTATTTTTTGAATATTCCATTCCCTTTGTATTTCATTGGTTACATGTAAGTTCCATACCAGCAGCTTCTTTCCACAAACTGACTCTCAAGAGAATGTGTCCCTGATCACTACAATTTTAACCTGTTCATGCCTTGAGTTAACCATTATCTTCCCCACATATTTACATAAAATCTGCCTCTTACTCTGTAATCCTCTACCTTAAGTGGCTCCCTGGCCTTATACAAGGTGAATATCATTTACTCTTTACTTGTCAAAAAAATTTATGAAAGAAGAGTACAAATAATAAGAGATGCTGATGAGTAGAGTTTGAACGCTATTGATTTACCTATTTTATTTAATCATTTAATATCGATGTGTTTGATTTTATCGGCAACAAGAGAAAATGTTGTCTCAAAAAAATCAAAATCAATATCCAAAAAACAAAATCAGTTATCAGCAAACACCAAAACTTTCCAATTTTTATTTCAACACTCCATTTTTTTTTTTTTTTTTCAATCGGTATCACCCCAAGAAAGACAGTACAGCCACTAGCATGCAAGGTGTTACAGGGCGTAGAAGAATTAGAAACAGAAACATTAGTAATGAGGAGAAAGAAAAAAGAGCAATCAGAAGGACAGTAGATAGTGATTGATGTTGCATTTAAATTTTTGCAGATTAAAGTTGGTTGGAATCTAAGGGGGCCGGGAGGGAGTTCTACAAGCGAGAAGTGTGAGAGAAGAAGCTGTTAGCATAGCAGATACAGCTACACTTAGCTAGCTCAACTGTAAATTGATGAGATCTCACTGCCAGTCTAGTATTATGCATAAATTCATACAGTCTGTTTACTATAGCAAAGAGCTCATCTGAATAACTGCCATGGAAGTATTTATAAAAATAGAACAGAGAGACCCCCTTACAGCAGTGGGCAAGTGACTGAAGATGAGCTGCCAGATCAGGACCAATAATATTGCTGATTCTTCTTTGGATCTTATCAAGGAAAATAGCAGGGGCACTGGACCATATATGGCAGCAATATTCTAAGCATGGATGAATGGTAGACAGATTCCAGAGAGAAAAATTGTCTTGCCCAAAACAGTAAACTGACTTTCTTAGCAGTTGAAAAAACCATTTCCTGAAAAATTGTCTTAAGAGAAAGCTTTTATAAATTTCAATCTTGGGCAATGAATGCTAAATGTTTCCTTGTAGGGAAACAGCTAATATATAGTTAAGCCTTGCTGCAGATACAGGGCAAAGAGCAGTGGATCTTAATTAGAGTTTCAAGGTGGAAGTACATAATCTGGTATATGGTCAGTAATCTTTAACAAGGCAAATATGCTTAAACCCTCTTGGTCACAATAAATTGTATCTTTATGCTAGCACAACCTTCAATAGTTTCTGATTTCTGAATAGTTTTGTCTACCTGGTTTTACTTACAATGCTTGGGTCAAGAGGTCATCCCCTTGAAAAATTAAATTAACCATTGTGAAATTCAAACCTGTTCCTTATGATCTGAATCCTAACCACTTGGCTACAGATAATGTTTTCTGTTTTGAAGAAGTAACAAATCTTTATTATGTGTAAATTCCTCAAAATATTTTAAAATTCTTTATGAAATATAAATTCGTCATGAAATAATTGATCATGACTTTGAGGAATTTTTGTTCCTTTGAATAAATATACATATGTTCATTACCAAACCCAAACTTTCAAGTTGATCCTAATAACAAATGATTTTCTAACATGAATTGTTTGACATCATTTTTTTTTAAAACTCAATATAGAAGTTTATATAAGAAAAATGTTATAATTCTGTGACAACTAGATACAAACATAGATACATATGTCAAACTTATCCTGAGGCTAGTAAAGCAAATTGATTTGCCAAAAGATATTGGAAATCATTGGTGAAGAAATAATTTTGATAATCAGCAATCTGAAGAGGTAACAGAGGTACATGATTAAAAATCATTTGAATAGAAACTCTTTTTAAAAAAATCAGTTAAGATTGGATTTGAGAAGTTTGGCAAATAGAGATATTTGGATCTGACAAGCTCCATGAATAAGTGGGTTGAAATGTCATAAAATAAAAAAAAGACTTGAGGAAAGTGTCATTATTCTTCCTGTTAATAAACTAATCAATTTCTACAATGTAAATACTGAAAAGTTTAGAAAACAGATGGTAAAGAGTAAAGTAAAAAGACTTGAATAAAGATATAAATGAATTTGTAGTGTGTCCCAATAAAAATAAAATATATAAACAAAAATAAAAAGAATTAAAATTAAAATAAGGCATTTGTACTTTCTTTTAAAACCTTTATCTCTTTCATTCTTTCTTTCTTTCTCTCTCTTTCTCTAAACTTCTCTTTCTATACTTCTCTCTCAACTAACAAGAAGGCAATCCACAGATAAAAAAATGGAAGAAGAAAAGACTGAACCAGCCAAAAAACACCAGAAGTTTGCAGGATCAGAGCTGATTTACTTGTGACTGAAAAATACGAAAAATCAGGGAGGCTCCAGGCATAACTTCCATTATATAAAAATGAAAAATAAAGGAACACTGGAAAATAAAATAACTAATCAAAAAAATTAACACAAAGAGACTTTTGATGTTAGCCGAAACCAATGTTTGTGCCAAGTCTCCGAATCTGGTTAAAAGGATAAAAACCGATATCTTTGAGCTAGAAGCAGAAATTCAAGATGTCATCTGCTAATGATATTTCTGCCCTGCTTAGGGCCAAGAAAAACACAGTCACTGACCTATTTCTAATATTACTACTACCCCTATCATTGTCAGGCTTCAAAACTACCACCTCTGGACATTCCTCAAGCATATTACCAATATCCACCTTATAAACAAGCATTCTTGTGACACAGAATATGAAAGGAGTCACTCATCACTCTAAAGAAAATAAATAAAAATGTATTATTTATTCTAAACCCTTGAGTCAATTTGTTTTATTCCAAAGTTGCCAGTAAAGAAAATCTTATCACCTATCCACACTGGTGACATCCCGATGTGAACACACTATATACAACTTAATCCTTTGCTATTGGTAGCCATCATTTATTTTAACTTTACATATTAAATTATTTTTATTAGAATAGAAGCCATATCCTGCTGGTGTTGGTTTAAACATAATCTTTCTAATAAAAAGAAAACATCCATTTAAAGTTCCTGTTTTCATTTTCTAAAATTATAGTTTATAATTATAGCTGAGATATATGGGAAACTAGCTTAATAGCTGGCCAATTAGACAGCATTTAAGCTAGCACCTGCAGCATTTAAGCTAGCACCTTGATTGGGCCTTCATCACAATAGGTAGGGTGGAGTAGATGGTAATAGGCAACAATAAACTACAGAAGAATTTAAAACTGATCACTGCATTTAAGTATTGCATTAATATTTAAGTTTACCTTTAAAAAATTCAACAATAATTCTTCTGTCACCACTTAATTTAAAGACAATTTGATGTACGTAGGTCCTTACTTTCTGTACAAACAATTATTCTTATTTCATGTGTGATTTTCACTGGATTGTGCAATCAATTTTGATTATTCCCAAATTTATTTTCAAGTTATAAAAATTATTATTGTACAAAAAGTTCACGTAAAAAATCACATAAAAATAATCACATAAAAAATCATAAAAATAAAAGTAATAAAAATAAAAAAAATCACATAAAATAAAAAATTACAAAAAAATCACATAAAAATTACTGAAAACAATTGTATTAATGAAAACTTGGGAATCCAAAATTTCATGATTGAAGGTTTGGATCTGACATGGAATGTTTTTGATTTGCTCACAAATTTGGTCTGATTCCAAAATGGTATGATGGGTTACATCCTCTAGGAGTAAAGTTGAAAACACAGACAATTTCATTTTGAAACACTGCAATTTGAGAACAATAATTTTTTCATTTGAACATGAGTTATTGAAAGTTAGAGAATTGTGTCCCTTTAATTGTTTTCATCAGTAGAAGCCAACATGGCAGAATCTGAAAACAATCAAAGTAAAGAAAACTTGGGAATCCAAAATTTCAGGATTGTGGGTCTGGATCTGACCAAGAATGTTTTTAATGTACTCATGGAGTCGGCCAGATTCCAAAATGGAATTATATATTGGGCTACAGCCTCTAGGAGTAAAGTTGAAAAAGTGTGACACACTGACATTGGCATTTATTATATAGAAAAAGATGTCTGTTGCAACTGATACCAAGAGGATATGGGTTTAATGGTACATTGAAATCCTACTTATATTATTTTAAAAATTGAAATGGAACTGTAACCGATAATTAAACAGAAATGAATTATATACATTTAAAGAAAAGAAATAAGCAGAATATAAATTAGAATATTAAAACTGACAGTAGAAATATTTAAAAAGCAAAATGTCTTAATATATTCTATGGAAATTTATTATTGAAATCCTAAAATCATCATCATCATTGACAGCTAGTTAAACAACCATATTGAAAGATTCAAAATGTTTATCTTCTTTTTTTTTTAACCTGTAGTGGGTGGGAATAAGCTACATTGCTAGTGGGTCAGACGTTTCAACTTGACCTTGAACTGGGTTTTTTTATGGTTTGTTTTTATGAATATAGGTTTATATTGAGTCAAGTGCATATTTTTCTTGGTGTTTTCTTAGAACATCAGTACATGAGCAATCATGGCTCTCTACAATTTCCTGTCCTTTGTAGCTCTTAAAAAAAGAAAAATTTGTCTTTTTGCTATCTCTCCTAATCCCTGTTCTGCCACTTATTTAGACTAGCTCATTAGGTAAGGTTATGCCCTGTTTTCCTTTGTCTTTTCTGCCTTCAGTATGTCCAGTGAGTGTCAGATTTTCTAAGCCTGCTTTTCTCATTATAGGCCCTAAAACTTTCAAATTTTTCTGATGCCAAGTATATGTGTCCTTTTTGTTTCCATTTTCTCTAAAACTTCCTTGTTGCTCTCATTTTCTGTCTATAGTATTCTTAGCAATTTTTCTAGCCTCATGTCTCTTCTTCATCTATATGGCATTCACTATTATATAGGAAGACTAATATTACATAACATTTCAGTCTTCTTTTCTTTGTTTCTAATGACATTTTCGTGTTTCAATACTTTGTGTATTTTTTAGAAGGCTTCTTTCATTATCCCAATGCACCATCAGATTTTGGTGTTACATTTTCCGTCCTCTGTTAAAGACATTTAAAATTTTGTACTTGCTTGATTTTGTTATTTTTAATTTGTAATTCACTTCATGGGTTGTTACTTTTTCTAACAACCATACATTCTTTCTACTTACAATTGATGTTTAGTCCTTTCTTCTCACTTTCCTTTATTAGTTTCTGTAGTTACCTTTCCATGTCTCCTACCAACATTGTATCATCTGCATATTTAATATTCTTAGGATTATGGCTGCCAGTAATGAATCCTGGTAAGAATTCTAATTTTCTCAGTATCGCCTCAATGTATAGGTTGAAATTTATCTTGTGCAGGTGTCAAATTTTGTAAATGACTGACGTTTAATTCATTTTAATATAAAAGATGAGATGTGTAGTTGTGCATTTCCTATTTGAACTGACTTGTTGAAGTACTAATATCTTTGTCAAATACTAATATTTTTTACTAAAGATTCTTCTGCCAGAACCTTAACCAGAATGAGAAACGGAGCTCAAAGAATGATAAGGAGTTTTCATTCACCTCACAAAGATATCCACGATGATAGACACTGGGTTATCATCCTGGAGTCATGGTCAAAGGTGGCTGTCTCATGTGATTACACATCCTACTTCAGGGCCACAGGTTCAATGCTACCATCCACATCAACATGCTCAACAAAGGAGTGAATATTAAGTGGAGAGCTTTAAATGTTTGAGCAAGAATTTGCTCCCTCCATGTGTATGTGTCTATTTGCCTATCTTTATTCACTTTTGTTGCAAATATTTATGCATAAAACTGCACATGCATAACTACACCTATACATGTGTACAAAACTACATATATGCAGTAGGGCAGCTTGGTGTTTCACTTTTTTTAGAAAATCAACATTGCACTCAGTGTAAAAACTGGGGTTTGATGTGATAAGTACTGACATTCAAAATTAGATTCATAGCTTTTATCAATTTTTGAGCATTTACTTTTAAAAATCATCTTAAAAAATATCCAGAAATATCTAATTTCCACAGAAACTTAAATTCAAAATTTTACTATTTCAAGAATAAATCCAAATAAAGTTGATATCTTTTGCATTAGATATATTGAATGGAAAATATATTCAAACCAGAATTCTAATTGTAAACCACACAAGCAAAATATGCAATTTTTTTACTGTATTCAATAAGTAAAAACTGTAAAAAAAATTGTAAAAGATTACAAAAATGCTACTCAATGAATAAGATTTATTAGATCATAATTAATAAAACAAAAATAGAAAGCATGTATATTGCATCATAATACTGCTAGGTACATATCATAAGCCAAAATGTTTTAAATTTGCATTGTTTATTGAAAATCACACTAAAACTGCTGCACTGTATAATATATTACATCATAATATAGCTAAATTGTTCAGTAGAATTTCCTTTCGAAGCAAATGAAGGTCTTATTTGATGTCACAATGATTTAGTAATAATGTGCTTGTGCCATGCATCTTGTCCATATACAATTTGTAAAGATTCAGAAAACTATAAATTTTATAAGGCTGTGTTCTAAGGCTTTAACTGATCACTGGAATGAAACTCCAACACTGCAATTTTGAACATAAATTTAATCTTTTAAATTCATTTCCTCAAAAAACAGTAATGATTTGGAAAAAACATTTTGTGTTATTATTTAGCATATCAAACTCCAACTTTCAAATTGAGTGTAATACAATGGTTCCAAAACTGACCTCTGCCCTAATATGCAGTTATTCTTCTTGCATTGAATACAAAGATGTTTCTGCTTTCTGAATCTGTCTCATCAAGATAGTAAAAAAAAAAGAAGACATTTATTATTGGACAAAGAAATCCCACATTTAAATAGTCTTTTGGTATTGATGAATAAATCTCAACAACAAATACAGGAATCTAATCAGTGAAAAAGTAAAACATTAAACTATTCCTGTCAAAGAGTTTTCCAAATTTCTCTGAAACATTTAATTCTAGTCTGTGTTATCTCCTTTATGTAGCAAAAACTTTTTGAATATTTTGGAAGATTCAAGAAATTAAACTACAAAAGAAGTCTAAAAAGATGTGCCATGTTCCTTTAGAGCGTGATCAAAAATTCCTATTCTTTGTAGCTCTTAGCAACATTTGTCTCTTCCAAAATATTTATACACAGATGTCCTCAAGGACACATGGCCCAGTGGATGAAGACATTGGTTAGATCCAGTAACTAGACCCAAAGAGTTGTGTACTCAATCCCAGGCCACAACAGTTGTGAACCTGAACCAAAAAACTTAGAGAATTGAGTTAAAGGGAAATTAAAGAGGCATGGCACTAGAACTAGAACAATTTATCCTGGTGGATGAAATAAAAGGTTTAGTTTGAAATTCCAATCACCTGAAGAAGGCCGGAGTATACAATGGCCGAAATGTTGTGAATATAGCAATGAAGATGAGGATAACAGTCCGAGTAATGTAAATAACACAAGTAATTAGAGTACCATATGTATATATGAGACAATTTGGAAAACTTTTATTTTGACATGTTTCGATGATCAAACTGTCACCAGAAAATGGATATTATTTCAACAAAATCTGCATTGGTGAAATTGTATCATTTTTACTAATATTAACTCACTGTTTGTTTTAAAGTTTTTCATATCCCACATTGTTTCAACATCCATTTAGTGAGAATGGATGACAGGCTGATGAAGCCTGGTTATATATTAACCACCAGGTATTTGTGCATTTCCATCTGAATGAATTATCTTCATTTTTTATTAAAATGGCATTTTCCACGTCACAATTGGGATCATGAAATTTTAAGTGGCATACCAGAGTTTGTTGTCTAATTTCAAGCACCTTTTATGTTTGTCTTTCTTTTAAATTTTGGGATGTTCTATTCATGCATTTTGGGTAGCATTGTTTATAGATTCATGCTTCTGATGTAGTCAGTTGTTTATTTTGCTTTAGATGTGTTTTAGATTGATATATATAAAAATTTTAACTCCTTACTAAATCTGAATTCTTGTGCCAAACACAAAAAAACCTAGTTAGTAGGAATAAAAAGGGAAAAGAGAACATGTGCTTCTCTTCTCCTTGAGGTCAAAATAGGCACAAATAACAAAATAAGACTCAAGAACTGCATAAGATTTTAAAAGGTAAAACATTTATTACACAAGTAAAAACAAAAAAGGTATGCACAAAAATTTCCTTTTGTGTGGATATTAAGGCAGGATAACAGCTTTTATTATTTTATTTGTCCCACAGGTGTCTCTGGGCCATATAGTAATTTTAGAAAAGTCTCTTTTAAATTCACATAGTTAATTCTTGGGAAAAATTTCTTAGAATTCTTTTCATTCTTTATTGTCCAACTGCAGGATAATTTTCACTTGAACTTCAAAGTTTTTTAGTCTCTCTGCAGCTAGCTGGTAACCTTGTGCCTCAAGGACACATAGCACAGTGGATAAAGGCATTAGTTAGATCCAGTGACAGGACCCAAAGAGTGTGAGTTCAGTACCTGGTTAAAATCGTGGAGAACTTGTAGAGGGGAATTAACAGGAGATAACTGATAAATGACATCCGTTAGACATGGCACGTGGAACTAGAACAGTCTACCCCAGCAAGTGAAATAAAGGGTTCAGTTCAACATTCCAACCACCTGAAGAAGGCTGGAGTGTACAATGGCTGAAACGTTGTGATAAATATGGCAACAAAGATGAGGATGATAGTCCAAACAATGTAAATAGTGTACATAATACCTCATCTCAGAAATATAGATAGATATTGTGCCTTTTTGATGCTCTTTTCTTAATGTCAAATGCTTTTTGTGCCTTGATGTTGACTTGCCTTGTCTCCTTGTTATCAAAAAGTCTTCTTCACTTACCTACTGTCCTGAGTTCTATCTATTTGGAAAAAGAGGCTTACAGAAGCTCCCCCACCTTCAGGTTCTTACTTGGATTTGATACCACATCTCTCATTGGTCAGTATATACAAAAAAATGATTTTCCATAAACTAGAAATAGATCCTTCACAATTTTGGTGGGTTTCAACCCCTGAGCTAAAAAATATATACAAGTGTAACAATTTTCTCCACAGACCGTCTGACCTTCATAAATATTCACTTCTCTCAAAAGAACGTGTACTAAAAAAAAAACAACCTAGATGATTCAACATTTAATCAAGACTAACATTTTTTAAAGTAATAAAAATAAAATTTTTATAGATAAGCCAAATTTCTCTCAAGTCTCTTCTTTGTGGAGATTGTAGGTAATTTAAATCAGTATGTGTAAAATAACCTATAATGCCTATTTGAAGTTTGTTTAGGCATTTTAAACAATTATCATCATATTTCTATGCATCCATTTTTATATTAGCTACGATGCCATATAGAAGTTAGAATTTTAGGACATTTCTTCCAAAAAAAGAATTTGGAAAATATCAAATTGCTAAATTTCTGATAATTTTTTTACAAAAAAAGGTAGGAATACAAAAGAAGGTTTCTACAGACAAAAAGGAATCAATAATGGTCTTTTAGAATTTATAATTTTAGTTTCTTAACAACCAAATATTTCTTTGTTATAATATTCTGTGAGTGTTATTCCGTGGTTGTTCCTTATTATTTCACTTTCCATTATTAAATCAATAAGAACTGTTTTGTAAAATGCTGCATGATCAAAATTATTTAGAATTTCAAAAATTGCTATTGGAATCAATAACAGTTAAAATCTGTGATTCTTGTACTGGTAATGATAGGATTGCTTTAACCACTTGAACATTGAGAATTTTACTAGCATGAATTCCACTTTTAAAATTTTTTATAAATTTTATTAATAAAATTTTCTTTTTCTCTTCTGGGAAGTGTATAAGTAGAACCTCCTGAATCTTATATTAGTGATGGTTGTATAAACTGATAAAAATTCTATGTTTAAGGAATATCTGAACTTGGAAAGTAATTATGTATTTGACCATTATGAATTATGAGACAATAAACCAAAATAGAACCAACATTGAATGGTAAGAAACTGCACCATGGATTAGTTTATCTTCTCTTTTATCCAACAATGTGTCATTTATAATGCATTTCAGAGTTTAATTGGGAAAAGCTGCAAAGAGGGAATTTGCATTCCTCATAAGCTTTCTACTTGACAACTGAATATAATGCTCCTGCATCTGCTGCAGTCTTTTAATCAGGAATGCCAACGATTCATTTTCTCATCACATTGTCGTAGGTGATGAAAAATGTTTTTTTATGTCAACAGAAAGATAGAAACCAGTGCCAACGCCAAAACAAGGACTCCATCCAGAGAAGTCGTTGCTTTGTGTCTGATAGAATATCTAAGGTACCATCCATTATGAGCCAGTGAACCATGAAAAGACCATCACTGCAAATGTTTATTGCCAGCAACTTTATCATATATATGAAGTATTACATCAAAAGTATCCTGCTTTGATAAACTAAAAAGATGAAGGCAAAAATAAACCAAAGAAAAAAATAAGATCATTACGATGGGAGGCTATTCATCAAATTTAGCACTTATAGATTTTCATTTGTTTTCATCCCTAGAATGTTTCATTAGTGGCAGAACATTCAGAAAAAAAAAAGTTGAAAACTTTTTTCAGGAAGAAATCCTAATTACAGTGAAGATGCATTTGTTGAAAATAAAGTTGATTGCATTTTTGATAAATAATATTCAAATAAATTACATTTGTTTTTTTTATCTCATAAAATCTAATTACTTTCCTAAAGATTCAAATTATTTATGTTGTTAATAATTCCAATCATCATTAAAGAATTATAAACATTATTCTTCCTTTCAACCTAATCTCACTTAGTTTCTTTAATCCATTAATAATCCCTATACCATTTTAAATTTAATTCTAATAATTGTTTCTGTATTTTAAGGTGTCCATTAATGGATTAATATAATCCTTTTATAAAGGTGCACAACAAGATTAAGATTTTTATTAGAATAAAATTAAAAACTAATCATCATTTTTTAACCAATCAGCATTGAATGCCTGGTCATTAAGAAGAGAAACAGAGCAAAATATGAGCTACAAATGCAAGATGCCAGAATGAAGCATGTACAGAAATTTAAATATCAGAGAAGTGTTTTAACAGATGATGGAAAATGTGATACAAAAGTCCAAAAGTACATTGGAATAGCAAAAGATGCCTTTCAAAAGTGAAAAAAAGTATTAACTGACAGGAAAATTTAATTAGAAATAAGGAAAAGAGAACTGCTTTGTAATATTGATCCTCCTATATGGCAGTGAATGCTGAACAATTTCTTCACAGATGAAAGGGAGACTTGCACCAACAAATATGTCGTTCTACAGAAAGATGCTGAGAATAAAAATGGAGAGAATATGTGAGCAACAAGGATGTTTTAAGGAAAAGGAAACAAAAAGGACACTTAAACTTTGAATCAAAAAGACGCAATTAAAATTTGTAGGAAAGAGAATTTGACAATCACATGAAGGCAATATGAGCAGAGAGAAATAGTAACCTACCTAATGAGCTTGTGAAAATGGATGGCAGAACAGGGAGTAAGGAGGAAGAAAACTTTATTTACAACTATTAGAAGCATAGAAGTTATGCATGTTCTGAAAGGACCCAATGAGTAAAAAAACATTGACCAATTTACCAATTTATTTATAAGAGAGCAACATGATCTTTTAGCAATGTTCAGAAAAAAGTATTTGTTTATTTGTATCATTCTCCTTTAAAATTTTAATACTTTTGGGCAACACTGAATTTTGTTTCTGATTCTAGATGAGCCCTGGTTTAAGGACAGATTTGATGTTGTAATCAATGAGAGAAATTATTGCATATTTAAGGAGTAGCATTTTACTTTCTTTTAGCATAAAGCTTAAACAGCATAATGGCTTACTTTTTTGGTTTAACTATTTTCATATTTATGATATAAATGTGATAGAAATGAAATGCAGATGGATCTGATTACTGCTACTGATAGCAGTACTTGTCCTTGTTGGTCAAAGAGACAAAATTTAGTGCGCTGTCTCTGCAGAAAGAAAGCAAGTGGCTGCCTTGCCAGAGCCAGTGCAAACCCTGGGATGTCTGGTTATGAAGAATGTGTCTACCAGCTTCCCCATGAAATAGTCAGGTCCATGTTGACTATGCAATGATTAGTCTTGCTAGCCTACAATTAAAGTTTTAGGCTCTATAAAAACAGACACATTTTCTGGAAAGAGGCTGACTGGCTTTATACCATGTGGACTGTATAACATGATTGTCATGCATTACCAAGGATTTGCCAAGGATTTCTGACTATGTTACCCAGTGTCATTTGAAATTCATTCATCCTTGTTTGTGTTTCTGTTGTTTCAGGTGCATTCATCTTGTATCTGTGGTGTTCCCATGTGGAAGTCTTGTTTGTGCTCTTCTCATCATGATGCAGAATTCTGAAAAATTTTCACTTATGACAGATGAAGAAAATAATTTGTCCAAAATTAATTTCTGAGAACTAATGAAGTTTTGGAAAATTTTCAGATTTGACCAGAAGTTAGGAATTGAAGAGAAAAATAGCATGTTTAAAATAATCAAAATAAAAACTATAGCATTGAGAATGGATTTGTATACAAATTTTAGCCGAGATGCATTTTTTTGTTACTTTTTAGTATTTTATTTGGATTTTTACTAAGAGTATTAAGAAAAGGAAAGTGACTGACATATGTGATTTATTGGCTTTAATGAAAAAGAGATTGCATCAGTTGTTAGCATTTAAAGAAAGAAGTAATCAAATACATGATGCACAATGTGAGCATAGATATTAATCAGAAAGTTTATGAGTTGAATATAAAAGCCTGACAAGATGATTTAGTGAGTGTAATAAATATTAATGTGTAGGATTTAATATATAACACCACAAAACATCATAAAATAAAGAGGCTTTGTCAGTTTAATTGACATAAATGATTCTTAATTATCTCTTTATTTCTATTGTTAATGTTTAGTTCAGTATTAACAAATATTAACACAATTTCTGTAGACAATTAAAAATAATCTTGACAACTTTTAAGCTAAGCTTTCTTGGATAGTATAAATGCTACGGGTAGTTTAACTCAAAATTTGGATTTCCTCCTATAACAAATATTCTGCATTATTTCTTGAAATGGATGCAAAATATCAACTACTTGTGCCATAATTGTTAGGACAACAATAAGGTTGGTGATAATTTTTAATGCAAATTCCTTCTTTCATGAAAAAGCTGTTTTGTTTGATACTATTTCTCTTAGTGATTGCTTTAAATCAGATTCATTTGAACTGACTTTGAAATCTGTTCAATCTTGAAACGGAGTCACTTATTCTCTGGCAGCCAGACAGATAGAACACCAGGTCATGCCTATCACCTGACCCATACTCCTTCCATGTTTATTGAACAGGAGTAGAAGTTTATTCTTTGTTTCCTGTTTAGGAATTTACAAGTTCCTTTCATTCATGGACTTAATGATTTAACAATCTTAACTTTTTGGTAATCGGACTGATCAGTGATTACGACTTTTCATTTTCAGGATATAGGATTGACAGTTTACTGGTTGCTGCATCTCAGATGCAAGTAAGGAGCATAAACTCTTTGTCAGACATTAAAGATGCTGCTCTGATCAACAGTTGCATAATATCAGGGTATTTTCAGTACCATCCAGAATGTACTTCCAGTGGAAATTCTGTCTTAATCCCTGTTCGTTTAGGGTTCTCTCTCCTTAATAATATACTTCTTTTTTTCATATTCTTTCACACTCAGTAACCCCTTGCATCTAAGTGAAATAATTAAAAATATATATAAATGGTGAGGTAAATATTTCATAAACTCATTTTTTAATTTTTATAACTCAGCTGATTAGGCAGGAGTTATGGGCAAAAATTGTAATTAGATCAGTAATAGCATTTCATAACAATTAAAAATGGTTTAACAAATAAAACTTCATATGTTAGTAGAAATGTCTTTATAGTGATTCTTTCTGTATTATAGTAGGCATCTGTTAGTCTTAGGAGATTATAGTCTACTAGGGCAGTGGTTCCCAAATGGTGCAGCAAAATGATTGAAAGACAATCAAAGATTTTAAAACAGTTTCAAAAAATTCATATGCCAAAAATAGATATAATTTAAAAATTTAAAATATTATTATGGATTACTTGTTATTGCATGCATGAATCCCAATATAAATAGTTATAAATAATTACTAGAATTATTGTCTTATCAATGTGATATTTTTGAATTATATCAAGTATTAAGAATATAGTAACTAGGGTCCACAAATTGGAGGAGAGAGTTATCAATAATAATGTTCTGACTTTGAATCCACGGTTATCTCCCTTAACTCTCTATCTGTTTTTTTTTTAAATGCATTGTTTATTACATAAAATCTGGTGAAGCATGAGCAAATTTTCATTCAAAAAATGCAACCCAGAGGTAAAAATCTGTGAACCGCGGTACTAGGGTGTTTCAGATGCCTACTCAGGCACATTTATATTTCTTCATCACCCACACAGCCAACATGTGGTTTATACTGCAACTATGCTGAGCATTTAGTGTTTCTTGGAGAGAGCACATAATCTGGTATGATTAGTAATTAAACAATGCCAGTATGTTCAAACTATCACAGCCATCAATCCATGGACACATGGCTAAGTGGTTTCAACCATGAGAGCCTGATTCAAATCACATGACTTCTTCATAATATTGGCCTGGGGAGATAATCCTAGAATACAGCACCATTAGTAACTGCCTGAAAGCAATACCATGAGTTGACCCAAGCCTTGTGAGTGAAATTCAGTAAATGAAATTGTTTGGAAACCTATATAGTATATTAAGTACATATATTTAATCAATCCAAAATAATTTGCACCTGTTTGAAAATTGAATTCTTTTTAAGATTTTTCCCAAGTGCTTTTTAACAGAACAATGAATTTTTAATACAGCATTGCTGGACACATTAGCCTTCTTTAGAATGAATAAATTTCTTTTTATTTGCATATAATAACAAAATTATTTCAAACAAACCAAAGCCTATTTGCAGAAATATTATAACATCCAACCTTTAAGAACTGTTCTTCTTGTTAAGCCATAACACAAACTACTTGTGCGTAATAATGTGCTTTAACTTATTAATGCTTGTGAATTGAATTTAACACTGACATCTACCTTCCAATATACACACAGTATAACAACTTAAGTAAGGGTTTGAGCAGCCCTTTGTGAAAGCATCATGTCAAAAGAAATTAGTTTAGACTTGAGAAAAAGAATTGTTGACTGTCACAAAGTAAGAGAACTTATGAAAGTGTTTTCAAGTGTTAAGAATTGGAGTGAGAAGTATTATTAAGAAGTTCAAAGAGAGCCAGATACTGCAGAGAATGACTGGCAGAAACAGAAAGTAAAATAATTCAAAGACTCTGGAAAAAGAACTAGTGAGAGGTACCAAGACAATAGTGAATAACTTAGGCAAATTTGGAATTGAAGTCTCAAAGAAGGCAGTCAGTAGAGCCCTTCAAAGGAATAAACTGTGAAATCACAGACCAAAAAAAAATCCCCACTTCTGCAGAAGAGACACTTCCAAGTCAGACTGAAGTATTCTAAAGACAATCTGGAAGAAAGATGAAGCATATTGAAATTTTGTCATGAGATGAAACTTTGGCTATAGAAATGTTTCCTGTATTTGGAGAAAGAAAGAAGAGTCATATAATCCAAAGAACACTGTCACCCATAGTGATGAAAATATAATACTGTGGGGATGTTTAACTGCATTCAAAACTGAGAATCTTGTGGAGATGGAAGGAATCATGAAGAAAGAAAAATAGAAGAATATTTTGAAAGAAAACCTGAAGTAGTCAGCAGCAAAACTTGGTCTGGGCCATTGTTTGTCATCTAACATGATGAGTCGTATGTCACTTCTGGTGAAAATCTACCTCTAAATGGCAAAAGTGAATGTTATTGACTGGCCTGCACAAAGCCCTGACTTAAAACCCATAGGAAATCTTTGGGGTAAACTGAAAAAAGGGTCCATGCTAGATTATCATTGTTATGATAAGCATCAGGTGGCAAAACAAAGAAGAAACAATGAATGTTTAAAGAAATAAACAATTGTATTAACATAAAATACAACAAATGATAAATCAGTGTATATTTCTCTCATTGAAAAAAGAGATAAGTGCAGTTGTAAAAGGTGTCTGGAGATGTGTACAGAAAGAAAGGGAGGATGAGTTGTGACTTACAGGGGTGACAGTCTTTGGCGAGCTGCTGAGTATCTTTAATTTTAAGTAAAATTTTAAATGGCAGAAAAATAGTAAATGTCTGTCATTTTGAATCATTTGATGTACTTTAAAGTTGCCAAAAGAAAATTTCTATTTTAGTGGATTTTAAAAATACCTAAAATATGGTAATTTTTGGGTTAAGTCAATCCCTTTTTTTATAGAATGTTAGAAAAGTCTTAAAAGTAAAGTTTATTCATCTCTTTTCTGTTTTGTGTAGTCAATCAACTTCTGAAACTAAGAAAATGTTTGTCTATATTTCTGAGATGATTTATTGTAACTATTATAACTTTATTGTCATATTCACAATGTTTCAGCCATTGTATACTCTGGCCTTCTTCCCCAAGGACACATAGGCATTGGATGAGGTAATCTAGTAACTTGACTCAAAGAGCTGTGAGTTCAATACCTGGTCACAACAGAGGTGGACAAAAACTTGGAGAGTTGAGTTACTAAATGGAAATAACTGAAACTGAGATATCCAGAAAAGGCATGGCATGTGGAACTAGAACAATCTACTCACATAGGCTAAATAAAGGGTTCAGTTCAAAATTCCAATGTATATCACCTGAAGAAGGCTGGAGCATACAACAGCCGAAATGTCATGTATATGACAATAAAGATATGGACAATAGTCCAAATAACGTAAATATAAATGTAAATAAGAGGAAGTAGTCACATCAGTCAGCTTTTAAAAATTTGTCTTTCTCTCTTTGTTTGATACAGAAAATTACATTTTTGAACAAGGTGGCAACTAATGATAAAAAATAAATTTATTAGAAGAATTCAAATCAAGAAAATTGTGGCCAGATCCAGTTTAACCTAGAAGAAGCCTATCCATAAAAATGTCTTTCCTTATATTTGATAAAATTCAAAGGGAATGTTTTATTATAACTGGTCAGAATTTTGCCAAACTATAACAGCATAACACTAGAGTGAGCAAGTGGCTCATTTGAATGATGCATTGGAAAAGGAAAAACCTTTCCTGTACAAGTAGGTCAACTGGTAATTTTGCTATATGTGACAAATATACTACATCAAATGAGTTTATATAGGAAGTACTTTTACATGCAGCATATTCTCCACTCTTGTTACTGTCACACAATTACTTTAAATATTTTATTGCAGAAAAATCAGATATATTAAAAATCAAACAACAGAAAAGAATTTCAAAAAATTTATAGCTACTGTTAAGAGGGAATTGAAAAAGAAAAAAGAGGACAAAAAAAGCAAATGCTTAATCAGTTTTCATTTCTTTCTCGTCAGAGCTTTATGAAGGACTGAAAAATGTACACAGCAAATAAAACAGAAATCCCTAAAGACAGGATATTATACATGTTAAGCATATAATCATCAACAGTTGATAACATTCAGGCCTAAAAGTCACACTCTCTGCTTACAGAGAGAAGGCTGAAAAGACTTAATATATCAAGACTTTAGATGAAACTTCAAATGACCTTTCCTCAGTACCAAAAATATGTCTTGTTTATAGGACCAGGCACATTGATGATTACTTAACAAATGCTCAGCTGTCATTGATTTGTTTCAATTTTTGCAATATTCTTTGTTTAGCAAACAGTTCCAACAAGTTCAACATATTGAAAAATTTTCAGAAGAACTGATCAAATTCAGAATAAATGATGGAATTCAAATTTTGTCTAAAAAGTAGCATAAGATGATAGAAAGTCAAGGAAAATTATTTGATGACTGAATGATAATGCTATGAATATAGAATTTTGTTTAAAAATGCTGGAAACCTCCACATTGACCTTATATGATGAAGTATGCAATATATCTAAAAAATGGCATACGGTCATAGCATTGTAATAAAAATGAATTACAATTAAAAGGAAGTAACTCTAGGAAGAAAAAGTTATTCCCCTTATTTTGAGAGTCTAAATAAAAGCCTGATCATTGGCTAAAATTAAGTCCTAATGTTGACATCATGCTAACAAGGGATGAACCACAAATGAACAGACCTTTTTGTTTAGTATCCACCATAGCATGGACAAGAAGGTACACACAATCTAAGACTCAAAATTACACCGATGAATTGTTAAATGAATTACTTTAAACCTGTATAGCACTAAAGTCTGCTAATCTATTTTAATTTCTTTTAATTACCTTGTTTTATTAAATGTTTATAGAATACATAAAGTTGTTATGTTCTTTCTCTTTCACTAATACCCAGTTCAAGCAGACTAGCTTTGTTGTTTGTAGACTGCATTAAATTCCCATAACAGAAAAACAGGAAAAATACTTTGCCTGAATAAGAATATTATAAGATTTTTTGAATAAAAGATTTTTCACCAATTTAATAGATATAATGTAATAATGAAGATAAAAAATAAAGTCATAAATTAGGTAAATTTGAATTTAATTTTCAGGAAGCTAAAAACCAACAAGCTGTTTGTCAACATCATTTAATTTAGAGGAGAAACCATATTATCTTTTCTTTAGAAAGTGAAGTTAAAAGAATCAACAGATAATTTTGTTTGATTTTTTCTTAGACCATTCAGCCATAAAAGCACTGTAAAACTGTAAACAGTAAAATAAAACTCATTAAAAATAATGGTTAATTTCTTTCAAAACTAAAACTATTTCTTGGCATTTTGTTGTTAAAAATGAGACAGAAACTTTATATATTTATCAGCAGTTTTCTCATTTTGGATTGGAACCAATAAGTCAAGAGATAAAAATTATTTTTCATCATTTTACAGGATCATTGATTTTTTTTTAAAATTGATTTTACAGGATCATTGATTTGTTTTTCGTTTTTTTTTGTACAACTTATCAATCCTTTGCAGCTTATTTAAATCCAAAACATATTTTGGATTGTAAGAATGATTCTTTTCGTGACTGAATATTAAATTTATAATTTTTTGAGAATAACAATCATTTTTTTACAGATACACTGTTGAATGCTTGCCACTCTCCAATTTATAAACAGAAGCACACAAATGCATGCTGGGATTTTTTCCAGGCCAATAAAATAGGCCAGTTCTCAGTTTCATATGACTTAGTTTCAGTCTGTCTTGTCTTGAAGTTCACTTGTCCAAATTTGCTTTTGTGTCTCAACTCCAATTCTTAGTTTCTGAACCTTTTGCAATATTACTGTAGCTTTACCTTATTACTGTTAATTTGACTGGCATATATTGTTTGCTTGTGTTATAAAATAAAATAAGACATATCTTGGCTGATATGCAGGCAAATAAACTAACATACTCAAGAGGAAGAGCCGGATGTGAACGGGACAAGGCCCCATCAAAATGACCATTATTGTCATTTGCGTATAGGCCTGATGCACGAGTTCCAGATGAAAAATAAAATAATATTTTAAAGTGTTTCTATTTTTCGACCAATAAAAATGCTTCCCTCCTAATTATACTCACGTCATTTTTTGAGCATGTTAAGCCATAAAAAAACGCCATAAAAGGGGTCACACAGGGAAGTACTAGCAGTCAACAGGAGGCCAGGGAAGAGATCTGTCACGGTCAGTCTGGGCAGTCAGCAGCAGTCAGCAGGAAGATCACCATGCCAACCAGTGAGAACTACTATGAGAGATCAACCCAGATCGGCAGCCGGCTTATGAACTATACCACAAGGTAGCTGTCCCAAAACCACACGTTCCTATTGAAATAAATCACATAAATCTATTTCTGCTGTTGTCGTATTTCCTTCTTGCAACCATACACTTGTCTATAACACTTGCTTTATATTATTTTTTGCCCAGTTCTTTTCTTTTCTTTGTTATTGCAAACTTTGCTAATTCTGCTTGTTGGACAGTTCTATTACTTATTTTGCATTTGTCCATGGCAACTCACTCCACATACACATCATACTATTTAACCTATAGCTGAGGAGAGGCGGTATTTGTGTGTAAGTGAATGTAACAAATCTGAGTTGAATTTGAACTTGGCTCTCCAGTTTCTCATTCTGAGCCACTACTGATTATACCACCAGCACATTCCACATTAATAGGAAAAAGCTGATTATATTTTAAAGCTTACAGTGAGCAGATTATTTTGGGTGTGGAATTGTGCATTCTGCATTTAATTGGCACTGATTATTATTTATAATAATATTAATTTCCATTAATTTTAATTCCACCTTTCTTAATTAAGTGAATAAATCTAGTATGTAACCACTACAAAAGATATATGCAAATCACAAAAGCAGAATTTTATTGAGTTTTGTCCAATCTTTATCTTTACTACAACTCGTTTCTTCTGAATAATTTATTTTCCCATTCAAGATCTATTAGATGAAAGAATTTGAAAGTCCAAAATGCCAAGATTTACAAATAGACATTGATTTTCAATTTATGACCAATTATTTATACTGGTTCAAGAGAATCTGATAACACAGATAACAGATTCAGCTTGAGTCTTTTCAATGAATCTGTAGCAAAGATTGTGCTACAAGTTAGTAATGTACAAGGTTGGTGTTGGTTACTAGTTTTTAGTGGGAGGAGTTTTTACTTGTTACAGTTGAGGTTGAAAACTTTCAAAGTAAATCAATTCAACATTTTCAAAAGAAACAAATTCAACTCATGAAGGATTTTCATACATATTTATATAAATAACAACATAACTCACGAAAGAAGAGAAAGAGAAAAGTATTTATATTTATGTCTACATGCAGATAGCTAAAAAAAAGCAAAGAAAAAATTTATAGGATTAGCAATAGTTGTTCACATGGTTTGTTTGAAATTAAGTAGTTGGTTTGCTGGATGAAAAATTTATCCCTCAGCAGAAACAAATCCCAATGTTGTCATTACTACATTCCAAAACAAAAAAAAAAAAAAAAGCAAGTGGATTTATGTTCTTATATTATAAAGTCTTGAATACAATACAATTTAGCAGTGTTAAGTTAAAGTCTATTTGTAAACAAGGTGGAGTAATCACCACAAATTTATTTTTCTCTTTAAAATTTCCAAGATGAATCACTTATTTTTTATTACTGCTTGATGAGTATTTCCTTCGCATAATTTGTGTTGCCTTTTATTTCAACTTCCTAATAGTTATTTGTTCGTATTTATGATTCACAATGTTCCTTAACTGTGGTGTGATAATTTGGAAGTTAAGATAGAAAAGAATAAGATGAAAAAAAAACTAATTAAAAATTAATAATAATTATATTTCTAAGTTTGAAATATGGTATTCTAATCTAAATTAACCCATGAATTGTGGATAATGGGATTTCCATCAATGCAGTTCTATGGCTCAACTGTCAATGACAAATTTCTGCAGTTTTGAAAATAAATATCAAACAGCACATGTATAATGCCTGCCCACTCATATCCGAGGGCGTCTGTCTACTAAGACAGCTAGCCAATCCCTGTTGTAGACGCCTGCTCAGGCACATTTGTGTTTGTTCAACTTCATGCTAGCACAGCACTAGATGTTCATCCCAAAGAGTTCCATCTACCCAATTTCATTCAAAGGTTTGGGTCAACTCATGGTTTGGTTTTCAGGCACTTTCCAAAGGTGCCACATGCTAGGATTGTTGCAAGTGTGTGTGTGTGTGTGTGTGTGTGTGTGTGTGTGTGTGTGTGTGTGTGTGTGTGTGTGCTTCAGGTGTTATCAAACTAAAGTAACCTTCTCCTAATTTCAAATAAAAAAAACCCTTTATTCAATTCACATGGGTAGAGTGTTCTCATTTTGCTTTCCAGGGGAGATAACTCACATCGGTTAATGTGCTCATTAGTCTTATTCACATTTCTGTCATTTTATTCCACTTGGTCATCTATTCAAAATGCATGACTTTGATGTAAAAGCCTTTTTTCATAAGACCTTTTCACAGAACTCTGTCAACAACAAGTGGAGATATACTGAGGCAGTAAACTTTGACATGCACTCAATATGAAATTTACTTGACACAATGGGACTTAGCGAATGTGAATGATTCAGTCAAACAGAAATGTTTAAAGGAGTTCTTATTTCATTGCTGAAGGACACTGACTTTTTGTTAAATCAATAAATACAGAAATGAAAAGAATATATTGATTTTTATAAAATAAATATTTTCTTTTGAATCATTTGTTTTAATATATCTTAATACTTTAGGCAAGGAAGCAATAAATATACTATGGATATCACACACACACAAATGAAAACACAAAATATAGAGGCACATATATATTTATATCCATTAGTGAACACATGAACACATTCATGTCAAAATTTATTACAAAGTTTATTTCAACTCTATACTTTTAATGTCTCTTAAACTCTGAAATTTTATTTACTATTTATTTTCTCTCAATAGGAACTGATAAGTTCATCTGGTTCACACTCAATCCCAGCCTTTTGAACAGGAGTAGATATTTATCCTTTGTTTCCTGTTTAGAATTGTTTTTGGTTCCTTCTAAACTATTTTCATTCTTTTTCACTTTCAGTAGCCCTTGCATCTTAGTGGCATTATTGCCTTGCTTAGGATAAAGTGAATAAAAAAAAAGTAAATGTTTTCAGAATAAAAATTAACTAACTGGTTAATTTTCAGAATATACTTATATTTATATGATAAATCTACCACATGAATTTTAACTTATCTCTGTTTTTTTTTTATATATATATATATATATATATATATATATATATAACTTATTTGGTGGTATAAGATTTTATTATGCAAATTGAGAGTTTTAAATAAATGGATTCTTAAAGGAAGTAACGTCACATAAGCCTTTTTTACATGTTTTGCCACTTTTGAAAATGAGCAGACTGATCTTTATGCGATAGACAATATTCTGATAAAAAAGACCTTTCATGAAGTTAGACTTCTTCAGGTGTTTGTTGGACCTATATTGTTTTTAATTTTGATCAACAATCTTCCCAGTGTCATTAATGCACAACTTAATGGTAAGTCTGATAGGTTTGATAAAGTTAAATTTGTGCTGATCTCAAAAATGACCTACAATTTGAGATAAAAATTAAAAAGACAATAAAAAAATGGATTGACTGGCAAGAAAATATTTAAAAAAAGCTGTTGCTGCAAATGTAGACAAAGAGCAAAGATAAAGAATATTGAGATCATTAGCAAAAAGACTCAAAAGCAACTAAA